>CAXKVI010000004.1:49894691-50122233 GCA_964058755.1 Campiglossa producta
GTTCAATGTCTTCCTCGCAATTCAGCAGTGAGGAGAAGTGCTCCCTCCATAATTTAAGTACACTCTGTACGTCGGTTACCAGGTCGCTATTATTGTCCTTACAGGAACATGCCCCGGTTCCTTTCGTCATCCGCCGGATCTTTTCATAGAATTTTCGGGCATCATTCCTGTCATCCAGCATCTCAAGCTCCTCACACTCACGCCTTTCGGCCTCACTTTTCTTTTTCCTGAAAAGGCGCCTATCTTTCTTCTTTGCCTCACGATAGCGTTGCCATACACTGCGGATAGCACCAGTTCGCAACGTCTCCCTGTATGCAGCGTCCTTTTTGTCCGAGGCAGTGCTGCATTCCTCATCGTACCAGTTGTTCTTGCGGGCCCGCTGGAATCCTATAGTGGCCTCAGCGGCAGTACGTAATTAGTGAGAGATATGCTTCAATTGCCGGGTACATCGTTAAGTCGAGAACTGCTCTCCGATAGCAGGTGTGAGAGTCGAGTGCAGAAATTATCAGCTGTCTGTGTCGTGCGTAGCTTGTCGACGTCAAACTTTCCTTCCGTTACTGTGCGCACTTTCTTCTCTGCATAGAGGTGTGTGTGAATCTTGGCTGCAACAAGATAATGGTCCAAATCGATATTGGGACCACGTAGGGTACGCACGTCCAGAACGGTGGAGCTGTGTCTTCGGTCGATCATGACATGATCAATCTGGTTTCTTCTTCTTTGACCAGTGGACAGCCAGGTGGCTTGGTGTATTCGCTTATTCTGTGACCTGGCATTAAAGTCGCCTAGCACGATTTTGATATTATGTTCAAGTTTATTGAGAAGAAGTCCTTTTCTGGTCCTTCTCCTTAGTCGGCGCATACGCGCAGAGGAATGTTATGTTGAAAAACCTCGCCTTGATGCGGACTGCGAGACACGCGTCCACAGGGGTGAACACTAGTACTTGGCGGCGAAGTCTCTTTCCTACCACGAATAGTATACGTCACAAGGTCCGATGGTCGTCTTTCCTCGTCCCGTCCATCGCATTTCCTGCAGGGCGGTGATGTCAGCCTCTGCGTTAACGAGGACATCAACCAGTCGGGCAGCGGTACCTTCCCTGGAAAGGGTCCGTACATTCCAGGTACATGCCCTAATATCCTTCTCATTGTCCTTAGTTCGTTTTGCCGGGTCGTCAACATTAAAGGGGTTCTCATCCAAACCCAGCGCACACTCCTTCTCCGGGGTTTTGAATCAAAATATTCACACATTTATATAGCGAGCCGCTTTCTGCAAGACAGACACCCGCTTGCAGCCGCACCACATGGTGAACAGACGCTGCGAAACAAGACCTCGGTGAGCCCTTAAACCGAATATGTCAGAGTGGTCCCACCGGGGCTCCCTCTCTTTCACGTTGCCAAGAGTGCACGAACGAGAACGCAAGAGTCGGCATTGAGCAAGGTCGCACAGTTGGAGCTGTTTGGCTAACTATACAACCACACCCTATTACACCCTACCCCTTACCAGTTTTCAGGTCCTCAAAAATGGCCATACCTCTTAATACCTTTCATGAACATGAAATGGTATTATAACTTTGGTCCGATGTTTGTAAGTATGAGTTCTTCTTTGAGATATAGACCCATCAATAAGTATACGAGGATGACGAGATGAGTTGATTTAGCCATGTCCGTCTGTCTGTTTGAACGCAAACTAGTCCCTCAGTTTTTGAGATATTTGGCTGAAATTGTATGCGGCCACCATTTTCCAAAATAGGAATCATTTGTCGGAACCAGCAAGATCGGACCGATATTACATATAGCTCCCATACAATCGATTGTTCCGATAAACAGATTTTGGGCTATAACTCCTGTAGTTAAAGAGGTAGGAACGTGAAATTTTGTAAGTATTGCTATTTTTATATGTGAAATATCGATGTTGAAAATCATCGAGATGGGATAAATATTTCACATAACCCCCATACAATCGATTGTTCCGATCAACGGATTTTGGTAGATAACTCCTGTAATTATATAGGTAGGAACGTGAAATTTCGTACCTAGTGCTATTTTAGAATGTGGAATGTCGATGTTAAAAATCAATGAGATTGGACCAATATAACACATCGCCCCCATATGATCGATAGTTCCGATAATTTCGGTATGAGCTTAAGTTAAATTCACACAGGCTGTACTGGGATCAAACAGTGAAAATCGTGACGCTTATTCATGAAAGGTATTTAGCCTTTGGCACGGCCGAAGACAGCTTTCCTTACTTGTTTTCCTATAACTTTCACTCTCTTTGTGAGAATGGAATTGATATTGTGTGTCTCTATGCCAATATCCAGGTCCCTGGCATGAAACTTCTTAGAGATATTAAACTTTAAAAAATGTCGTGTTTATGGGAGGTGCCACGCCCCTTCCCCATAGCTCACATTTTTTCCGAGAATGATACCGTATATTTTTAGAAAAAATTTCAGGTCTCGGCCCGAACCCCTTGTAGAGATATTCAGCCTTGAAAATTATGTTTGTATTAGAGGTGCCGCGACTCCTTTTCTCATAACTCACATTTTTTTCCGTAAAGGCTAATTTACACGGGTCGATTTTTTGTGGTTCCACGATGTAAATTGTAATTCGATCGATTCACGCCTTGTATTTGAAGTTAAAATGCAAAATCGACTAGAAAATCGACCTTAAGTATGGTATTAATATTGTATATCTCCTAAAGGATGATTTACACGGGTCGCTTTTTGTCGTTCCACTGCGTTTTACCTTCAAATACAAGGTGTGAATCGATCGAATTGCTATTTACACGGTGGAACGACAAATATCGACTAGAAAAATCGCTCCGTGTAAATCAGTTGTAACCAATTTTCAGGTCCCTATTTTTAACCTTTTTAGAGGTATGGGAGGTTAAATAGCAGGGACCTTTTCAAAAAAATTTCGTTGCTCACTGGTAATCGGGCTATTGGGGCGCATGCGGCAGAGAGGGACAGTGGGGCATCTGCTGTACGATTAGCCAGCACACTGCCGTATCAGAATGAAATTTCTAGGAATGTCCTGCTTCGAGAGCCTCTCAGAGAACTACAATTAAAAACGACTCTCAGAGCTTACTGATATTAATCCTGGGAGGCTTCTTCATAGCTTAATTCTCCATATCAAACAACCATCATGGAGGCTCGTAGCTAAGATATTTGATACTACCAGTTACGGTGCGCTGAAATCCTACCAATAGATCATAACCGTCCGCACTATGCGCTTTCTACCTTGCACTCTCATTGCAAAAATAAACACTTTGACAAAGCTCTGAAAGTCACCATATTTTTGAATGGCATTTTGAACATAGTTGACCATGAGAAAATTGTTTCATTTGAGAAAAAAATATTCGTAAATTCAAAAAAGCAAATAAATTTTTTAATTAAAATTCAAAAACGCTTTAAAAATATTAAAAAATATCAATCAATATCAAAATTTCGCCAAATTTATAAACAAATTGAATGAATATATAATTAATTAATAATTCAGCGGAATTGGAAAATAATATCAATATTTGAGAATTGAGGACGAATAAAACGGAATAACGATTTTTGTGCAGTTTCTTTGGTGTTGTTGTTTTGAGCGTTATTTAATATTGTGTTTTAAATAATTGTTTAAATAAAAAAGAATAGCGGTAAAATAGTTCTATACAGAGCAAAAGAGCTGAACCGAACAAAAAAATTGCAAATTTTCCTGTTAAAAAATAATCTATCTCTAATTCTTTTGTTAATCACTTTCAAATCCTCTATTCTTCGTCTGCTATAAATTTGTTACGCAATACAACTTTTTTTAACAAATCAAACTGGAAAATAACGAACTACATCAATTAATATTTGTGATTAGTGCTTGGAAATAATTTCATACAAGGAAAGGCAAACAAAATGAATAAGTACGGTAAGTGGAAGTAATTAACTATTTAGATATCGATTTATGGATTTTCGAATCTGCTTCGAGATTTAATTTAATCATCGCACCAAGAAATATTCAGCGGATTCCGTTATCAATTAATTTCTATAACAAACCTGAAAGATTATACAAGAAAATAAAAACGCAGAAAAGGTGGCGAATATTTAAATATTAAAATAAGTAAGTTTGTATGGGTCACGCCCATATTTTCGGGATTATGGTATTGAGATCGTATATTTTCGAACCAGTTTTCAGGTACTTACCTTGACCCCTCGTAATCCTCGAAAGATAAGTTTTATGGGATATGCACGCCCTCTTTTTTTGTATTTACAGGTCCCTGCCACAAACCCTTCCAAAGATATTTTGCCCTACAAATTAAGTTTGTATGGAAGATGCCACGCCTCCTTTTTCGATAATTCTCATTTTTTCGGTGATTTTGGTATTAAAATTCTGGGTACTAAAACTCTACCATTAACCCTTTTATGCCCGGTTTTTCAGTGCAAATTTAAATCATAGGCAAAGTTGACAAGAGTTTATCTCATTCAAATTGGCCGTTTAAACTAAGTTGAAACTTGCACTCAAGTTTAAACTTGCACTGAAAACCCGTCCCTTTGAGATGTTAAAAGAAAAAAAAAATGTGAAAGGGGGTCTTGCGGTCAACGAGGACAAGACGAAGTATCTGCGCCTTGGCAGCCAAGTCACCGTTGATAGCTACAAATTTTAAACGGTGAGGGACTTCGTCTTTTTGGGAACCAGCATTAGCATCGAAACTAATATCAGTCTAGAAATCCAACGGAGAATCACACTTGCCAGCAAGGTGAGATGGCTCTTGGAGTATTTGAGAGAAAAGTTCTCCCGAAAATGTATGGTCCTTCCCGTGATGCCAACGGCGAGTATCGAAGGAAATTTAACGATGAGCTGTACGACCTTTACGCAGACCTGACCATAGTTCAGCGAATTAAAGCCGAAAGGCTCCGCTGGCTGGGTCATGTTATGCGAATGGACAAAGAAGCTCCAGCACAAAAGGTTTTCCTATCGACACCCGAATTCGGCAGCAGAGGAAGGGGGACGCCTCGACTGAGATGGAAAGAACAAGTGGAGGATGACTTGAACTCCCTTGGGGTTTCCAATTGGTGTAAGTTATCGCTAAAAAGGAATGACTGGCGTGCTTTGATACGAAACGGCCAAAATCGCCTGGGCGGTTAAGCTAAGATTAGATTAGAGATGTTATTCAAGTTTTAACGGACCATAAATACAATTTTTTTAATAAATACAGTTTTTTTAGCCAATTCGTCACATGAAACCCCCCTATAATTTCATACATACAAATCGGTTCGTTCTGCGAGGTCCCAACAGACACGGTCTCTAACGTTAGAGAAATTCTTTTTGGTACATTTGATAACTAGTGTAATTCTCGAGTAGAGAAAAATTCTAGGGAGGTACACTTAAAAACGACTCGAGACTGATTAGGAAAATAATGAAATTTATATTCATATAAGAATCTCATTAGAGAATGACATTAGCCCTGGAATTCTGTAATTTTGTCTCATCTCAAGTCACAAAATTAAGATCTGTCATTTGAGGTTTATTGGACAACATGGAATTGGAACACGAATTGTCTCTATTAGTGACTATTGTCTCTATTAGTGACTATTGTCTCTATTAGTGACTATTGTCTCTATTAGTGACTATTGTCTCTATTAGTGACTATTGTCTCTATTAGTGACTAGAGACAGCTTACAGAATTCGGGGGTAGAACTCGATTGGATAGGTTAGGTTAGGTTCAAGTGGCTGCCGCAGAGGCACACCTAGGCCAGTATTAAAAGGCCCGTTGTGATACCACCAACACTAGGAAAGTCAGTTCCGGGACCCTGCCATATGGAAAATCCCGGTATTAACGGAATTCTCCACATAGCAGAATCCCGGGACTGACTTTCCTATACCGACACCGTTACTCCTCCTCGAACCATTTAGATGACTTGATGAAGGCCATCAGGTCCTTTATGTCCAGCTCCGTGTCCTGGCGTAGGCTGACCAGGAAGGGAACTCCCAAAAAGCGCATTCTCGCGCCACTTAAAGCCGGGCAGTTGCAGATGAGGTGCTCCACCGTTTCCTCCTCCTCATCATCCTTACAACTCCTACAGCATCGTCGGTAGGGCACACCAAGTCTTTCTGCGTGCCTACCAATGAGGCATTGCCCAGTTAATACGCCTATTAATATGGAGATTTCTCTTCTCCTTAGGGCATAAATTTGTCTTGATCTTTTATGATCCCATTTCGGCCAGGTTTCTTTAGATATCCGGTATCCTGGAGATTGCAGCCATCTATCGTTGGCTTGGCGGAGTGTGTACTCCTTCAGCATAAGCTTGCATGTGGCAAACGGCATACCTAAGCGCTCTTTATCGCGAAGAACCTGCTTGGTCGTGCCCTGCCTCGCAAGTTCGTCTGCCCTACAATTTCCCTCAATGTCCCTATGCCCCGGGACCCATGTGAGGTTAACGCGATTCTGTTGGGCCATCTCTAGTAGAGATCGACGACAGCTGAGCGTCAGTTCAGAGTTGAACGAGTAAGAGCCAAGGGATTTGATGGCCGCCTGGCTGTCGCTGAATATAAAAATGTCCTGTCTGATAGTGTGTTGGCCTATCCAAGCCGCGGCGTCCATGATTGCTGAAACTTCAGCCTGGAAGACACTGCAGTGATCAGGTAGTCTGAAGGAGAGCTCAAGGTTCAGATCCTTTGAATAAACCCCTCCTCCAACTCTGCCGTCTAACTTCGAGCCATCAGTATAAATGGAAGTGCCGCCATGAGTGGCGGGATTCCGATCCGTGCTCTCCCATTCTTCCCTGCTGGGAATGTTGATTTTAAAACCGCTATCTCCGGAAGAAAGCTATAGGATCCCAAAATACAGGCGTGTCCTGTAGTGCTTGCGCCCCAGCCGGACGTTTCCCTTAGACGCAGAGCCGTTGCTGCTGCTACCCGGTGCCCTTCCAGATCGAGTGGCAAAATGCCAAGGATGGCCTGGAGTGCTTCATTGGGCGTTGTTCTTAACGCACCGCTTATACAGATCATGCAAAATCTGTGTACTTTACCTAGCAGATTAAGGTTTGTTGCCTTGCTCAGCGCAGGCCACCATACCACAAATCCATAGAGCATGATTGGTCGAATGATTGCAGTGTAGATCCATTTGCATATTTTGGGGCTGAGCCCCCATTTCTTTCCAATGGCTCTTTTGCACGTGTAGAGTGCAATACACGCTTTCTTCTGGCGCTGAAGAACATTCTCCTTCCAGGTTAGTTTCCTATCCAGAACTGTGCCCAAGAACTTGGCTTTGTCAGCCAAGTTCAGGTGCACATTATTCAGTTTTGGTAGTATTAGCGGTGGTATCTTGTAGCGGTTGGTGAAAAGGACCAGCTCTACTTTTCCCGGGTTTATGCTCAGTCCGCAGCGCGAGCACCATGAGGAAACCTCTCTCAGTGCTACTTGCATCAAGTCGCACAGGGTTTGTGGGAATTTGCACCTATATACTATAGCTAAGTCGTCCCCATATGCCACTGAGAGACTGATCGGCCTATAGTCGTTGGGCTCGTAATGAGACGCGTTCCCCGCCTTAGGAATAAACACTACCGTGGCACTTCTCCAGGAGCACGGAATGTAGCTAAGAGCCAGGCAGGCTGTATAGAGAAATACCAGCCATTTGGCTGATGTCTCCAGCGTGTTTATGAGTTGTGCGGGAATTATCCCGTCTGGCCCGGCAGCCTTGAACGGTTCGAAGCTTTTAACCGCCCACCTAACCTTTTCCTCCGTGATGGGTATGTGTACAGCCAGGTTTGTTGTAGGTGCTAGGGGTTCCTCATGCAAGTTCCCTGGCTGCTTGAATTGTTGAGAGCACTCGTCTAAGTCTCGCTGTATCGTCGACATTTTCGACCCTAGTGCAGGGATTTATCCACGATACTCTCTTCAACTGCCTCAGAGCTTTTTTGTAGGCCCTGAGTTTAACTTTATATTCGAGCCATTAAGTCTCCGTGCCAAGGCACTTGGCCTTATTAAATTGTGTCCTACATGATTTACGGAGCGAGTCCAGGTCGTAGGACCACCAATGCGGCCTATGTTGACCGCGTGGTTTTGGAAGTTCGCTGTCGATAATTTCTCTGCTTGAATCTCGAGTGGCTGTGCCGACGTTCGAATATTTTCTTCGTAAGTGTCTCGCCCATCCAGCTGGAACACATCTGAAAATAAATAAAAAAATATATGAAAAAATCGGTAAAAATACGGGGAGAATTGACGAATATGTATTTACGACTTACCCTCGTGAAGGGTGGACACCTTGCCGCGGTACGAGGGCTTAAGTCGATAGCCACAGGGCTACGCTGCCCTTGTGATCATAGCGCCGCCGGTACTACATCACGAGAGAAGCCAAGCCTCTCTGGCGCGACGACTAAGATCTTCCCCCTCCCAATCCAGGGTGTTAAGCGACCACGTGCCCATTGGACGTTTGCAGCCGGGAGGCAAATCGTGGCTGTAATCGAACGGAGCCTCTCTGATACCGGGCCGCCTCGGAGAGTAACTATTGCCTTACCGCGGTATGGGGCTCTGCCGCGGTGGACGATACATTCCCCTTACTCTTCCTTTGACCCTAAACTGGCCTTGCCCGGCGAGGGGTCGTACGAACAAGATGAAAGATAGCAACAAAAACCCTAAAACTAAAGATACAACAATGTATACTGCACAGCAGAGGAGGAAAATGCTGGAGCAAGCGAGAACGCAACGTCGGAGGACAAACTCCATTTCTTTATCAGCCGAGAGATCGACAGCGATGGCAACTACGAGTCGATTAGCTCTGGATAACAAGGGGGCAATCCCCAAAGTAAGTACAGGTACAAACACGGTGAAGCCAACAACGGCTGATGCTAAAGCCCCAGTAAGTGCCGGTACCGAAACCAAGTCTTTAACGTCTATGGCAGTGGTCTCACGACCTGTCCCCAGACATCCAAATAAGGGAACGACCGCGATGGCAACTACGGGTCGAAATTTACCCCAAAAGACATCTTCCAGTCGCTCTGAGTACTTGGACAAAAGAGCGGCCGCAAGGATTTTGAAGAAATACGAATGCTAGAAAGACGGTGGAGATGGCTGAAGCTATCTTACCGAACTTCCAAAGCGATTACGCGCCAAAGAAGGTTAATGGAAACCCCTTCAAACGCCAGAGATCGGACGTGGATTTAAAACCTCACCCGAAGCGGCAGCAACACGCCCCCGTAAAGGGTAAACTCAGCTTTGGTGAAGTGACTAAGGATAGGATCCTCATAGGCGTCATTGACCGAGGTAATGAAAGCTGGGCCATCTCTAGGGACCAGTGGCGGTACGTCCGGAATGCTATCGGTAATGCCCTTCTCGACATTATGGATGAGTCTCCGGGTGCCACTCCGATGGGTTCTGATGCGGGATGGCACCAGGGCCAAATCAAGGTATTCGCTTGCGAGGATGCAAAAACTGTTGCACTGTACAAGGCAGCAGCTGCAAAACTAGGTGAGATCTACCAAGGGGCAAGAATCGAGGTTGTCGACTGGAAGGACATCCCGGCTCGGCCAAGGGCAAGAGCGTGGATTCCTGCTATCCCTGCTGAACCTGAGAGAATTCTCAGGATGCTGAGGATCATGAACCCGTCTCTCCCGACGAAGGACTGGGGTGTCAATCTGGTCGAGGATGCGGAGGTCCTGATAGGCAAGTGATCTTCACCTTGAGAGATGTCCGAATCGGAAAGCATGGTATCTGCCACGTCAAATGGCGAAGGAGCAGTGGACAGCTCTGAGATGGGAGACAGCCTGCTGGACGGGGAAGACCTCAACGTCACAGTGAT
Organism: Campiglossa producta; assembly: GCA_964058755.1. Taxonomy (NCBI): domain Eukaryota; kingdom Metazoa; phylum Arthropoda; class Insecta; order Diptera; family Tephritidae; genus Campiglossa; species Campiglossa producta. The sequence goes on from CAXKVI010000004.1 coordinate 49,904,460, forward strand.
AGCAGCTAGTCCTGAGCGCACCAATGTTGACACTGCCACAGTTAGTAGGGTCTCTGCCACGCCAAACCGTGGTCTGAACAAGTCGTCGTTGAAAGATAAGCCTCCAGACGAGGCGGAACTCGACGATACGGCGGTGGCAGGGAAGTCTAAGCGCTCTCATGTTGGTGGTGATTCAGATAAACCTGCACAAATCTAAAGCAGCCTCGGCTGCTTCAATCAGTCGACTCTCTAAAGGCGACGTAGATGTAGTCCTCATCCAAGAACCCAGGGTCAACAGATCAAGGATTTGTGGCTGGGGACTAAGGGTTTTAAGCTTATTCGAGCCAGCGAGGGGGCAGGGTTAGAGCCTGTATTTTGGTTAAGTCTGAGCTGAATGCCTTTCTCTTGCCCAACAATACCAATGGTGACGTTACAGCTGCCAGTTTAACAGTCGACAGTACCAGTCTGACGATGGCGTCGGTCTATATGCCCTACGACGCCGAAGAACCTCCGCCACAGAGGGAGGTAAAAGACCTGGCGGCAAATTTTTCCATGGGTCATCTTATTATCGGAACTGACGCCAATGCTCATCACGTCCGATATCAATGCTAGAGGAGAGTCGTTGTTTGACTTTTTGTCAACTAACCTGGTACTTTGCAACGTGGGTAACGAACCTAAGTTTATTACTAAAACCCGTAGGGAGGTCATAGATCTCACTATTTGTAGCGAAGGCGCTTATGAGTGGGTAAGAAAATGGCGCGTTCTCGATGAGCACTCATTCTCCGACCACCGGTACGTAGAAATAGTTCTAGACTTTTCTGTTGAGCAGCCGGTTATGAAACGCAACCCACGTAACACTAACTGGTAGCTACACAATGAAATACTATCTAGGGACTTACCAGCACTGCCCCCACAAGTCCACTCATCAGTAGGGCAGTTGGAGGATCTGGTAAAGACCTTTAAAACGGCGCCTCGAATGCCTTAGAGCAGGCTTGCCCAGTGCCAAAACCACGCGGTAAACATAGGCCGCATTGGTGGTCCTACGACCTGGACTCGCTCCGAAAATCATGTAGGACACAATTTAATAGGGCCAAGTGCCTTGGCACGGAGACTCAATGGCTCGAATATAAAGTAAAACTCAGGGCCTACAAAAAAGCTCTGAGGCAGGCGAAGAGAGTATCGTGGAGAAATTTCTGCACTGGGGTCGAAAATGTCGAGGATACAGCGAGACTTAGACGAGTACTCTCAAAACTCAAACAGCCACAAGCTATTTGCGCAAACCTAACGGATCCTGGACCAGCACGGAGAGGGAAACCCTAGAGCTGCTCTTGAATACGCACTTCCCAGGGAACTTGCATGAGGAACCCGTAGCACCTACAACAAACCTGGCTGTATACATACCCATCACGGAGGAAAAGGTTAGGTGGGCGGTTAAAAGCTTCGAACCGTTCAAGGCTGGCCAGACGGGATTATTCCCCCACAACTCATAAACACGCTGGAGACAAATGGCTGGTATTTCTCTATACAGCCTGCCTTTCTCTTAGCTACATTCCGTGCTCCTGGAGAAGTGCCACGGTAGTGTTTATTCCTAAGGCGGGGAAGGCGTCTCATTACGAGCCCAAGGACTACAGGCCGATCAGTCTCTCATCCTTTGTGCTCAAAACCTTCGAGAGGATAATAAATGACTACCTCTCCTCTACTATTGATAGCAACCTGATCTGTAGCTATCAGCATGCATACACCAAAAGGAAATCTACAGAAACTGCGCTTCACAGCCTAGTTTCTGTTATTGAAAAATCGCTGTATGAGAAGGAGTACTGTCTTGCGGCCTTTTTAGATATTGAAGGAGCCTTCAACAACATAAGCCCTGATGCTATAAACACCGCTTTAATAAGTCTGGGCATAAGCAGGTCTCTTATTGGACTTATTGATCAACTACTAAGGGGTAGACGAATAGTTTCATCACTGGGCTCGGTTGACTTATCACGCTATGTCACAAGGGGAACGCCTCAGGGTGGTGTTCTCTCCCCGCTTCTATGGAACCTCACCGTCAACTCGATGCTGCGAGACACAAGCTGGTGGGGCCGGGAAGGTAGTGGGCAAATCCTCAAAACTTTTGATAATGCAAAAAAAAAAAGAAACAAAAAAGATAATAGGAGCACACCCTTGAGCTTTTGCTGACACTTTTACTTAGTATATAAGATTATATTTTGACTCTTGTTAATATACTAAAGGTGCGGGCGTGGAAATTATGACGTCATCATTATGAATTTTTTTTTTTTTTTTTACGTTTATTTGCAATCTATTGCCTAGTTTATACGAACGTAAAATCGAATTATTTCAAAACGAATTTCTTACGACACATTTCAAAATCCCTTTGAATTAATAAGTACCTACTTATTTGTACGCAAATTGAACCTTAATTACCAGCGCCACAAAAAAAAAAGTGTGAAGGGGATCAGACCACCCTTTCCCTATGTATTTTGACGCGCTGAACATGAATCCGGTGTCCGTTTTGGTCCAGCACGTCTGACTTTTTTCCTAACCTCAAAAAACCAAAAACCACTAAACATTTGAAAAATTGAAGTAAGCTTTTCACTTTTGATATATGCATGGGTCTTCAACGCGCTTTTTTACGTTAATTAAACATATTGAATACTCAAGTTTACAATTAACATGGCATGAAAATATCTGTCAGTTTTTGTGTGCTAACAAAAAAATTGAATTATTTAAACTATTCACAAACCAAACAGTTGATTTATAGTGGCTGCTGTAAGCATAATATGAACAGCACAGTAATCGGATCACGTGGGCAGGGTTTCTTTTTCAGTTAGCATCAAGTATTTTTGTTAATTTTTTTGATAATTAAAGGGGGCGCGCAAGTAAATGGCTTAACTATACCGAAAAATGAAAAGTACAAAAATTTGTTCTCGCATTTTCTTAGCCTTTTAACTTTTAAATGGAACGAAGCACGCACGCGACCTTGTAGGTTAAGTTTCAGTATGTAGAAAAATACTTGAAAAAACAAAGAGTGGGTCGCAATATTGAGAGGCGCCCTTAAGTAAAGATTAACAGTTCATAAATTTTTGAAAACTCGCACACGTTTTCACAATTTTTTGATTTTGCGAAATTTTTCCTGGATTTATCAAGCATTATTTCATGCTTCTGAGACATTTGAAATGTTGATTTGTATCCATAAATTTAAAAAAAAAACAAGTAAGGAAAGCTGTCTTCGGCTGTGCCGAAGGCTAAATACCTTTCATGAATAAGCGTCACGATTTTCACTGTTTGATCCCCAGTACAGCCTGTGTGAATTTAACTTTAGCTCATACCGAAACTTTAGCTCATACGGTCCAATCTCATTGATTTTTAACATCGACATTCCAAATTCTAAAATAGCAACATTTACGAAATTTCACGTTCCTACCGATATAATTACAGGAGTTATCTACCAAAATCCGTTTATCGGAACAATCGATTGTATGGGGGCTATGTGTAATATTTATCCCATTTCAATGATTTTCAACATCGATATTTTACATATAAAAATAGCGATGCTTCCAAAATTTCGCGTTCCTATGTGTTTAATTACAGGACTTATAGCCCAAAATCCGCTTATCGGAATAATCGATTGTATGGGAGCTATGTGAAATATTTATGCCATCTCAATGATTTTCAACATCGATATTTCGCATATAAAAATAGCGATACTTCCAAAATTTCACGTTCCTACCTATATAATTACAGGAGTTATCTACCAAAATCCGTTTATCGGAACAATCGATTGTATGGGGGCTATGTGAAATATTTATCCAATCTCGATGATTTTCAACATCGATATTTCACATATAAAAATAGCAATACGACCAAAATTTCACGTTCCTACGTGTTTAATTACAGGAGTTATAGCCCAAAATCCCTTTATCGGAATAATCGATTGTATGGGATCTATGTGAAATATTTATCCCATCTCTATGAGTTTCAACATCGATATTTCACATATAAAAATAGCAATACTTACAAAATTTCACGTTCCTACGTGTTTAATTACAGGAGTTATAGCCCAAAATCCGTTTATTGGAATAATCGATTGTATGGGAGCTATGTGAAATATTTATCCCATCTCTATGATTTTCAGCATCGATATTTCACATATAAAACTAGCAACACTTATAAAATTTCACGTTCCTTCGTGTTTAATTACAGGAGTTATAGCCCAAAATCCGTTTATCGGAATCATCGGTTGTATGGGAGCTATATGTTATATTGGTCCGATCTTACTGGTTCCGACAAATGATTCCTATATTGGAAAATGGTGGCCGCATACCAAATTTCAGCCAAATATCTCAAAAACTGAGGGACTAGTTTGCGTTCAAACAGTCAGACAGACAGACAGACAGACGGACAGACGGACAGACGGACATGGCTAAATCAACTCATCTCGTCATCCTGATCATTTCGGTATACTTATTGATGGGTCTATCTCTTCTTCTTCTCATATTTACAAACATCGGACCAAAGTTATAATACCATTTCATGTTCATGAAAGGTATAAAAATACTGAGCCTGTGTAACGATATCGTGTTCCTTGCTATTGGATGATATTATCCGCCTCGCTCGATGTTAAAAGTTTTGAGGATTTGCCCATATGCAGACAACTTAGCTATAGTATATAGGGGGCAAATTCCCACAAACCCTGTGCGACTTGATGCAAGTAGCACTGCGAGAGGTTTCCTCATGGTGCTCGCGCTGCGGACTGAGCATCAACCCGGGAAAAGTAGAACTGGTCCTTTTCACCAACCGCTATAAGATACCACCGCTAACACCCAAAACTGAACGACGTGCACCTGAACTTGGCTCACAAGCCAAGAACAACGCCCAATGAAGCACTCCAGGCCATTCTTGGCATTTTGCCACTCGATCTGGAAGGGCACCGGGTAGCAGTCCGGCTGGGGCGCAAGCACTACTGGACACGCCTCTATTTTGGGACCCTATAGCTTTCTTCCGCTGAGCACAGATCGTTGTGCGACCACAACAGTCAGAGATAGCGGTTTTAAAATCAACATTCCCAGCAGGGAAGAATGGGAGAGCACGGATCGGAGTCCCGCCACTCATGGCGGCACTTCCATTTATACTGATGGCTCGAAGTTAGGCGGCAGAGTTGGAGGAGGGGTTTATTCAAAGGATCTGAACCTAGAGCTCTCCTTCAGACTACCTGATCACTGCAGTGTCTTCCAGGCTGAAGTTTCGGCAATCATGGACGCCGCGGCTTGGATAGGCCAACACACTATCAGACAGGGCATTTTTATATTCAGCGACAGCCAGGCGGCCATCAAATTCCTTGGCTCTTACTCGTTCAACTCTGAACTGACGCTCAGCTGTCGTCGATCTCTACAAGAGATGGCCCAACAGAATCGCGTGAACCTCACATGGGTCCCGGGGCATAGGGACATTGAGGGAAATTGTAGGGCAGACGAACTTGCGAGGCAGGGCACGACCAAGCAGGTTCTTCGGGATAAAGAGCGCTTAGGTATGCCGTTCGCCACATGCAAGCTTATGCTGAAGGAGTACACACTCCGCCAAGCCAACTAAAGATGGTTGCAATCTCCAGGATGCCGGATATCCAAAGAAACCTGGCCGAAATGGGATCATAAAAGATCAAGACAAATTTATGCCCTAAGGAGAAGAGAAATCTTCATATTAATAGGCGTATTAACTGGGCACTGCCTTATTGGTAGGCACGCATAAAGACTAGGTGTGCCGTACCGACGATGCTGTAGGAGTTGTAAGGATGATGAGGAGGAGGAAACGGTGGAGCACCTCATCTGCAACTGCCCGGCTTTAAGTGGCGCGAGAATGCGCTTTTTGGGAGTTCCCTTCCTGGTTAGCCTACGCCAGGTCACGGAGCTGGACATAAAGGACCTGATGGCCTTCATCAAGTCATCTAAATGGTTTGAGGAGGAGTAACGGTGTCGGTATAGGAACGTCAGTCCCGGGATTCTGCCATGTGGAGAATTCCGTTAATACCGGGATTTTCCATATGGCAGGGTCCCGGAACTGACTTTCCTAGTGTTGGTGGTATCACAACGGGCCTTTTAATACTGGCCTAGGTGTGCCTCTGCGGCAGCCACTTGAACCTAACCTAATGTACTTTGCCCCACGAATCAATCTTTCAACTATCTTTTTTTATCTACATGCATACAAAAATTGCTACAAACATACACACATTTTTCCAAACTTAATTTTTGTATATCTACCTACACAAATATTCTGTGCTCCTGTTACTTTTATTTTAATTTCAAAGAAATGAAGCAAATAAATTGGCGAAAATGGCAGATACCACTAAAACCTGCATGCGAATTACAGTAGAAATTCGCCGCCTATTACCCGGGTCTTCAGACCAACTAATCGACTACTCGATAAGTGATAATCGAATATTTTTTGAAACGACTAGTCGAAATCGATTATTCGACTAGTCGATTTGTCAATTATCAAGAGCCCTAACAATTACCCTAACTTTAGTTCCAACTTAAATTTGAGCATGATTTTTAAATTCATATTTCCGTTTCCTCTAAAATGCACTTCCTTTTTACCAGCCTTAATTGTAGCAAACGATGGCGGGGTACGTTTCCCGTATTGCCGGTTCTGTGGGAACGGTACATGTACATGTACATTACCTTTCGTACCGAAACGACCCCGGTTGTTTTTTCATCGACCCGGCCAAGAGCAATACACTCCGAAGTGACCCTGTTTAACGCGTCACATGTGTTTTCCCGGCTGTAGCTCGCGGCCCTAGTGCGCCAACACCACAAGCATCAACTCACAGATACTTCTTACGTAGCACATCGGTGCTATGAGCACTGCTGAGCTTTAGCCCCTGCCTTCAAACCCCTACTCACTTCTTCCGGTGCTAGCACGAATTTGAGTCAAGTCCATCAGCTTTTGGTCCCTCACACTTCGTGTGCATGTCGGCGTCGGTGGCATCGGTGAAGTGCAACTCCTGCCTTGCTCAATGTCACCTACGCATATATTCTAGGCTCGCAAACACAAATCTCTGGACTGATGCGTTCGTCGCACCATGCTATCGAGCTGCGCAGCCCACAACTCTGACCGATTTACACTCGTCTCCCAACGAACGAAATCCGTCGCTTCAGGACTGCGACGGAGATCGCGACCTAGCCTACCACCATCTAGGCAAGCGCATCAGTCCTTGACTCCCAGAGTGACCATTGCCTCCTCACACATTTTTAAGTTATGCAATTAAATTGCAACGGCGTAACTGGCAAGATAGCGGAGATAACCAAATGCATGCAGCTGCAATCCAGGAGACGAAACTTGGCTCTCACTCGGATCTCCGAGCGAGTGGGGGCTACAACGTTCTCCGGCACGACCGCACGGACTGTGGGGGCGGCCTCGCGTTCCTTGTCCACCAAACAGTGCAGTATAGGGAATTTGTTATCAATACCGACCAAAGAGACTCACCCTTAGAGTGTCAGGGTACAGTGGAACAGGAGGTGTTGATCTCGAGCTCATTAATATATACATCCCTCCCGTCACCTGCTGTCCCAGAAGTTATCGCCTCGACCTTAGTGCGTTTCTTTGTGGCGATAACCGTATCATCATGGGCGATTTTAATGCCCACCATGATATCGCACACTAAATCTAAAAGAGTAACAACTCAAAAAATGTAAAATGTTCAGGAGACGCAAAAAACTGTTTTTGCAGATATGGTCGCAATTTTTTAATCAAATAAAGTTCCAAATAGTATTAAAGCCTGTAAAAAGCTGATTTACAAACAGCTTTTTTAGTTTTGTCGGGTAGTTTTGACAACACGAGCAAATTTAGAGTTCTGACTCTTTAGTTGAAAATTTTTCGTTGAGTTTATGGTATTAAGTCAAATTGTGTCTCTTTAGTTAATATGATAATCTTGAAATCTCTAACCTTAATAGTAATATTTACATTGATTTAAATTATCAATTATAGTAATTACTTGTATGAAAGATAATGCACTTGGTTATACTTACTTTTTCTATAAAAAAATCACACCCCTGAACTATATCGCAAACTATTTCAACGAAACTGGCACAAGTCGAAATATATTTCAAATATTTTCAGCTAAAGTGTCACAAGTCGAAAAATATTACAAATTTTTTCAGCAAAAGTGGCACAAGTCGAAAGAAGACTCCCTAACTGAAAATAAAACTACACTGTTGCTTAAAAGCAAATTGTCACAACTACAAATAGTACTCTTTAGTTGATACTGTTCATGCAGGTAACATAAACGAAAGTAACATCAAAACAGACATAACGGAATTTCTCAAGCTAAGGAAGGCAGTGTTGGAGAAGAATTTTGTGCAGTTGTTTTTGTTGTTGTTAACAGCAAAACACTCCCCGAAGGTTTTGGGGAGTGATGCCGAAGTGGACAGTCCTTGACCGGATATGAACCCGGTACGTTGCGGTACTCCCTTGCGACTGTCGTGGTAGCGATTTGGTATGACCAGTGGAACCTTCTAGGTCATGACATCCCTCCATCGCTGAGGAAGGAGAAGATGAGTAATGAGAGGTGAGAGCAGTGTTACCACACGTAGGGTTTTAGGTCGGCTTTTTCATATTTCACGAAATGTAGGGGTTTTTTATATGGAAAACATGCAAGGTGCAAACATGCCCCGTTTGTTGACTAACAAAAATTTTTTTCCAGCATGCGTCCTGTGAGTTTTGTACTATTGCACACACATACACAGTAACTCATACAAAATATAGTAATTTTTAAATGGCTGTAGTTATTTTAATATATAGATATAATCGCACACGGTTTGGCATTTAAGAAGCTTCAACTTTAAGAATAAGTAAAGGTTTTTTGGAAAAAAACTTAAATTATGACAAAATTCACTTTAAAAGTTTCTTTTTTCCTCATAAAAAATGTATGGGAAAGGGCGAAAACAATGAGGTTTAAGTTACAGCGATTTTTTTTTTTAAGTGGTCTTCACCTTGAATAAGGAGGCACTCGAGCCCCTTAAACGGTGCAATGGACGAGTGCACTACGAAATGGGTCAGATCGTGATCCACGTATACCGCGGCGATGCACAGCGCGCTGCTATTTCGGCTGCATCGGAGGACTCGGACATCGCAGTGCCGAAAGAGGAGTCGGAGATGTCCGACTCGGAAAGTATGGTATCTGCCACGTCAAATGGCGAAGGAGCTTTGAACAGCTTGGAGATGGGAGACAGCCTGCTGGACGGGGAAGACCTCAACGTCACAGTGATAGCAGCTAGTCCTGAGCGCACCAAAGTTGATACTGCCACAGTTAGTAGGATCTCTGCCACGCCAAATCGTGGTCTGAACAAATCGTCGTTGAAAGATAAGCCTCCAGACGAGGTGGAACTCGACGATACGGCGGTGGCAGGGAAGTGTGAGCGCTCTCATATTGATGGTGATTCAGATAAACCTGCACAAATCTAAAGCTGCCTCGGCTGCTTTAATCAGTCGTCTCTCTAAAGGCGACGTAGATGTGGTCCTCATCCAAGAACCCTGGGTCAACAGCTCAAGGATTTGCGGTTTGGGGACTAAGGGTTTTAAGCTTATCCGAGCCAGTGAGGGGGGCAGGGTTAGAGCCTATATTTTGGTTAAGTCTGAGCTGAACGCCTTTCTCTTGACCAACTATACCAATGGTGACGTTACAGCTGCCAGTTTAACAGTCGACTGTACCAGTCTGACGATGTCGTCGGTCTATATGCCCTACGACGCCGAAGAACCTCCGCCACAGAGGGAGGTAAAAGACCTGGTGGCAAATTTTTCCATGGGTCATCTTATTATCGGAACTAACGCCAATGCTCATCACGTCCAGTGGGGAAGCTCCGATATCAATGCTAGAGGAGAGTCCTTGTTTGACTATTTGTTAACAACTAACCTGGTAGTTTGCAACGTGGGTAACGAACCTACGTTTATTACTAAAACCCGTAGCGATGTCATAGATCTCACTATTTGCAGCGAAGGCGCTTATGAGTGGGTCAGAAAATGGCGCGTTCTCGATGAACACTCATTCTCCGACCACCGGTACGTAGATTTAGTTCTAGACTTTTCTTTTGAGCAGCCGGTTATGAAACGCAACCCACGTAACACTAACTGGCAGCTACACATTGAAATACTATCGGGATTATTCCCGCACAACTCATAAACGCGCTGGAGACATCAGCCCAATGGCTGGTATTTCTCTATACAGCCTGCCTGGCTCTTAGCCACATTCCGTGCTCCTGGAGAAGTGCCACGGTAGTGTTTATTCCTAAGGCGGGGAAGGCGTCTCATTACGAGCCTAAGGACTATAGGCCAATCAGTCTCTCATCCTTTGTGCTCAAAACCTTCGAGAGGATAATAAATGACTACCTCTCCTCTACCATTGATAGCAACCTGATCTGTAGCTAGCAGAATGCTTACACCAAAGGCAAACCTACAGAAACTGCGCTTTACAGCCTAGTTTCTGTTATTGAAAAATCGCTGAATGAAAAGGAGTACTGTCTTGTGACCTTTTTAGATAGTGAAGGAGCCATCAACAACATAAGCCCTGATGCTATAAACACCGCTTTAACAAGTCTGGTCATAAGCAGGTCTCTTATTGGACTTATTGATCAACTACTAAGGGGTAGACGAATAGTTTCATCACTGGGCTCGGTTGACTTATCACGCTGAGCATCAAGCCGGGAAAAGTAGAACTGGTCCTTTTCACCAACCGCTACAAGATACCACCGCTAATACTACCAAAACTGAATAACGTGCACCTGAACTTGGCTGACAAAGCCAAGTTCTTGGGCACAGTTCTGGATAGGAAACTAACCTGGAAGGAGAATGTTCTTCAGCGCCAGAAGAAAGCGTGTATTGCACTCTACACGTGCAAAAGAGCCATTGGAAAGAAATGGGGGCTCAGCCCCAAAATATGCAAATGGATCTACACTGCAATCATTCGACCAATCATGCTCTATGGATTTGTGGTATGGTGGCCTGCGCTGAGCAAGGCAACAAACCTTAATCTGCTAGGTAAAGTACACAGATTTTGCATGATCTGTATAAGCGGTTCGTTAAGAACAACGCCCAATGAAGCACTCCAGGCCATTCTTGGCATTTTTCCACTCGATCTGGAAGGGCACCGGGTAGCAGCAGCATCGGCTCTGCGTCTAAGGGAAACGTCCGGCTGGGGCGCAAGCACTACTGGACACGCCTCTATTTTGGGATCCTATAGCTTTCTTCCGCTGAGCACAGATCGTTGTGCGACCACAACAGTCGGAGATAGCGGTTTTAAAATCAACATTCCCAGCAGGGAAGAATGGGAGAGCACGGATCGGAGTCCCGCCACTCATGGCGGCACTTCCATTTATACTGATGGCTCGAAGTTAGACGGCAGTGTTGGAGGAGGGGTTTATTCAAAGGATCTGAACCTTGAGCTCTCCTTCAGACTACCTGATCACTGCAGTGTCTTCCAGGCTGAAGTTTCAGCCATCATGGACGCCGCGGCTTGGATAGGCCAACGCACTATCAGACCGGACATTTTTATTTTCAGCGACAGCCAGGCGGCCATCAAATCCCTTGGCTCTTACTCGTTCAACTCTGAACTGACGCTCAGCTGTCGTCGATCTCTACACAGAGCCAAAAATGCCTAATAAAATTAATAAGATTGTCTTTATGAACGGTTTTCAGGCTCAGGGGTAGTCAAGACGGCGGAAACGAGGAAATTCTTATTGATATTATCAAGTGCAATTTCTTCTTTTTTCTTTGCGATTTCTTTTTAATGTGTTATTAATAAGAAAATCTTCTCGAAATTTCTGTCAAAATATGGAAAAAAGCTGAAAGAGAAAAACTTCTTATTTTAATAAGATGATCTTAGGGTTCCTAACAATAAGATTTGACATATTAATGTTTTCAAAGGAAAATCTTGCAGAAAACGGACGGATTTCTTAGGGTTCTTAACAAGAAGATGAACTTAGGGTTCCTAACAAGAAGATATGACTTATTAACAGATTTCCGCATAATTCTATGTGTTAATAAGACGATCTTAGGGTTCCTAACAAGAAGATCTGAGTTATTAACTGATTTCCGCATAATTGTATGTGTTAATAAGACGATCTTAGGGTTCCTAACAAGAAGATTTGACTTGTTAACAGATTTCCGCATAATTGTATGTGTTAATAAGACGATCTTAGGGCTCCCAACAAGAAGATCTGACTTATTAACTGATTTCCGCATAATTGTATGTGTTAATAAGACGATCTTAGGGTTCCTAACAAGAAGATTTGACTTGTTAACAGATTTCCGCATAATTGTATGTGTTAATAAGACGATCTTAGGGTTCCTAACAAGAAGATCTGACTTATTAACTGATTTCCGCATAATTGTATGTGTTAATAAGACGATCTTAGGGTTCCCAACAAGAAGATCTGACTTATTAACTGATTTCCGCATAATTGTATGTGTTAATAAGACGATCTTAGGGTTCCTAACAAGAAGATCTGACTTATTAACTGATTTCCGCATAATTGTATGTGTTAATAAGACGATCTTCGGGTTCCCAACAAGAAGATCTGACTTATTAACTGATTTTCGCATAATTGTATGTGTTAATAAGACGATCTTAGGGTTCCTAACAAGAAGATCTGACTTATTAACTGATTTCCGCATAATTGTATGTGTTAATAAGACGATCTTAGGGTTCCTAACAAGAAGATCTGACTTATTAACTGATTTCCGCATAATTGTATGTGTTAATAAGACGATCTTAGGGTTCCTAACAAGAAGATTTGACTTGTTAATGTATTCAAAGGGAAAACATATTTCCGCATAATTGTATGTGTTAATAAGACGATCTTAGGGTTCCTAACAAGAAACTTTGACTTATTAACAGATTTCCGCATAATTGTATTTGTTAATAAGACGATCTTAGGGTTCCTAACAAGAAGATCTGACTTATTAACTGATTTCCATAATTGTATGTGTTAATAAGACGATCTTAGGGTTCCTAACAAGAAGATCTGACTTATTAACTGATTTCCGCATAAATGTATGTGTTAATAAGACGATCTTAGGGTTCCTAACAAGAAGATTTGACTTATTAATGTTTTCAAAGGGAAAACATATTTCCGCATAATTGTATGTGTTAATAAGACGATCTTAGGGTTCCTAACAAGAAGATTTGACTTATTAACAGATTTCCGCATAATTGTATGTGTTAATAAGATTTGACTTATTAATGTTTTCAAAGGGAAATCTTGCAGAAAACGAACTGATTTCTTAGGGTTCCTAACAAGAAGATTCGACTTATTAATGTTTTTAAAATGAAATCATATATTATTGAGAAGATCTTCTTTTTAATATTTCAAATAAAAAAAAAAATTATATTTCAGAGTTCTTATATTGTCTTCGAGAACTTCAGATTATCAAGCTTTGAAAGCTTTGATGATCAGTACGTTTTTTGCAAGATTTCTCTTTGTAAAGATTAATAAGATTTTCTCTTCAAAAATAAAAAGATGCGCTCTTTGGGAGTTCCCTTCCTGGTTAGCCTTCGCCAGGTCACGGAGCTGGACATAAGGACCTGATGGCCTTCATCAAGTCATCTAAATGGTTCGAGGAGGAGTAACGGTGTCGGTATAGGAACGTCAGTCCCGGGATTCTGGAGAATTCCGATAATACCGGGATTTTCCATATGGCAGGGTCCCTGAACTGACTTTCCTAGTGTTGGTGGTATCACAACGGGCCTTTTAATACTGGCCTAGGTGTGCCTCTGCGGCAGCCACTTGAACCTAACCTAACCTAACCTACAGCGATTTTACTAACATTTTTTTTATTTGAATCACTCGAATATACATTTATGTATAAAAACCTCGTTCAAGTTTTGTGAGGCTAATAACAGTATCTGAAAAAATACCAATTTTTGATAATTTCTGTATAAGTATTGTCCTATAAAAAATTTCAATATATAGCTATGCGGTTTTCAATATTTCCGCAAGGAAAAAAATGTAGGGACTTTTGTAGGTTACCACGTCATTTACCTATGTGCATATTAGTCGCCTCTTACGACCGGTATGCCTACTTCGGGCATATTCTAAACCCCTAACCCGCAGGGGCAGTCGTTAGGTATGTGTTCTAAGAACTGAGTTGTGACTCTTTTTGATTTAGTGTGCGATATGTGGCACTCACGCCTTTCTGTAGATAGCAGAGGACGGGAATTAGCCGAGCAAATTGACGCTTCCACTTTCTGCACTGTGAACAGAGACGCCCCTACAAGGATGGCAGTTAATTGTAGTAGCTTCCCGGACCTAACTATTGTTAGTCCGGGCTTAATTAACAGCATTAACTGGCACCCGATGGTGACTTTGGCATCTGATCATCTGCCCATCATCCTGTCCATACGTGAACTTCAAAAAGGCTAACTGGGTTGGCTTTATGGAATTCACGGAGAGCTCCTTTGGTGATCTTCCCATTCCGACTGATGTACACATAGGGGAGCGTAATATTCGTGAGGTCATAAAAAAGGCTACCGCTTTATACCAGCTGGTAGAATAAAAAACATAAGGCCAAACTTCCCACAGAGGCCGCAGTCTTGGCCAACGAACGTGACCTCATACGGAACATCGATCCTTCAGATCCACAGATTGGTGATCTCAACGAGGAAATCAGACGGCTTGTCAACGAACACAAACAAGCCAAATGAGAGGAGCACCTCAGCACCTCACTACCGGTGTTGGGAAATTATGGTCCTTGTCCAATCCTACAGGTCCGCCAAAGAATGTCGACATCACCTTTGGTGACAAGACTTTCAACGACCCAAATAAATGTGCTCAGGCTTTTTGCAGACAATCTAATCTTGGCCCGCGTAATTTATTGACGCTTAACCGCCTAGGCGATTTTGGCCGTTTCGTATCAAGCCACGCCAGTCATTCCTTTTTATTGATAACTGACGCCAATTGGAAACCCCAAGGAAGTTAAAGTCATCCTCCACTTGTTGTTTCCATCTCAGTCGAGGCCTCCCCCTTCCTCTGCTTCCGAATTCGGGTTTTGATAGAAAAACTTTCGGTGCTGGAGCTTCTTTGTCCATTCGCATAACATGACCCAGCCAGCGGAGCCTTTGGACCTTAATTCGCTGAACTATGGTCAGGTCTGCGTAAAGCTCGTACAGCTCATCGTTAAATTTCCTTCGATACTCGCCGTTGGCATCACGGGAAGGACCATAAATCTTCCGGAGAGCTTTTCTCTCAAATACTCCAAGGGCTATTACATCTTCTCTTGAAACTGTCCATGATTCCGAGCCGTACATCAGGACTGGTATGATAAGAGCGTGATCTTTGTTTGTGGAGAGAGGATTTACTTCTCAATTGCCTACTTAGTCCAAAGTAAAACTTGTTGGCAAGAGTGATTCTCCGTTGGATTTCTAGACTGATATTGTTTTCGGGGTAAATGCGGGTTCCCAAATAGACGAAGACCCTCACCGTTTCAAATTTGTAGCTATCAACGGTGACTTGGCTGCCAAGCCGTAGGTGCGCCCATTCTATCTTTGATGATAGCAAGACCCACTTTTTCGCTTCCTGATCCAGTCCAGAGAAGGCAGCGCTTACGGCGCGGTTGTTAAGGCCAATGATATCAATATCATCGGCATACGCCAGCAATTGCATGCTCTTGTAAAAGATTGTACCATTGCGGCTTAGCTCTGCTGCTCGAATTATCTTCTCCAGCATCTGGTTGAAGAAATCGCACGAAAAGGAGTTGCCCTGTCTGAAGTCTCGTTTGGTTTCAAATGGCTCAAAGAGGTCCTTCCCGATTCTGACGGAGCTGTTGGTATTGCTCAACGTCATTTGGGAAAGCGGTATAAGCTTTGCAGGGAAATTCAGACATGGCGGCATACAGGCATTTGCGCTGTCAAAAGCGGCGTATGGTGAAAATCTGGTCTAAAGCCACACTGGTAAGGTCCAATCAGTTTGTCTACGATGGCCTTCAGCCCTTCACACAATACGCTAGAAAGAACCTTATATGCGATATTAAGAAGACAGATTCCGCGATAGTTGGTCCGGTTAGCGGGATCGCCTTTCTTGTGGATTGGACAGAGCACACTTAAATTCCAATCCGGAGGTATGCACTCGTCTGACCATATTCTGCATAAGATGCGACGCATGCTTTTTACCAGCTCTTCGCCTCCGTGTTTGAACAGCTCGGCAGGTAGTCCGTCTTTTCCAGGCGCTTTGTTGTTTTTGAGGCGGGATGTAGCTATCCTCACTTCATCATAGTCAGGTGGTGGGACGACTTTTCTATCGTCATGTATTAGGGTATCGGGTTCGACGTCTCCCTCGCAATTTAGCAGTGAGGAGAAGTGCTCCCTCCATAATGTAAGTACACTCTGTACGTCGATTACCAGGTCGCCATTATTGTCCTTACAGGAACTTGCCCCGGTCTTAGAACCTTCCGTCATCCGTCGAATCTTTTTTTCGGGCATCATTCCTGTCAGCCAGCATCTCAAGCCTCACGTTTCTTTTTTCTGAAAAGGCGTCTCTCTTCCTTCTTTACCTCACGATAGCGTTGCCATACACTGCGGGATGCGTCCGTTCGCAACGTCTCCCTGTATGCAGCGTCCTTTTTGCAGTGCTATATTCCTCATCGTACCAGTTGTTCTTGCAGGCTCGCTGAACCCCTATAGTGACCTCAGCGGCGGTACGCAATGAGTGAGAGATATGCTTCCATTGCTCGTTAGCTCGAGAATTGCTCTCCGATAGCAAATGTGAGAGTCGAGTGGAGAAGTTATCAGCTGTCTGTGTCGGGCGCAGCTTCTCGACGTCAAACTTTCCTTCCGTTACTGTTTGCATAAGATAATGTTCCGAGTAGATATTTTGACCACGTACGGTACGCACGTCCAGAAAGGAGGCGCTGTGTCTGCCGTCGATCATGACATGATCAATCTGGTTTCTTGTTTTTTGATCAGGGGACAGCCAGGTGGCTTGATGTATTCATTTATGCTGGAACCCGGTAATACTGATGACCATATTGCGAGCAGCGGTTCACTACCAGAAGAATGCGGCTCTTACTTACTTACTTAAAATAGCCTTTAACCGCCTGGGAGTTTTTGGCCGTCGAATGCGGCTATTATTAAAACAAAAATACCCAAAGTATTTTAATTTAATACCAAAATTCATTAAATCAATTTTAAGGTTGCAATGGGTTTTTGATTACACTGTGCAACAAGATTCTACGTAATTGATCAAACCAATTGGAAATGGAACTTTAGCCCTCCCATATCAAAACTTCATACTAGGTTTTTGGTCTATACGTCTGGTTTCTTTGTTATTTTTATTCACAGTTGGTAACCCTGTGTATGAAAAAATTTATTAAAACTTGAGTAAATGAAGCAATTTTAATTGGGGTTTTTTTGCATATCGCTATTTCTTGGATCAAAAGACTCATTTTTTACATTAATTTTTACCTAAGTTTCACGATAGGAGGCGCTGTCATACAATTAGTCTTATTTTTGATAGTTTTTCATGCAAATGAAGCAATTTTGGGTTGATTTTTTTGTATATCGCTATTTTTTGGATCGAGAAACTTATTTTTTACCACGCTTTTATTAGGTTCACTTGTATGTTTGCTATTTGTTCGTTTCTTTGTTTGTTTGCTTGTTTGCTTATATGTATGTGACTCTCGTTGGGTGTAAGCCCCAGTGGCCCAAAAACCGTAAAATGTCCCTACAATATGGGTATCAAACGAAAGGGGGAGACCCCAGATTTCATTTGGATTTACCCAAAAACCTCAAAATTTCCCTACAATATGGGTATCAAACGAAAGGGGAAGACCCCAGGTTTCTTTTGGGCCTCGATATATTTCGATAAATTTATCGATAACTGAGTTATCGGTCAAAATGTGGTTGCCCGAAAACCTTAAAATTTCCCTACAATATGGGTATCAAACGAAAGGGGAAGACCCCAGGTTTCATTTTGACTTCGATATTCTTCGATAAATTTATCGATAACTGAGTTATCGGTCAAAATGAGATTGCCCAAAAACCTCAAAATTTCCCTAAAATATGGGTATCAAACGAAAGGGGAAGACCGCAGGTTTCATTTGGTCCTCGATATATTTCGATAAATTTATCGATAACTGAGTTATCGGTCAAAATGTGATTGCCCAAAAACCTCAATAATTTCCCTACAATATGGGTATCAAACGTAAGGGGAAGACCCCAGGTTTCTTTTGGACCTCGATATATTTCGATAAATTTATCGATAACTGAGTTTTCGGTCAAAATGTGGTTGCCCGAAAACCTAGAAATTTCCCTACAATATGGGTATCAAACGAAAGGGGAAGAGCGCAGGTTTCATTTGGACCTCGATATATTTCGATAAATTTATCGATAACTGAGTTATCGGTCAAAATGTGATTGCCCGAAAACCTTAAAATTTCCCTACAATATGGGTATCAAACGTAAGGGGAAGACCCCAGGTTTCTTTTGGACCTCGATATTTTGCGATAAATTTATCGATAACTGAGTTATCGGTCAAAATGTGGTTGCCCGGAAACCTTGAAATTTCCCTACAATATGGGTATCAAACGACCTCCATATATTTCGATAAATTTATCGATAACTGAGTTATCGGTAATAATGTGGTTGCCCGAAAACCTTAAAATTTCCCTAAAATATGGGTATCAAACGAAAGGTGAAGGCCCCAGGTCTCATTTGGACATCGACATATTTCGATAAATTTATCGATAACTGAGTTATCGGTCAAAATGTGGTGGCCCGAAAACCTTAAAATTTCCCTACAATATGGGTATCAAACGAAAGGTGAAGGCCCCAGGTTTCATTTGGACATCGATATATTGCGATAAATTTATCGATAACTGAGTTATCGGTCAAAATGTGGTTGCCTAAAAACATAAAAAAAATTCTCTACAATATGGGTATCAAACGAAAGGTGAAGGTCCCAGGTTTCACTTGGACATCGACATATTTCGATAAATTTGTCGATAACTGAGTTATCGGTCAAAATGTGGTTGCCCGAAAACCTTAAAATTTCCCTACAATATGGGTATCAAACTAAAGGCGAAGGTCCCAGGTTTCATTTGGACTTCGATATATTTCGATAAATTTGTCGATAACTGAGTTATCGGTCAAAATATGATTGCCCAAAAACCTAAAAAATTCCCTACAATATGGGTATCAAACGAAAGGTGAAGGCCCAGGTTTCATTTGGATATCGACATATTTCGATAAATTTATCGATAACTGAGTTATCTGTCAAAATGTGGTAGCCCGGAAACCTTAAAATTTCCCTACAATATGGGTATCAAACGAAAGGCGAAGCCCCAGGTTTCATTTGGACATCGACATATTTCGATAAATTTATCGATAACTGAGTTATCGGTCAAAATATGATTGCCCAAAAACCTAAAAAAATCCATACAATATTCATCAGAAAATTCCATACAATATCAAACGACTGCTGTATTTTTCGATATTTTTATCGATAGTTTCATACGACATTTGACTAAAAAGTAAAAAATAAATATAGTTTAAAAAAAAAACTAAAACTCACTCTTTTAGAGAGTATTGAACTAAAATGTTGAAAATAATTATAAAAACCCTACACAGTAGTATTGTGGAAAAAGCGTGGTCCGCTTTGTGCCATAATTTTCGTAAATCGAGCGCTCGACGCTTTTCCCACATAATGCTAGTTTCTTTACTACGCTTTCATTAGCTTTACTTGTACATACATTCATATGTATGTTTTCTTGTTTGTATGTAACTCTATTTCAGTCTACCCGATAGTCACAAAAACCTTGAAATGTGCCTTCAATATGGGTGTCAAACGATAGGAAGTTGCATTTGGACTTCGATATATTTATCGATAACTAAGTTATCGGTCATAATGCCTACAATCTGGGTATCAAACAAAAGGGAAGTTATACTGGTTTCTATTGGACTTTGGAATATTTCGATATATTTATCGATAACTGAGTTACCGGTCAAAATGAGGTTGTCCAATAATATTCAAAATTGCCTACGATATGGGTATCAAACGAAAGTGGAGGCCCAGAGGTTTCGTTTGCACTGCGGTTTATTTCGATATATTATTATTATTATTTATTTAATTAAACTTATAATCAATTATAAAATTTAATTTTGAAGAAAAACAGCACTAGCTTCCAGGGCTATCGGCTGTTATTTCGATATATATATCGATTACTTCATAACACATTTAACTAAAAAGTAAAAAATAAATATAGTTTAAAAAGCGAAAACACGAGCTTTTAAAGAATATTGCACTAAAAAGGTAAAAATAATTTAAATAAAAGACGAAGATTATGGAACAAAGCGGACCACGCCTTTTCCACAATACTACTGTGTAGGGTTTTTAAAATTATTTTCAACCTTTTAGTTCAATACTCTCTAAAAGCGTGAGTTTTAGTTTTTTTAAACTATATTTATTATATTAACTTTTACCTGAGTCTTAAGATAGGTGGCGCTGTCATATAATTTGTCTTATTTTTTTAAGTTTTTCCAGCAAAAATAGTGTAAAAGGATTTAGTAGTGAGGCTGGGGGCGGCAAGTTCCCCCCTTTGTGCGCCTCCCAATTTACATCTTGAATAACTGGCATTCCAAAATAATGCTCATACCACTCTTTCGCACTGTGTTTTTGCACATGCAAAACAAGCAAAAATATCAACAACTGATACAAATAAAATAAGTACCGTACTTAGTAGTGGTGGGGGAGGGGGGCGAATTTCCCGTTGCCTCACTACTAAATCCTACTATGAATGCAGGGTTCAAATATTTATATTTCCCTTTTAAAAGCAATTTTATAAATATAAGTCAAATTGTATGACAGCGCCACCTTAAGACCTAGGTAAAATCTAATGTCAAAAATGACTTCCTCGATCCAAAAAATTGCGATATACAAAAAAAATTGCTTCATTTGCATGAAAAACTATTAAAAATAGGTCAAATTGTATGACAGCGCCACCTATCGTAGCACTTAGGTAAAAATTAATGTCAAAAATGATCCAAAAAATTGCGATAAACAAAAAAACCCATATAAAATTGCTTCATTTGCATGACTTAGGTGAAAATTAATGTGAAAAATAAGTTCCTCGATCCAAAAAATTGCGAAATACAAAAAAATCCATCTAAAATTGCTGCATTTGTATGAAAAACTATCAAAATAAGACAAGTTGTATGACAGCGCCACCTGTCGTAAAACTCAGGTAAAAATTCATTTGATCAAGTAAGGAAGTCTAAGTTCGGGTGAACCGAACATTACATACCCAGCGGCAATTTTCAGAACGGGATAACAATGATATAGGCCCTAGGAGGATTTACTAAAAGTTTTTACTATCTTAGCTATTTATCTTACCGAACTATGTGTGATTTTCGAAATTTTCCATATCGAAAGTGGGCGTGGTCGTGAAGCGATTTCGTCCAATTACATCAGGTATGCTTGTACCAATTTCATGGTTCTACCGTAATCAGTTTAAATGTTATGACCCATGAAATTTTCAAATATGCCTCCCTGAAAAGTGGGCGATGCCACGCCTACTTTTAAAATTTCATCAGAAAATCATAATAGAATGACAAGGGGGTTCATTTTCAAAAATACCTCCCTTAAAAGTGGGCGGAGACACGCCTACTTTTGAAAAATTATTAAAAAATCATCTTTGAAACTTTGGTGGACTTTTGACCGTTTTGGGAATAATTTTTCTTAAATTATTCTATGTTTTTATTATTAGTGAACAAGATGGAAAAGTAACAACAATTACAAGCTACCATGATTACGTAATTTCGGCCTTGCTCAAGGGCACTCATCAAAATGGCTTTGTGTTTAGAAATTTTTTCATCACCTTTTGTTGGTCATCGAACCAAGAACCAAGGGGATTAGGAATTTCTACGCCCGCAGTGTGTACCTCTTACACCAAGCTGCGTTGAAATTATTGCCAGCTTATATCCATCATGTTCACTTAGTATGTATTCATTTTATTTGTTTTTTTGTTTATTATATAATGACCAGGGGGAATCACCTACAAAATTATATCATTTTAACCATTTCCGTTACCGAATTATGTCAATTTAGGAGATTTTCGATATCGAAAGTGGGCGTGGTTGGAGGGCAATTTTATCCAATTTCATCAGGTATATTTGTGCCAAATTCCATCGTTCTATCGTATTCAGTTTAAGAGTTACGACCGGTCAAATTTTCAAAAATGCCTCCCTTAAAGTGGGCGGTGCCACGCCCACTCCAAAAAATTTATGGAAAAATCATAAGAGAATAACCAGGGGGATTTACCTATAAAATTATATTATTTTAGCCTTTTCAGCTGCCGAGATATGTCAATTTGTGTGATTTTCGAAATTTTCGATATCGGAAAAGGGGGCGTGGTTATCATCCGATTTCGCCCATTTTTAATAGCAACCTACCTTGGCCAGAAAGTAACCTGTATACAAAATTTCATGCAAATATCTCAATTTTTACTCAAGTTATCGTGTACACAGTCGGACGGACGGACGGACGGACATGGCTTATTGAACTCCTCTTTTCAGCCTAAGAACTTTTATATATGGAACTCTATATCTATCTTGATTATTTTGTGCCGTTACAAACTACCGTTATGAACAAAATTAATATACCCTTGTACTAGTACTAGTACGCTGGGTATAACCAGACCTATAGGACAAAAACCCAGTATGGGGTTTTGATATGGGAGGGCTAAAGTTTCATCTCCAATTGCTTTCATCAATTACGGAGAGATGACCCCTCATTTTGTAAAAAAGTATATGCATTGAAAATAGTAATACGTACAAAAAAACAGCGTGTCGCCAGTACACGTGAAAGAAGTTAACTTCTTAAATTCAGAAATAACGAAATATGAATAAGATGAATTCGAGTGGTTTAGATTCACAATTTCTTACTTCCGGGAAGTGTACCAGGGAACCGATGCATTCGAAAATATCTTATACATGATGCGTTTTCCTTCAAATTTGGTACGTGGGTAGAACTATGCCTAAATTAACAGGCGCCTTACGAATGGGATATAGTGGAAGAGAGCCGTGGTAAAAGGAAAGAGGGAATGAAGAGAAAAAGGGAGGGAGATAGTCTGAAGGCGAAGAAAGATAGGAAGGAGAATTGTAAAAGGGGGGACAGTGAGTTCACATTTAGACAGGACGTCTGCCTCCAGGAGTGTAATGGAGTGTGGTTGCTAAGGGACCTTGCTCAATCCCGACTCTTGCGTCCTCGTTCGCCCGGAGACGGGTTGTGCGCTGGGTTTGGGATCCGCCACGTAAAAACTTAATTCCAATGAAAAGCAAAGAAAAGCCTCGGATGAGAACCCCCTTTAATGTTGACGACCCGGCAAAACGAATCAAGGAATACGAGAAGGATATTAGGGCATGTACCTGGAATGTCCGGACCCTTTCAAGGGATGGTACCGCTGCCCGACTGGTTGATGTCCTCGTAAACGCAAGGCTGACATCACCGCTCTGCAAGAAATGCGATGGACGGGACAAGCAAAGACGACCATCGGAACTTGTGACGTATACGTGGTGGGAAAGAGACTTCGCCGCCAAGTACTAGCGTTCACTCCTGTGGACGAGCGTCTCGCTGCGATCCGCATCAAGGCGAGGTTTTTCAACATAACATTTATCTGCGCTTATGCGCCGACTGAGGAGACGGATGACGCAGAGAAGGACTCCTTCCACAATAAACTTGAACAAACTTATAATCGCTGCTCCCAACATGATATCAAAATCGTGCTCGGCGACTTAAATGTAAATGTAAACTTAGTATATGTAAGTGTAAACTTAGTATAAGACTATTAGGTATTTGTGAACTTAATACAATGTTAAGGCAACTCTATGTATCAATTATGTAAAAGGGAGTGCTGGCAAATCTAAAAGAAGATTGTCACTTCCGGAAAAAGGAAATAAAACGAAACGACCTGTCGAACACGCAAATAAATAAATCAAAGAACATCTACTTACCACAAAACAAATAAAGAGCGTTATTAACTTTCAGGTGTGGACACAAACCTTTTTAATCAATTTGATATAAAATTACAATGGTTAGTCCGAGGCAAACAATTATTGATGCCCTTACTGAGGCCGGCGTGACTTTTCCACTATCGGCCACAACAGCTCAACTACGTAGACTATGGGTAACGATTGACGAAAATGATGATACCAATGCTGATGCTACTATCAATGCCGACGCTGTCAACAATGCTGATGACGCAACCAATATTAATGCTGGTAACAATGTTGATGCCGCCAGCAATTCCAATGCTGTTACTAATGAAGATGCCGCCACCAATGCAAACGCTGCACAGTGGTCCAAATGCTCAATCTAGCTGGAAAAAAAATCATAAATTGCTTTTGCGAAGACTAATCGATGTGAAACTTTGCATGCTGAATGTTTACAATAAAATGGAGGTTTACACCAAAAACAAGCCTAATCGGTGAAATGGGTATCTCAAAATAAAAATTGATTGAATTTCCAAAACTGTGATTTATTAAGAAAAAGTTTACATGTCGTTAAAAATCAAATAAGGTCATTAATTAGAATCTGCTTCACTTTCCGAGTCGACTTCTGACTGTGCAACTACCTCTGAAAGGCTCTGCACTTCTATATGAAAGAGAAGACTTGGTTGAAAGGGAAGATATAAGCGGATCCGATGACAAAAGTAGATAATGAAAGAGATCGTTCATTGTTTTTTCTCGCGACATTTTTCGTGTATGATTTTCTCGAATTCTCCTGAAATCCTTGTTTCGAGATTCTAAGGCTTCTTCGGATAACATTCCTATAGGCAGTGCTGCGTATTTAATAATATCTGCACCATGCACTAAAATTTTGTGCACACTCGATGGCATGTAATACCACGAATACATTAATAGCAAAGCCGCAAGACATAGTGTTTATAAAAAATTATATAAAATTAAAGCCTCTGTATTAGTGTAAGGCACTGGTTGCTTAAAGGAAAAGCTTAAGTTTTTGTTTTATTCTGGACGCCTTTGACGGAGAAGAACTTACAGATTTCACAATGTTTGCAGCATCCCTTTTTCCATCTTTACAGATACTTGTTCCAGCAGCAAACACTAATTCTTCTGGCGACCAACTCTCCAATAAAGGTGCTACTTTCGCTCGCTTATCTCTCTCGCTTTGGTCTAAAAATTCCTTTGAAGGTCTTCCGCGCTTAGATGTTGATGGTTGCTCGTCTTCAAAAGCTATCGGCGAAGTTTTGGTTGGAGCAGCAAATATTTGATCTAACCACACTTTATTTGTAGTCTCAAACACAAGCTTTGTTCGATTCGCCTGCGTCCACTTTTTTTTCCAAGTGCATATAAAAGCATGGACAGATTGCACAACATCTTTATAATATTTATTATTTTCTTTACTTTCAATCCCGAAATAATTGCAAATATGTTTTAAAACAGCATTGTATTTTTCATTCTGCTGGTGCCCGTAATAATGTTGAGACTATTGCCGTTGTAACTAATAATAATGCCGTTGCATCTACCTTTGCTGCCGCAAAATTTGCATTAGGTAGGGTCGACGAGGAAATAGCATCACCCCAAAAGAGGCTGCAAATGCTTAAATAAGTGAAAGAAATCGAAGAGCTCGAGGTTCACTCAGTCACCAAAAGCAAGCGTAGGTTAGACCTAGCCGACATTGAGCATGCACTGCCAAAACTTAATAGGGACGATTTGGCTTACCCCGTGCATCATTTTATTCGAGACTTCATCTGACGAAAACTTCAAACTGTTAGCTCTTCGCCGTTGCTTGACTGGCACTGCACGCGTTTTTTTGAATACTACAGTTGCATTGTCATACGACAGCCTTAAAAATGCTGTAATGAAAGAGTTTAACTTTTCTGTGACTAGACAAGAAATTTATAAGATGCTCTCACAGCGCAAAAAGTATGAAACGTTACACTGCTATGTTCTTCATATGCAGTCGATTGCAAAACGGGCTAACATATCCGAAGCAGGAATCATTGACTTTGTCATCGACGGCATTAGGAACGCCGTGCCGAACGCCCACCTTTTGTTGACGGCTCGTAGCATTGAAGAGCTGACAGGACTTATAAGCCGCTACCAGAACAAATATTTTACGCAAGGAAGCTCACAAGCAATGTCTTAACAAGCAACGGCCTCACAAGCAGCGGCCTCACAAAGAAGTCAAGCAGGGGTGAAAATTAAAAGTGAAGCAAAGCCATTGTGTTTTAATTGTTCACAAAATGGCCACATGAAACCAAATTGCCCATACCCGCTACGACCAGACGGGTCCTGCTTTAGGTGCTGGAGGATGGGGCATGACCATCGAAGTTGCCCGAACGCAAAGAAAATTTTGAAGCGAAAGGACGAAGTAGCTGCAGTAGCAGATGCCGATGCCGACGTTGTCGAGGACTTTGCCGCGGTTACCGCATATAATTATGTAAGCATAATATTTGAGTTAGGTGGGAGGGTACAATCTAATGCTTTATTTTCTCATTTTGATACCGGTAGCCCGGTTAGTTTTATCAAGAAGTCAGCTGTCCCAAAACAACTAATCGAGAGGAAGGCGGAAATCACATTCAAGTACAGAGCTATTGGTGGAAATTTAATTAAATACTTTGGAAATATTAAATGTAAAATTGAATTTTTTGGAAAATTAAATGAAATTGAATTAAAAGTACTATCTGACGATCACATGAATCTTCCGGTGATTTTGGGACGTGACTTCTTAAAGTTATTTAAAATAAGGTTAACTAGAATCAATAAGCCATTTCTACGTGAAAAGCAGTTTTTAAAGCATAATTCGGATGTTGGATCGATTGTCAAAGAGCAAACGAACATCGTTAGTGCCTCCAACGTACGAAATGTCGTAACTAATGAAAATGTGCCGAATATTAAATCCAATGACCCTTTGGCTAATAGTGAAGTAGTCGATACTGAAATGCCAGATATTTTTAGTATCGATTTGAGTATAGCAAAAGATAGTAAATCCCTTGATATATGTAAATCATAAACTTTCAAAGAAAGAATATGAAAACTTGAAACACTGAAAGTAGCCATGTTAGTACGAACATTAAGGTTGAACCACTTGAAAATCATATGAAAATACATCTGACAACAGACGTGCCGTTTCATTGTGCCCCCCGACGCCTATCTTATGCCGAACGAAATGATGTGCAAACAATAGTAAACGAATTGCAGACGGAAGGAATCATAAGGCCTAGCAATTCACCATATGCGTCGGCTATTGTGCTAGTACGGAAGAAAAATGGCAAGACTCGCATGTGTGTTGATTATCGCCCTTTAAACAAAATTACTGTTAGAGACAACTATCCCTTACCTTTAATCGATGATTGCCATGAGTTTTTAGAAAACAAAAAATATTTTTCCGTTTTAGACCTAAAAATTGGTTTTCACCAAGTAGAAATGTTCCCCAAATCTATTCCATACACTGCCTTTGTAACCCCTAATGGGCAATACGAGTATCTGAAAATGCCTTTCGGGTTGAAGAATGTTCCCGCCGTGTTTCATCGATTTTTAAATACTGTATTCCGAGATCTGATAGATAGTAAGACCATTATTATATATATGGGTGATATTGTTATAGCCACACTCGGATTTGAAGAGCATAAGGCCTTGTTGAAAACAGTTTTAGAAAGGCTCTCTACGCGGGGACTGCAACTTAATCTAGATAAGAGGAAGTTTGGATACCTGGAGATCGACTATCGTGGATATGAGGTGACCCAATTTGGAATACGGCCCAATGGTTCCCATATCCGAAGTATTGCTAACTTCCCTGTGCCTGTTACTCATAAGCAACTGCAGTCATGCATAGGATTATTTTCTTATTTTCGACGTTTCGTTCCGTCTTTTTCTCAAATCGCTAAGCCCCTACAAAATCTGTTGAAAAGAAACACTGACTTTAATTTTGATGCTAAGTGCCTTACTGCGTTCAATGATTTGAAAAATCGACTGACTAATAGTCCAGTATTGGCTATTTATAATCGGGATAAGGAAACCGCACTGCACTGTGACGCGAGCTCCATCGGATTTGGTGCTGTCCTTTTGCAGCGACAGGATGACAAAACATTTCATCCTATCTCCTATTTCTCAAAAACTGCTTCTAGTGCCGAATCCAAATACCATAGTTTTGAGCTGGAGACTCTAGCAATAATCTATGCCTTACGGAGATTTAGAACTTATCTTGAGGAGATTTAAAAATGGAAAATTTGGTCTCCACGATATAACATCACCCAACGGCAGTAGGTTGATTGACTTCGCCGCTGCTCGCAATATGGTCATCAGTAGTACTAGTTTCCAGCATAAACGAATACACCAAGCCACCTGGCTGTCCCCTGATCAAAGACCAACAAACCTGATTGATCATGTCATGATCGACGGCAGACATAGCTCCACCGTTCTGGACGTGCGTACCATGCGTGGTCCCAATATCGACTCAAACCATTATCTTGTCGCAGCCAAAATACGCACACGCCTCTGTGCAACGAAGAAAGTGCGCACGGTAAGAGAAGGAAAGTTTGACGTCGAGAAGCTGCGCATGACACAGACAGCTGATAATTTCACCACTCGACTGTCACACCTGCTAGCAGAGGGCAATCCTCGACCTAACGCTGAGGCCACTATAGGGTTCCAGCGAGCCCCCAAGAACAACTGGTACGATGAGGAGTGCAAAACTGCGTCGAAAAAACGGACGCTGCCTACAAGGACACGTTGCGAACGGGTGCAACCCGCAGTGTATGGCAACAATATCGTGAGGCAAAGAAGGAAGAGAGACGCCTTTTCAGGAAAAAGAAAAGTGAGGCCGAAAGGCGTGAGTGTGAGGAGCTTGAGATGCTGGCTGACAGGAATGATTCCCGAAAAATTCTATGAAAAGATCCGGGGGATGATGGAGGGTTTTAAGACCGGGGCAAGCTCCTGTAAGGACAATAATGGCGACCTGGTAACCGACGTACAAAATGTACTTAAATTATAGAGGGAGCACTTCTCCTCACTGCTAAATTGCGAGGAAGACGTCGAACACGATACCCCTATCCCTGACGATGGAAAAGTCGTGCCACCGCCTGACTATGATGAAGTGAGGATAGCTATATCCCGGCATGCCTCCGGATTGGAATTTAAGTGTGCTCTGCTCAATCCACAAGAGGCGATCCCGCTAACCGCACCAACTACCGCGGAATCAGTCTCCTTAATATCGCATATAAGGTTCTTTCTAGCTTGTGTGTGAAAGGCTGAAGCCCATCGTAGACAAACTGATTGGACCTTATCAGTGTGGCTTTAGACCTGGTAAGTCTACCATCGACCAGATTTTCACGATACGCCAAATCCTGGAGAAGACCCATGATAAAAGAACAGACACATACCATCTCCTTGTCGATTTCAAAGCCGCTTTTGACAGCGCAAAAAGGAATTGCCTGTATGCCGCCATGTCTGAATTTGACTTCCCTGCAAAGCCTATACGGCTTTGCCAAATGACGTTGAGCAATACCGACAGTTCCGTCAGAATCGGGAAGGACCTCTCTGAGCCATTTGACACCAAACGAGGCTTCAGACAGGTCGACTCCCTTTCGTGCGATTTCTTCAACCTGATGCTGGAGAAGATAATTCGTGCAGCAGAGCTAAACCCCAATTAACCGCCTTAACAACCGCGCCGTAAGCGCTGCCTTCTCTGGACTGGATAAGGAAGCGAAAAAAGTGGGTCTTGCGGTCAACGAGGACAAGACGAAGTATTTGCTGTCATCAAAGAAAGAATCGGCGCACCTGCTCCTTGGCAGACATGTCACTGTTGATAGTTACAAATTTGAAACTGTGCGGAACTTCGTCTATTTGGGAATCAGTATCAACACCAAAAATAATATCAGTCTAGAAATCCAGCGGTGAATCACTATTGCCAACAAGCGCTACTTTGGACTGAGTAGGCAATTGAGAAGTAAAGTCCTCTCTCGAAGAACAAAGATCACGCTCTATAAGTCTCTCATCATACCTGTCCTGGACAATGTCAAGAGAAGATTAGATGGCCCTTGGAGTATTTGAGAGAAAAGTTCTCCGGAAGTTTTATGGTCCTTCCCGTGATGCCAACGGCGAGTATCGAAGGAAATTTAACGAATGGACAAAGAAGCTCGAGCACAGAAGGTTCTCCTATCGTCGCCTGAATGCAGCAGCAGAGGATGGGGGAGGCCTCGACTGAGATGGAAACAACAGGTGGAGGATGACTTGAACTCCCTTGGGGTTTCCAATTGGCGTCAGTTATCGCTAAAAAGGAATGACTGGCGTGCTTCGATATGCGACGGCCAAAATAGCTTAGGCGGCTAAGCGCCAATAAATGATGATGATGGTCTGCTCCTACTACATATATAACACTAGCTGACCCGGCAAACGTTGTCCTGCCACAAATTTATTTCCCTATCTATATCTATTTTAATCCATATCCCTATCTCCTTCGTTTAGGAGGAACCACGCCCCCTTTTTCGTTATCCCCAGTTTTTTTGGAGGTGGCAGGGATTGATCTTATATAACTCCTCACAAAACTTCAGTGGTCTAACCTAAATACTTCCAGAGATATGGACTATGAAGTACTTCATTCGTATGGGAGGTGCCACGCCACCTTTTTCGTTAACTCGAGTTTTTTGGGAGGTGTTAGGCATCGATCACATATAAACTCACCAAATTTCAGTGGTCTAACATAAATACTTCCCGAGATATGGACTATGAAGTATTGCATTCGTATGGGAGGTGCCACGGCCCCTTTTTCGTTACCCCAGTTTTTTTTGGAGGTGGTAGGGATCGATCTCATACAACCCCTTACCAAATTTCAGTGGTCTAACTTAAATACTTCCAGAGATATGGACTATGAAGTATTTCATTCATATGGGAGGTGCCACGCCCCCTTTTTCGTTATCCCCAATTTTATTGGAGGTGGTAGGAATCGATCTCATCTAACCTCTAACCACGTTTGAGTGGTCTAACATAAGTACTTCCAGAGATATAGACTCGAACTATTTCAATTGTATGGGAGGTGCCTCGTTTCCTTTTTCGTTATCCCCAGTTTTTTTGGAGGTGGTGGGAATCGATCTCATAAAACCCCTTGCCAAATTTCAGTGGTTTAACCTAAATACTTCTAGAGATATGGACTGTGAAGTATTTCATTCGTATGGGAGGTGCCACGCCCCCTTTTTGGTTATCCCCAGTTTTTTTTGGAGGTGGTAGGGGTCGATCTCATATCATCATCATCATTTATTGGCGCTTAACCGATTTTGGCCGTTTCGTATCAAAGCACGCCAGTCATTCCTTTTTAGCGACAACGGACGCCAATTGGAAACCCCAAGGGAGTTCAAGTCATCCTCCACCTGTTGTTTCCATCTCAGTCGAGGCCTCCCCCTTCCTCTGCTGCCGAATTCAGGCGACGATAGGAAAACCTTCTGTGCTGGAGCTTCTTTGTCCATTCGCATAACATGGCCCAGCCAGCGGAGTCTTTGGGCTTCAATTCGATGGACTATGGTCAGATCTGCGTAGAGCTCGTACAGCTCATCGTTAAATTTCCTTCTATACTCGCCGTTGGCATCACGGGAAGGACCATAAATCTTCCGGAGAACTTTTCTCTCAAATACTCCAAGGGCCATCTCATCTTCTCTCGACATTGTCCATGAATCTGAGCCATACATCAGGACAGGTATGATGAGAGACTTATAGAGCGTGATCTTTGTTCTTCGAGAGAGGACTTTACTTCTCAATTGCCTACTCAGTCCAAAGTAGCACTTGTTGGCAAGAGTGATTCTCCGCTGGATTTCTAGACTGGTATTATTTTCGGTGTTGATACTGGTTCTCAAATAGACGAAGTCGTTCACAGTTTCAAATTTGTAACTATCAACAGTGACATGGCTGCCAAGGCGCAGGTGCGCCGATTCTTTCTTTGATGACAGCAAATACTTCGTCTTGTCCTCGTTTACGGCAAGACCCACTTTTTTCGCTTCCTTATCCAGTCCAGAGAAGGCAGCGCTTACGGCGCGGTTGTTAAGGCCAATGATATCAATATCATCGGCATACGCCAGCAATTGCACGCTCTTGTAAAAGATTGTACCATTGCGGTTTAGCTCTGCTGCTCGAATTATCTTCTCCAGCATCAGATTGAAGAAATCGCACGAAAGGGAGTCGCCCTGTCGATCTCATATAAGCCCTTACCAAATTTCAGTGGTCTAACATGAATACTTCCCGAGATATCGACTATGAAGTATTTCATTTGTATGGGAGTTTGGTTAATTTCAGTGGTCTAACCTAAATACTTCCAGAGATATAGACTATGAAATTCATTCGTATGAGAGGTGCCACGCCCTCTTTCTCGTTATCACCAATTTTTTTGGAGGTGGTAGGCATCGATCTCATCTAACCTCTTACCGCGTTTGAGTGGTCTAACATAAGTACTTCCAGAGATATGCGCTATGAAGTATTTCATTCGTATGGGAGGTGCCACGCCACCTTTTTCGTTATCCCCAGTTTTTTTTGGAGGTGGTAGGGGTCGATATCATATAAGCCCTTACCAAATTTCAGTGGTCTAACATGAATACTTCCCGAGATATCGACTATGAAGTATTTCATTTGTATGGGAGGTGCCACGCCCCCTTTTTCGTTATCCCCAGTTTTTTTGGAGGTGGTGGGAATCGATCTCATAAAACCCCTTTCCAAATTTCAGTGGTTTAACCTAAATACTTGCAGAGATATGCACTATGAAGTATTTCATTCGTATGGGAGCTGCCACGCCCCTCTTTCGTTATACCAAGTTTTTTTTGGAGGTAGGAGGGATCGATCTCATCTAACCTCTTACCGCGTTTGAGTGGTCTAACATAAGTACTTCCAGCGATATGCACTATGAAGTATTTCATTCGTATGGGAGGTGCCACGCCACCTTTTTCGTTATCCCCAGTTTTTTTGGAGGTGGTAGGGGTCGATCTATATAAGCCCTTACCAAATTTCAGTGGTCTAACATGAATACTTCCCGAGATATCGACTATGAAGTATTTCATTTGTATGGGAGGTGCCACGCCCCCTTTTTCGCTATCTCAGTTTTTTGGAAGTGGTGGGAATCGATCTCATAAAACCCCTTTCCAAATTTCAGTGGTTTAACCTAAATACTTCCAGAGATATGGACTGTGAAGTATTTCATTCGTATGGGAGGTGCCACGCCCCCTTTTTGGTTAACCCCCAGTTTTATAGGTAAGAATGGTGTTGTTATCCTATAGCTCTGTACCAATTTCCAGGTCCCTACCTTAAACCCTTTTAGATATATTACCCTTGAAGCATGGACTGAAACCGTAACCGTAACCGATTAAAACTGATTCATTTTTCAAACCCGAAACCGAAACCGTAACCGTTATTTTTTCCTGAAAAAGAACGAAACCGAAACCGTTTCAAAAGCCGGAACCGGTTCCAAACAGTTTTGAATTTTTTTGTGGACACATTTTATTTTAAAAGAGGCTACCCTGAATAATTTTCACGGAAGATGGTTAAGCAAGACACTTTTTGACCTCAATATCAAAATTCCGAAAGAATTGAAATATTGGCGAATGAAGCCATCGAAAAAAATGTACGATATCCAAAAAAAAAAGGTTTAGTCGCCGTCTCAGAAAGCATCACTTATATAAACGTTCCATTATAACATTTTTCTAATAGAAAAAGTAGAGTTAATTTTTTAAACTTAATTTGAAGAATTTTTTTTCCCATAAATAGCGGAAGTAATATTTATTACTACATATATATTGGAGAAAATTCAGACTTATTTTGCATTTAGTTACATAGTTGAGTTTTGTAGTAGCACAATTTTTTTGTGTTGGTTTTTTATTTGGAAACCGAAACCGGAACGAAACCGTAACCGAAACCGAAACACGTTACAAAACCGTAACCGAAACCGGAACTTTATTTCAATCGGTTTATACCTTGCCTTGGATAAAAAAAGTTTGTATGGGAGGTGCCACGGCCCCCTAATATTTTGTTCTGATTTTATAACATGACCTGCGCGTTGGTAATAACAAACAAACCCCCCAAAGGAAGAATATGATTTGGTTCAGCCGTTTTCGAGTTTTCGCGTGACGACTGAACACCATTTAATATTTATATATTTAGACTAGCAGATGGCCGCGACTTCGTCTGCGAAACTTACCTCATTTCATTGGTTATATGTTGTGGATTACAAATTGAAAGATCTCTAATATCTATTTTGCGCTACTTTAAATTATTTATTCACAAAATTTCTTTACAAATATGAACTAAATCTGACCATAAATACGGATTTTGTAGATATAACGATTCCTGCGCCATCTGGCGGAAAAAAATATAAAAATAGTTGGTACGACGTATCCAAGGAATAAACTGTCAAAATTTGTTAAAAATCTGTTGAGTAGTTTTTGAGCCAATTCGTCACAAAAAAAAAACCCTACATTTTTATATATATTATAGATATAAAACTCAAATATTGTATTTGTGTATGTGTGCATAACTTTAGTTGCTTTCTAAACGGACTGACCGATCATAACCAACTTTAGAATAGAAACTGAAAACCATGTATGAATTAAGAGGGATAGGGGAAAGGTGCGGGCACCTCGCATTTTTTCATGAGTTATATGAGGATTTTATGCAACCACTCGTATAAGGATTTGAAGAACGGGCATAATTGCTACCTGTTCTATCGACTTTATCGAACTTACCTACATGCTAAGCGCTTGGCCTTGTAGGTTTTTATGGCGAGCTCGAAACTCGCTGGCGGTCATCAACTCATATTTTTCTTTCTTTTTGTGCAATACCTAATATCATTCCCGCCATCGTCTGACCATCAAGCAAAAAAGAAGAAGAAGACAAAATCAAACTTTTTGAGGTCGTTCGTTTTGGAAGTCAAAAACACGATTTTGTGATGCAATTGCTTCGAAGTAATTCAATGCACCATTGTTTGAGAAATTGCCAAAAATCATCGAATTTTTAACATTTCCTATCGAACTTAAATGATAAATTATGTTTGCCTGGTAGCCTAAAATATTGCTTCTTTAAAATTCGAAGCGTAGAAAATAACAAGGTATGCCACCGATTAAAATAACGTTCCGGTTTCGGTTTCGGTTTTGTAAGGCGATTCGGTTTCGGTTCCGGTTTCTTTCTTCAAAATTTATTTTGGGTTCGGTTACGGTTTCGTTCCGGTTTCGGTTTCAAAATAAAAACACGAACGAAAAAAAAATTTACAAAACTTAAGTATGTAACTGCAAAATAGGTCTGAATTTGTATAACATTTTTCCAATATAATAACACTGTACGACAAAATCCACTTTTTTCTGGGTATTGGACTAAATCAAATTTTATGAAGATATTAAGAGATAAGTAAAAAAATGGCGTTCGCCCGATTTTCGAAGTTGTCTCCAAAAATTAGTTACGGGTCTTTCGAAGTTGGACCCTTCCAAGATTTGGTTTTCTAATTGTTTTGTTTAAAAAATTGAAAAAGGTTACATGTGGGAGTGGCATTCTTGCTCCTCTTACATGATTGGTGTACTTTCTCTTTATTTGGAAGTGTATTTTTTAAACAAAACAATTAGAAAATCAAATTTTCGAAGGGTCCAACTTCGAACTTCGAAAGGCCGTAACTTAGTTTTGGAGGCTAACTTCGAAAAACTTAAAAAAGTCGGTTTGGTCCAATACCCAGCCGGCTGTTGTACATTCATACATTCATGTTGGAAAAAAATTCGTACCAAAAATGGTACATTTCGGACAAAACGGCAACCGTGGTTATGGTAGGTTTTAAATTAACAAGGAAATGTCTCTCACCATCAAGAAATACTATTCACAAAAAGGAAAAATATACTTACGAATAAAACATTTTCATAGTCCATATCCCTGCAAGTATTTATGTTAGACCACTGAAATTTGGTGAGGGTTTATATGTGATCGATCCCTAACACCTACCAAAAAACTCGAGTAAACGAAAAAGGGGGAGTGGCACCTCCCATACGAATGAAGTACTTCATAGTCCATATCTCTGGAAGTTTTTAGGTTAGACCACTGAAATTTTGTGAGGAGTTATATAAGAAAAAATGGGGATAGCGAAAAAGGGGCGTGGTTCCTCCTAAACGAAGGAGATAGGGATATGGATTAAAATAGGTATAGGGATCGGGTTAGAGAAACATGCAGGGAAATAAATTTGTGGCAGGACAACGTCTGCCGGGTCAGCTAGTATGACATAAAAATGTCTACAGCGTAAAGGCATGATACAAACACCTTAAAAGTAGAACTTTTCTCTCATCTGCTCGACCATGATTTTTTTTGTTTCTAAAAAATTTTTAAATGAAAAGCCAAACAAGAGCAGTTAGAAAAATATGTTCTCATTTGTTGTTGTTTCAGAATGTTTTAAACCTTTGTTATTTCTAAAAATTTGTTTTAAATTTCATAAATGTCAAATACGGTTCTACCATTAAGGTATTTGTATGTTGGCCGTTAGTAATGTTTTGGGATTAGTCCAAATGCAAAGCCTTCAATAACTCATTATACCAAACAGTTGACTTGTGCCATTTTCAAAAGTAACGGATCAGTGTATATTGATTTTTAATTAGTAATAATACGTTATTCGTCTTTTGGTATACTAGATTACCTTGTTTGTTTGTACCTAAAATATGTATGAAAACGATCTCAAATATGAGAATAAATGTGTGTTCGCTTTTTGTTAATTTACAATAATAAATTGTTTACAAAAAAACCGTTCTTCTTTTTTTACGTTTGTCCTTTTTTTCTATCGAAATAGAGATGCCCTCCTTATTACACTTCACAATCTGGCAACCCTACTCACAGTTTCAAATTTGTAACTATCAATTTCTCCGAGGCGGTTCTAATTTCCTCATCGTACCAATTGGGGATCGCTGGAACCCTATAATGTCCTCAGCGGCGGTACGCAATGAGTGAGAGATATGTACCCATTGCTCGGTTAATTCGTTAGGTTGTGACGGACTTTTCCTTTGGTATGCTGGGGTAGACTCAGTCCGTCCAGGGTTCAGAAAATATATATTTCCTAAAGGTCCTCTCGAAATGACAAAACCCTGATTAATATTTTCAAACGTTTATTGTTGGGATTCACTCCTCTTTTCTCAAATCAATCTACAATCTTAATTTTAATTCAAACTACGATAAGGGTGGTAAGGGTGAAAACCCCCTACTCAGCCCATTTTCGGCGGAGGTGAAAACCCACCGCTTACTATGACTTAAGACTCCTAGCTAGAATAAAGGCTGCTGAGGTGAAAACCCCCTGCTCGACCCAACCGTCAGCGGAGATGAAAACCCACCACTGAATATAAACTCTGCGATAGTGAGGTGAAAACCCCCAGTTCCGCATTCATCAAGGTGAAAACCCACGGCTACTATACCTAGCTCTAGTCGCGAACGACTCAATTATTCTAAGAAATGCTCGCCCTTTTATACTCTTTTTTTGTGCGCAGCAACCTTCCAATTCACAATAACAATGCTTAAAATTATTGTTCCTTAACCTAACGGCGCATCTTCCACTTAATTTCTAAGACCTTAGGTATATATGCGACATTTACATATATATAATTATTTACTAACAGTTTTTGTACTGCTACTTCTTCCTCTTGGAATGCCCCCATTGGATTCCATCAGCTGTTCGCTCGCACTGCCTTGATCAGCTGGGCCTGCTGTTCACATAAATATTGGTGACATCGACATCAATATGTATTAGTTACTTGTTTATTTTGCTGAATTCCCAACGCCTATTGTTCTTGCCGTGCTAACAATGCATTTTCTTTCTCTTCTTTATGCTATGTTCGCTGCATCGGATGATCTAGTATGTAGGCATGC
This sequence comes from Campiglossa producta, assembly GCA_964058755.1. NCBI lineage: Eukaryota > Metazoa > Arthropoda > Insecta > Diptera > Tephritidae > Campiglossa > Campiglossa producta. The sequence goes on from CAXKVI010000004.1 coordinate 49,942,285, forward strand.
GGGTGTATGTAGCCAAGCATTGCTGTTTGGGTTGGATGACCGACCCTTTTGCTAGTTGGAATGCTGGTAACTTGTTAGTGTAAAATTTCGGTTATTGTCAACAAGAATATTTGCTCATGTTGGGCCGCTGATATTCCGGTAAAAATCTTCTATTTTACAAACATACATCAGGATGTGCCTAATATTGTACAAATTAGATTTCATTAGCAAATTATGAAATTATGCAGATTGTATATTTGTATGTACATATAAGCATGAGTATATATTTTTGTACAAAAGCGTGTATGCGCTTGACGTGTAAAATGGCATATGTGCAAAAATATAAAAATTCAGTATTCTTCATATAAATGGCTATATGCAAAGTATAAGTATATGTAGTTTGTGCAGAACCGCATATGTTCTCCATTTGAGAGATGGCTTATGTGAAAAAGTATCAGATTTCAATGTTTTGCATAAAAATGGATAAGTATAACATCTAAGTGTATTTCCTTGTGAATAACCACATAATTCGATGGTTTTGCAAAGAGTCGTATGTATAAAAATCTAAAAATCCAGTATTGTTCATAAAACAGCTCGTACTTCATTTGAGCTTATGAAGCGTATGTATAAATGTTGTGAGGGCTCCGAAGATTACTCTCCGATAGCAGGTGTGAGAGTCGAGTGGAAAAATTATGAACTGCGTGTGTCATACGCAGCTTAATACTAATAATAGTCCGAGTCGAGTTATGGCGGCCGCCGTGGTGTAGCGGTTAAGTGTTCGGCCTTCTACACCAAGTCGTGGCGGTTCGATGCCCGACAAAAGTAACATCAACAATTATTTAGAAAAAGAATTTTTCTAAACGGGGTCGCCCCTCGGCAGTAGTTTGGCAAACTCTCCGGGTGTATTTCTGCCATGAGAAGCTTCTCAGCAAAAGATTCATTTGTTTTGCAAGTGCCGTTCGGAGTCGGCAAAAAACTGTAGGTCCCGCCAACTTGTAGGAAAACTCAAAAGCAACACACCACAAGTTGGAAGAGAAGCTTGGCTAAAAATCTCGTTAGAGGTTATGATAACCTGTTGGTATTTCCCCGCCATTAGTTTTTTTTTTTAGTCCGAGTCGATATTGGGACTACGCAGGGTACGCACGTCCAGAACGGTGGAGCTATGTCTGCCGTCGATCAATCTGACATGATCAATCTGGTTTCTTGTTCTTTGATCAGGGGACAGCCAGGTGGCTTGGTGTATTCGTTTTGCTGAAACCTGGTACTACTGATGATCATGTTGCGAGCAGCGGCGAAGTCAATCAACCTAGTGTCGTTGGGGATGTTATATCGTGGAGACTAAATTTTCCAACTGTAGGACCAAAGACTCCTGCCTACCTTGAATCAAGAAATATATACGGGCTTATTTATTTCCTGAGGTAAATCGGCGTTGCCAACTATCGAAAAGTGCTGTATTTTTTCTTATGAACTGAGTATTGGCTCAAGAAAATTTGACGTGCGAAAACTTTTCTTGACCATTTCTTGAGCGTTTTTTATATGGAAAAAGTAGTAAATTTTTTTTAATTATATTGCAGAAATTTCATCCATATATAGCGTTAATAATGCTCGCAACATGATCATCAGTAGTACCAAGTTTCAGCAAAACGAATACACCAAGCCACCTGGCTGTCCCCTGATCAAAGAACAAGAAACCAGATTGATCATGTCATGATCGACGGCAGACATAGCTCCACCGTTCTGGACGTGCGTACCCTGCGTAGTCCAAATATCGACTCGGACTAAAAAAAAAAAACTAATGGCGGCGAAATACCAACAGGTTAACCTCTAATAACGAGATTTTTAGCCGAGCTTCTCTTCCAACTTGTGGTGTGTTGCTTTTGAGTTTTCCTACAATTTGGCGGGACCTACAATTTTTTGCCGACTCCGAACTGCACTTGCAAAGCAAATTAATCTTTTGCTGAGAAGCTTCTCATGGCAGAAATACACCCGGAGAGTTTGCCAAACTACTGCCGAGGGGCAACCCCGTTTAGAAAAATTCTTTTTCTAAATAATTGTTGATGTGACTTTTGTCGGGCATCGAACCGCCACGACTTGGTGTAGAAGGCCGAACACTTAACCGCTACACCACGGCGGCCGCCATAACTCGACTCGGACTTCTATTGGAGAGTAATCTTCGGAGCCCTCACAACATTTATACATACGCTTCATAAGCTCAAATGAAGTACGAGCTATTTTATGAACAATACTGGATTTTTAGATTTTTATACATACGACTCTTTGCAAAACCATCGAGTTTTGTGGTTATACACAAAGAAATACACTTAGATGTTATACTTATCCATTTTTATGCAAAACATTGAAATCTGATACTTTTGCACATAGCCCATCTCTCAAATGAAGTACATACGCGGTTCTGCACAAACGACATATACTTATACTTTGCATATAGCCATTTATATGAAGTATACTGAATTTTTATATTTTTGCACATGTACCATTTTACACGTCAAGCGCATACACGCTTTTGTACAAAAATATATACTCATTAGAGCGGGTTGATTTGTATGGACCCAAAAAAATTCACAGGGGCCCATGGCGATTATGGTTAATTGGATAATTTCAAGCATTTTTGCCCAAGAAACTATAGGTCTAACATGACTTTCGAGCTAGCGGATTTTTCAAACGTATTTTTTTTTTCTTAAAAAAGTGATTCACTTGTTAAAAAGCTGTGTTGAAAACTAAAAAAATTCATTCTATATATGCATTTGGGGGTTTTTTGAGTCGATAAACCCATTTCCGACATTCATTTTTTATTTTGACGTCCGCCAGAGGGCGTTTCCGTCCTTTTATATTTTTATTTTTTTTTTATTTTTTTGTTTTAAGTAATTCACACGTTGAAAAGCTGTATTGAAAACTAAAAAAAATCATTCTATATATGCATCTGGGGGTTTTTGGGGTCGATAAATCCATTTCTGACATTAGTTTTTTCTTTTTACGTCCGCCAGAGGGCGCTTACGTCCTTTTTGGATTTTATCTTTATTTTTACGTGGTTCACTTGTAGAAAAGCTGTATTGAAAACAATAAAAAAAACATTCTATATGTGCATCTGGGGGTTTTTAGGGTTGGTAAATCCATTTCTGGTATTGATTTTTTATTTTGACGTCCGCCAGAGGGCGCTTCCGTCCAATTTTTGAATTTTAACACCTTTTTCCGAAAATAAACAACAATGTTCCGAAATCTATGAAATTCGACTTTCCCATAATGCAATTTCTTTTTTTTTTTTTTAATTTTTAAATTGAAAAAAATACGTTTGGGCCAGTTTTTCGAAATTCGAATTATTACCATATTTCATGCAAATTCCTCAATTTTTACTCAATTTATGTTAATTTGTATGATTTTCGAAATGTTCGATATCGAAAAAGGGGGCGTGGTTATCATCCGATTTCGCCCCGCTCTAATACTCATGCTTATATGTACATACAAATATACAATCTACATAATTTCATAATTTTCAAAGGTTAAGGAACAATAATTTTAAGCATTGTTATTGTGAATTGGAAGGTTGCTGCGCACATAAAAAGAGTATAAAAGGGCGAGCATTTCTTAGAATAATTGAGTCGTTCGCGACTAGAGCTAGGTATAGTAGTCGTGGGTTTTCACCTCGATGAATGCGGAACTGGGGGTTTTCACCTCACTATCGCAGTGTTTATATTCAGTGGTGGGTTTTCACCTCCGCTGACGGTTGGGTCGAGCAGGGGGTTTTCACCTCAGCCGCCTTTATTCTAGCTAGGAGTCTTAAGTCATAGTAAGCGGTGGGTTTTCACCTCCGCCAAAGAAGGGCTGAGTAGGGGGTTTTCACCCTTACTACCCTTATCGTAGTTTGAATTAAAATTAAGATTGTAGATTGATTTGAGAAAAGAGAAGTGAATCCCAACAATAAACGTTTTAAAATATTAATCAGGGTTTTGTCATTTCGAGAGGACCTTTAGGAAACATCTATTTTCAGAACCCTGGACGGACTGAGTCTAACCCAGCATACCAAAGGAAAAGTCCGTCACAACCTAACGATGTAACCGAGCAATGGGTACATATCTCTCACTCATTGCGTACGCCGCTGAGGACATTATAGGGTTCCAGCGATCCCGAAAGGACAATTGGTACGATGAGGAATGTAGAACCGCCTCGGAGAAATTGATAGTTACAAATTTGAAACTGTGAGTAGGGTTGCCAGATTGTGAAGTGGAATAAGGAAGGCATTTCTATTTCGATAGAAAAAGAGAAGGACGGTTTTTTGTAAACAATTTATTATTGTAAATTAACAAAAAGCGAACACACATTTATTCTCATATTTGAGATCGTTTTCATACATATTTTAAGTACAGACAAACAAGGTAATCTAGTATACCAAAAGACGAATAACGTATTATTACTAATTAAAAATCAATATACACTGATCCGTTACTTTTGAAAGTGGCACAAGTCAACTGTTTGGTATAATGAGTTATTGAAGGTTTTGCACTTGGACTAATCCCAAAACATGGAGTGTAATGGGGTGTGGTTGCTGAGTGACCGCGCTCAATCCCGACTCTTGCGTCCTCGTTCGTGCACTCTGGGCAACGTTGAGCTACCTAGGCTCGCGGCAGAAAGAGAGGGAGCCCCGGTGGGGCCACTCTGACATACTTGGTTTAGGGCTCACCGGGGTCTTTTTCGCAGCGTCTGTACACCATGAGGTGCGGCTGTAAGCGAGCGTCTGTCTTGAAGCAAGCGGCTCGCTATATAAATGTGCAAAACTTTTCCCTCCCAATCCAGAGTGTTATGCGATACCGTGCCCATTGGACGTTTGCAGCCGGGAGGCAAATCGTGGCTGTAGTCGAACGGAGCCTCACTGATACCGGGCCGCCTTAGGGAGTAACTATGGTCTTACCGCGGTATGGGGCTCTGCCGCGGCGGACGACACACTTCCCCTTACACTACCCCTGACCCTAAGCTGGCCTTGTCCGGCGAGGGGTCGTACGAACAAGATGAAGAACACAAAAAATACAAAGCAATTAACGACTTCGTTTACTCCGCAGCAGAGAAGAACTATGCTGGAGCAAGCGAAAACACAACGCCGGAGGACAAACTCCGCCTCAAAGTTAACTGGGAGGCCGACAGCGATGGAAACTACGGGTCAGTCATCCCCCAAACTGCTATCAAGTAAGAGTGACTTGATGGGAGCAAGCAGCAGTGCGGCTGCCTACGCAGTCAAGCAGAAAACGGCGGAAGCTAAACTTCCATCAAGCGCTGGTACGAAACCCAATCTCTTCACATCTGGGGCAATGGTCTCACGACCTGGTTTCAGAGTTTCGAAAGAGAAGGACGACGCCGCAAAGGGAGAGACCGCGATGGCAACTACGAGTCTGAATCCCCCCCAAGAAGCATCTCCCCGACGCTTTGCGTACTGGGGTAAAAGAAAGGCCGCAAGGATCCTTAAAAAATATGAGGGAGCATCGCAGGAGAAGCTGTCGCCGGAAGAAAGGAAGATGGTGGAGGAAGCGAAAGCTCTGATACCAAATTTCCAGAGGCCCTATGTGCCTAAGAGGGTGAACGGTAATCTCTTCAAACGGCGGAGATCGGACGGAGAGGTAAACCCCCATCCGAAGGGGCATCAGTTCAACCCCGTAGTGGGAAAACTCAGCTTTGCTGAAGTAACCAAGGACAGAATCCTTATATGGACCGTTGGTCCATCCCCAAAGACCGGTGGCTGTATGTCCGGAATGAAATGGGCAGGGCCCTCCTCGACTTAATGCGTGAGTCTCCGGGTAGTCCGCCGCGAGGTACTGACGCGGGCTGGCACCAAGGTCAGATCAAAATATTCGCGTGCGAGGATGTAAGAACTGTCGCACTGTATAAGGCAGCAGTTGCAGGACTGGGTGAAGTCTACCCAGGGGCAAGACTAGATGTCGTCGACTGGAAGGACATTCCTGCTCGGCCAAGGGCAAGGGCATGGATTCCTGCCGTCCCTGCAGAACCCGAGAATATTCTTGAGATGCTGCAGGTCTGGAATCCGTCTCTCCCGACGCAGGATTGGGGCGTCAATCTGGTCGATGATGTGGTTGGGCCCAATAGACAGGTGGTTATCACTCTGAATAAGGAGGCGCTCGAGCCCCTTAAACGGTGCAACGGACGAGTGCATTACGGCTTGGGTCAGATCGTGATCCACGTATACCGTGGCGATGCGCAGCGCGCTGCTATTCCGGACGCTCCGGAGGACTCGGAGATCGAGGCATCGGAAGGGGAAGCAGAGGAGTCCGACGCGGAAAGTATGTTATCCGCCACGTCAAATTGCGATGGTGCTGCGAACAACTCGGCGATAGAAGAAAGCCTGCTTGACGAAAAAGGCCTCGACGTCACGATCGTGGCTAAACCTGAGCACACTAACGTTGATGCTGCTTCAGACAGCAGGGTTCCCGCCACGCCAAATCGTGCAGGTGCTCTGAACAACTCCTCGTTGAGAGACAGCCCCCGGAACAGGCCAGACCTCGACGACACGCTGGCGGCAGGGAAGTCTGAGCTCTCTCATGTTGGTGGTGCTTCAGATAAATCTGCACAAATCTAAAGCAGCCTCGGCTGTTTTAAGCAGTCGTCTTTCTAAAGGCGACGTAGACGTGGTCCTTATCCAAGAGCCCTGGGTCAATAGCTCTAGGATCTGTGGATTGGGGACTAAGGGGTACAAGCTCATCCAAGCCAATGATGAGGGCAAGGTCAGAACCTGTATTTTGGTAAAGTCTGAGCTAAACACCTATCTATTACCCAACTACTCAAATGGTGACGTTACAGCTGCCAGCTTAACAGTCGGCAGCACCAGCCTAACGATGGCGTCGGTCTATATGCCCTATGACGCCGAAGAACCTCCTCCACAAAAGGAGGTGAAAGATCTGGTGGATAATTTCTGTACGGGCCATCTTATTATTGGAGCTGACGCTAATGCTCATCACGTCCAGTGGAGAAGCTCCGATATTAACGCTAGGGGCGAGTCTCTGTTTGACTACCTACTAACAACTAACCTGGTGGTTTGTAACGTGGGTAACGAGCCTACTTTTATAACTAAAGCTCGTAGGGAGGTTATAGACCTCACTGTTTGTAGCGAAGGCGCTTATGAGTGGGTCAGAAAATGGCGTGTTCTTGATGAGCATTCATTTTCTGACCATCGGTACATAGAAATTGTGTTAGACTTTATTGTTGAGCAGCCAGTTATGAAACTAAATCCACGCAACACTAACTGGCAGCTACATAACCAAATATTAGCTAGGGACCTTCCAGTATTACCTCCACAAGCCCATCAGTGGGAGAACTGGATGATCTGGTAACGACCTTTACAACGGCGCTCTCAAATGCCCTAGAGCAGGCTTGTCCAGTACCAAAACCACGCGGCAAACATAGACCCCACTGGTGGTCTTACGACCTGGACTCGTTCCGTATATCATGCAGGAAGCAATTTAACAAGGCCAAGAGCATTGGTACGGAGCCTGAATGGCTCGAATATAAAGCTAAACTGAGGGCCTATAAAAGGCTCTAAGGCAAGCGAAGAGAACTTCGTGGAGAAATTTCTGCCCCGGGGTCGAAAAAGTCGATGATACAGCGAGACTTAGACGAGTGCTATCAAAAACTCAAACAGCCATTAGCTATTTACGGAAGCCTGACGGATCTTGGACCAGTACGGAAGGGGAAACCCTGGAGCACCTCCTGAACACACATTTTCCGGGGAACTTGTATGATGCACCTGTAGCATCTGCAACAAACCTGGCGGTAAACATACCCATTACGGAGGAAAGGGTAAGGTGTGCAATCAAAAGCTTTGAGCCGTTCAAGGCAGCTGGGCCAGACGAGATTTTCCCCGCACAACTCATAAACACGCTGGAAATATCAGCTAAATGGCTGGTAGTTCTCTATTCAGCCTGCCTGGCTCTTAATTACATTCCGTGCTCCTGGAGAAGCCTCACACTATGAGCCTAAAGACTACAGACCGATCAGTCTCTCGTCTTTTGCACTTAAAACCTTCGAGAGGATAATTAGCGATTATCTCTCCTCTACTATTGATAGCAACCTTATTTCTAGCTATCAACATGCATACACCAAAGGTAAATCAACGGAAACTGCGCTCCACAGCCTAATCTCTATTGTTGAAAAATCATTGCATGAAAAGGAGTACTGTCTCGTGGCCTTTCTGGACATCGAAGGGGCTTTCAACAATATAAGGCCGGAGGCTATTAACACTGCTTTAACAAACCTGGGCATAAATAGGTATCTTATTGGACTAATTGATCAACTACTAAAGGGAAGGAAAATAGTTTCTTCACTGGGAACAGTTGATCTTTCACGCTATGTCACAAGAGGAACGCCTCAGGGTGGTGTTCTCTCCCCGCTCCTATGGAACCCCACCGTAAACTCGCTGCTACGAGACAAAGCCAAATTCCTAGGCACAGTTCTAGATAGAAAGCTTAACTGGAAGGAGAATGTCATCCAGCGCCAGAGGAAAGCGTGCATTGCACTTTACACGTGTAAAAGAGCCATTGGCAAAAAATGGGGGCTCAGCCCCAAAATTTGCAGATGGATCTACACTGCGATAATCCAGCCAATTATGCTGTATGGAGTCGTGGTATGGTGGCCTGCGCTAAGAAAGGCAACAAACCTAAATCTGTTAGGGAAAGTCCACAGATCGAGCATGATCTGTATAAGCGGGGCGTTAAGAACAACGCCCAATGAAGCTCTCCAGGCCATTCTTGGCTTTTTGCCACTCGATCTGGAAGGGTACCGGGCAGCAGCAGCATCGGCTGTGCGTCTAAGGTAAACGTCCGTCTGGGGCGCAAGCACTATTGGACACTCCTGTATTCTAAGATCTTACAGCTTTCTCCCTCTGAGCACAGATCGGTGTGCGACCACAACAGTCGGAGATTGTTGTTTTAGAATAAACATTCCCAGCAGGGAAGACTGGGAGAACATAGATCGGTGTCCCGCTACTAATGGCGGCACTTTTATATACACCGACGGCTCGAAGTTAGACGGCAGAGTCGGAGGAGGGGTTTACTCAAGGGATTTGGACCTAGAACTCTCCTTTAGACTACCTGATCACTGCAGCGTCTTCCAGGCTGAAGTTTCAGCAATCATGGACGCCGTGACTTGGATAGGTGAACGCACCATCGGACAGGACATCTGTATTTTCAGCGACAGCCAAGCGGCCATCAAATCCCTTGGCTCTTACTCGTTCAACTCTGAACTGACGCTCAGCTGTCGTCGATCTCTTCAAGAGATGGCCCAACAGAACCGCGTGAACCTCACATGGGTCCCGGGACACAGGGACATTGAGGGAAACTGTAGGGCAGACGAACTTGCCAGGCAGGGCACGACCAAGCAGATTCTTCAAGATAAAGAGCGCATAGGTATGCCGTTTGCCACGTGCAAGCTAATGCTGAAGGAGCATACACTCCGCGAAGCCAACGAAAGATGGCTACAAGCCCCAGGGTGCCGGATATCCAAGCAAACCTGGCCAAAATGCGATCTTAAAAGATCTAGACACATATACGCCCTAAAAAGGAAGGAAATCTCCGTATTAATAGGTGTTTTAACAGGGCACTGCCTTATTGGTAGGCACGCAGCAAGGCTAGGCGTTCCCTACCGACGATGCTGCAGGAGTTGCAAAGATGATGAGGAAGAGGAAACGGTGGAGCACCTCATCTGCAACTGCCCGGCCTTAAGCGGAGCGAGAAGGCGCTCTCTGGGAGTTCCCTTCCTGGTTAGCTTAAGCCAGGTCGCGGAGCTAGACATAAAGGACTTGATGGCCTTCATCAAGTTATCAAAATGGTTCGAGGAGGGGTAGCGGTGTCGGTTAGGAGTGTCAGTCCCGGGTTTCGGCTATATGGAGAGTCCCGACAGCACTGGGATTTTCCATATGGCCGGGCCCCGGGACTGACTTTCCTAGTGTTTGGTGGTATCACAACGGACCTTTTATTATTGGCCTAGGTGTGCCTTTGCGGCAGCCACTTCTACCTACCTACCTAATCCCAAAACATTACTAACGGCCAACATACAAATACCTTAATGGTACAACCGTATTTGACATTTATGAAATTTTAAACAAATTTTTAGAAATGACAAATGTTTAAAACATTCTGAAACAACAAATGAGAACATATTTTTCTAACTGCTCTTGTTTGGCTTTTCATTTAAAAATTTTTTAGAAACATAAAAAATCATGGTCGAGCAGATGGGAGAAAAGTTCTACTTTTAAGGTATTTGTATCATGCCTTTACGCTGTAGACATTTTTATGTCATACTAGCTGACCCGGCAGACGTTGTCCTGCCACAAATTTATTTCCCATGCATGTTTCTCTAACCCGATCCCTATAACTATTTTAATCCACACCCCTATCTCCTTCGTTTAGGAGGAACCACGCCCCTTTTTCGCTATCCCCATTTTTTTCTTATATAACTCCTCACAAAATTTCAGTGGTCTAACCTAAAAACTTCCAGAGATATGGACTATGAAGTACTTAATTCGTATGGGAGGTGCCACTCCCCCTTTTTCGTTAACTCGAGTTTTTTGGTAGGTGTTAGGGATCGATCACATATAAACCCTCACCAAATTTCAGTGGTCTAACATAAATACTATTCGTAATTATATTTTTCCTTTTTGTGAATAGTATTTCTTGATGGTGAGAGACATTTCCTTGTTAATTTAAAACCTACCATAACCACGGTTGCCGTTTTGGCCGAAATGTACCATTTTTGGTACGAATTTTTCCGGGTATGGAAGTTCCAAATTTGGTACGTGTTTGCATTTTAACGTACTCAATTTTTGATTTCGCTGAAGCAATTGACCGCGTTAAACATAAACTAAATTATTTTTAAAATATTTTTAAAGATTTTAAATTTTTCATAAATTATTGAGCAAACTAACTTTACAGAGCTACTCATTACATTTGTTAAAAAAGGTTGCCGGCACAAAAAAGCAGAACAAAAACAGATGATATTCAAAAATAATTGTTTCTTTTAATAAAATTCAGGCTCCCTGATGAAGATGCTGTAGCATCGAAACGCGTAGGGGGCTAAAGGAAAATTTAGTTTTTGCCTTCTAATTTACCGGCCGCAAAGCTCCAATCCAGTAAACAATTTACTAGTACTCTTGGGCCAAGAATAAAACCATTACATATTACATATCGGTGAGCTTAAAATCCGATCTAATTGGAAGAAACAAGAAAGAAAAACAAACATGAAACAATTTTATCAACATATAAAATTAAAATACGACGATTGTACACACTATACGATGAAACAATTCAACAAAAATTCTAAAAAATTAGCTAAACAACAACAACGACTAAAGTTTTTACTACGGTGCAAAGGTTATGGGGTTGTACCAAATCATCTGCAAGGTAAAGTAAAACATTTACATCATAGCTTCAAATTAGAAAGTACAAGAGATCAATTGGAACAAATAGTAAAATGCTTTATTTTAAAAATTCTAAATTTGGAAATTAAAGAAACAAATATGAATATTAAAATTTTGAGGACTAGTCTAAAATACATTCAGGAGCCAATTTTCACATCACATTAATTGTACCACGGAGAAAACGCACCAACAAAAACGGAGCGCTTATTGAAAGACAAAAAAAGAAACTTGGTATGGTATTCAATGATTGGTTCGTAAATAAAACGGATATTGAAGTACCTGAGGAATGCCGTTGGATACTATCTATGGGTAGGAAGTTTTCTCTCCCAGTAACAAGAAAGTCTTTCTCCCCAATACATATAATTGCGGATTTGGAACAGGGAGTGCAGGAGATAGAGGATGAGAGGGAAAAGGACATCGCCCGCAGTAACATCGCTGCCAAAATTAACAACTTCCGGAACAAGATTAAAAATAATGATAAAGAGAAGTTCATCATCATGGCATACGAAAACACAGAAAAATGTTTAAAACAATATAAGGATGAGATTGTGATCACATATGCCGATAAAGGTAATAAGACGGTGATGATGTACAAAAGTGAGTATGAGCTGAAATTAATGGAACTATTGAACGACAAAAATGTATACAAAGACATGAGAACTGATCCAACACAACAACTAATGCGTAAAAACAATAACCTAGTAAGGCATAAAAACATATATACAAAACTTAAATATCAGCTCTCTTGTTCAGCAGCCAACGCACCTAGGCTTTACGGTCTCCCCAAGATCCATAAACCAAATACACCATTAAGGCCGATATCATCTTCCATGAATGTACCGTGCCAGAAGCTAGCTAAATTCATTGGCGGTATTCTTAAAAATATTATATCCGATGATTACAACATTAAAAACTCAATTAAATTGAAAGATGCTCTTAAAACAATAACACTAGATGATGATGAGATTATGGTATCCTTCGATGTCGTGTCCTTATTTACTAATATACCGGTTCACTTAGCAATACAGACCCTAATGGGAAAATGGCAAATGTTGGAGCAACAAACTACAATCAGTAAAAGAAATTTTCAATCTATACTAGAATTCTGCCTTAGAGATAATGATTATCTACAATATAACGGTAAAGTTTATCAACAAGTTTACGGTATGCCCATCGACTATCCACTATCTCCAACAATCGCTGATATTGTACTTGACAAAATTTTTGACGACAGCATAGCTGAACTAAAAATAAAGGACATATATATTAAATACATAGCTAAATATGTAGATGATGTATTTGCAATAATAAAAACAAAAGACGTGGAAGACATTCTAAAAATATTGAACTTGCAACACCCCAAAATAAAATTTATTATTATTATTATTATTATTATTATTATTAAACAAGTTTTTGTACAACTAAGAACTTAAAGTCTTTTATATGTACATCATCACATATTAAAATCCTATAAGGATCTATTACATTTACAAATAGGAACGGTATTTACTTAAACTAAATTTACAATAATGAGATAGATAGGTAGTAATAAAGCGAGAAAGAGATAGTGAAAGAAGGATACAGAAATCAGTAAGAGTATTTGTATTCAGTATATGGAGGAGATATCCACACTGCTAAAGTAATTAAGTAAAACACTTTTGAAGTTTCCCTTATTTAGCCCGACCTTAACTGACTCGGGAATAGAGTTCCAAAGTCTTACAGCACTAACAAAAAACATTCGGCTAGAAGTTAGATACCTGAATTTAGGAACAATTAATTTATTATTCCTCTGCGACCTGGTTAGTTGGAGCTTGTCGTATAAATACCTGGGAGCTTTCCACTCTAGCAATTTATATATAAACACGCAATTTCTCGCAATCAAGTAATTCAAAATATGGCATCCCAGAATTTTATCACTGCAGGGTGATATGTGATCATATCGGCCAATTCCATACACATACCTAGTTACATTATTGAAAGCTACATTAATTTTTATTGGCTGAGCTAGCGTCAATTTTACTATAAACTAACTCAAAGTACGTAAAGTGGGGTAGAATTAGCTGAATTGCAAGTTTCCGACGTGTTTCCTGTGGAATGAAAGCTGAAGAGACTCGCAAGCTACGCAGTAGTTTTAAGTGATTGAGACCCGATCATTAAAGGTGGAATGCTTGAAACGTCAAGTTCGTGTTTATGTATTGGCATAACGTACGACTTTGTAGCATTAAGACACAATCCGTTTTTTTTGCCCAACACAGAATAGAACTTAGATCAAGATTCACTTTAAAACATAAGTCTTCAACGAGTCCAATACGATTTGAACGGTATAACTGGATGTCATCAGCATATGCGTGTACATTCACATATTTGCACACAGAAAACACATCATTGATAAACATACTGAACAGGAGAGGACCTAGGACTGACCCTTGGGGGACACCAGCTTGTATAGTCTTAAACTGCGACAATGAAGTCTCTACTCTAACTCTCTGTACCCTACCATGTAGGTAGCTAGCTAGGACTCTAATGGCGCTATCAGCAAAGGCAAACATATTCCGAAGCTTCCAGCACAGTAGATCGTGGTTGACCAAGTCAAATGCCTTTGAAAAATCTAACAAACAAAGAATCGTTAAGTCCTCATTATCAAAAGGTATTCTAATATCGTCCATGATTTTAATCATGGCAGTGGCACAACTATGTTTTGGCCTAAAGCCAGACTGTAAAGGAGATAGTAAGTTCTTTTCATGAATAAAGCGCGAGATTTGTTCAGCCATTAAAGATTCGCACACTTTTGAGAACGAGGGTACGATGATAATCGGTCTGTAGTCCGAAGGATCAGTAGAGAGTGGTTTCTTTGGCACAGGCACAACTATTGCTTTTTTCCAGTCAGTCGGAAAACATCCACTTGTAAAGCAGTGGTTGATAATGTGGGTAAGAGGCTTCACTACAAAAGGAAGCAGAATTTTAACAAACTTTAACGAAATTCCATTATTACCAACCGCATTCTACTTTATAGACATTATAGATCTTGCCACGTCACTCTCACTAACTGCGTTAAACTCAAAACCATCAGAGATGGATGCAGGAACCATAGGCAGATTTTCATTTGAGACAGGGCTAGAACTGTCACTCGAACTTATAAAAAAATTGTTTAATACATCAGGGTCAATAGCACATTTTACTTTATTTTTCCCATGTACTCGTAGAGTTTTGAGGTTGCGCCATATCTCCTTAGATGGAAGAGAGGGATTCAGCTTGTTGTAGAAAAACTTTTTTTTGGCCTGTCTAATTACAGAGGTAGCTTCATTGCGAGCAGATTTGAACATAAGCCACGAAATATCAGTCTTAGATCGCCTCCATTTAGCATGCAGCTTGTTGCGTTTTTTTATGGCCAATATTACGTTTCTACCAAACCAAGGAATAGATTTATTTGCAACATGGACAGTACGTGCAGGAACATGGCTATCATATAACTGAACTAAAAACTGTTGAGGTGTTCGAGTTTCCTATCTACTGTATCCAGATACCAACAGTCATTCCAGGATACACGGGAGCAATCACTGAACAACGCAGTTGTGTCTAGGGAACGGAAGTCACGATATACGAAAGCATCTGGTTCGGAGCGATTAAATACGACATCTACAGTACAAAAGAATGTATGATGGTCTGATATAAAACACAGTTGGTCAAATTTTAATAGAAGGGACAGGTCAGAAATCATAAAATAATCTAATAAGCTGGGGATGGAATTATTGGCATACCTAGTAGGCATTATCTCGTTTACTATTGCGAAACCTGCTGTTGAAACTTGCTCACGTAGCTTATTACAGTAAGAATCATTAGTAAGTAAGTTAACATTAAAGTCCCCACTAATTATATAACAGACATAATCAATTAGAAACGCAGATAAAGCAGCAAAAAAACAATCTAACAGATAGCTTTCAATCGGATTGTAGACACATGAAATTAATACCTTAGTTATACCGTCAGAAACCTCAGAAATAATAAATTCAACATCAGTGTCTACAGACATAGCTAGAGGCTTAATGCTAAGAGATTTCTTGCAGTAAATTGCCACACCCCCTCCTCTTCTACAATTTCTATCATTTCGAACTAAATTATAATTATTGATACTGCAAAGTAGGTCAGAAGAACTGTGACTAAACCACGTTTCACTAACACAAATTATATCGACCAGTGATTCCTCAAAAATGTATCTAACATAGTCCATTTTATCTGAACTCAAGCTGCGGGCATTAAAATGAACTATGTTTAGACCACTCGATTGTTTGCACAAAATATCTAACATTAGCTTATGATTTCCATTAGTGCCGGCAACAAAATCCACAGTCATCCAAAGTACCGGGCAAACAGAGAAACTTCTTTTTTCGTCTTCCAGATAATAGCGATCCAGATACCAACATAACCCCTAGCATGAATATAAAACATCAATGCAATCCGGTTCAGAAAATTTTTTCGCTTACATGCAAAAGTCTTATAAGTATCCAGATCACTGTCAACCGGAACACGGCTTTTATGTTTAATGCAGAGTGTAAATCCAAAGGAATATCAAATAATCAAACCATAATGAAATGAGTAGAAAAGAAAAACAGTAGCAAAAAACGATATGGAAAATAGAGAGTATGGGTAGAGATAATACAAAAATCTTATATTAAAGAAGAGTATAGAGTGTGAGGTAAGTACACGAAACGAAACAGTAAAAGAGAAAATACTAAAAAAAGAAGCAATAATATCCAAAGAGAAATTATTTAAAATCATAATAGGACAAACGTTATGTTGATGTAGTGCTGCTTTCATTTTCTGCTCCATTTACTACTGCAATTCGGTCAGCGCTCTCTCTGTCACTAATCTTCACCGCATCAACTTCCTGATTAGCACGCACATACACAAACCCACGTATTGAAAAAACAGAAGTGAGTCGCTTCTGTTTTTTTAGTTGCAGTGCATGCTGTAACACCTCCGGTTACTTTTTGTTAGGCACTCATGTACAAATATTTTGCCTTTACCATTGCGTGAAATATCACTGAAAGCCAATGATCTTTTATTCGTTTTACAGAAGTTGGTAATTGCTTTCAGAAGCACAGAGCGGTCAGTGGGGGAGTTCATTTTTACAATTATGGGAGAGCTGCCATTCGTATTCTTACGTATACGGAATGCAGTGCGTATTGATGGCGCACTTACACTGACTGTGTGACAAATTTTGGTTATGACATCAGCTAAGTCCTCATTTGGTGATTCAGGGACTCCACTTACCAATATGTCACCCAGTACGGCATTGTTCTGGCACACATTTAGCTAATCCCTTAATTCTATGACGTCAGATCGAAGCTGCCTGCACTCACTTTCCGCCACCTCTACCCTTTTCTCCATATTGATGTGTTAGATTTCAAGTTTGAAATCTCTGCCGCCATCTCACCGACTCTCTGCAACACTCTTTGCTCAGACTCTCTTAAACTCTCCATCAGCTGCTCCATCATTTCCTCTTTCCAAAGTATCAGCTTTGCTTCAAGGCGCGAAATCTCACTGGAGGCTGGTGGTGGGCTCTCCATATTCGAAACCTTAGTAAAACTAGGGGTGAGGTGTGGGGACCCAACATTTTGGCGCGTTGCTCTTAGTAGCCTTGCGGGGGGAACCATATTGAGCGGCAATGTAAGTTTTGTAGTTGTTTTTGTTTTTTGTTTATTTATTTTGTTTTCTTTCGTTTTTTTTTTTTTTATTGGCAAATTATGGTCTTTTTATTTTTTATCAACCACCTATGACTGAATACACGAAATTTATGTAGCCGGATATCGCACACAGGTTGGTAATATTTTTCAAAGAGTCGCAGCGAAATTTAACAATTTTTTGTGACGTATAACACGAGATTAAATTAATTATATTGCAGCGCAAATAAAACGCGTCTACTCTCTTTGCATTAAAAAAAAAAACACAATTTACAGTCGAGAAAGAGGGAAAAAAACCAAATAGCCTTCCTAGATTTAAAAATACATAAAAATCGTAGTTTATCATTTGACTGGTATGCAAAAGAAGTTGCGTCTGGTAGAATAATTAACTACCACTCTAACCACCCTTGGTACCAAAAGAAAAATACTACAGCTAGTCTTGCAAGAAAAGTTTTTACATTGGGTGATAATATTTTCATGGAAAACAACAAATACAAAATCAGAAATCTACTTATAAAAAATAACTATCCAACACAAATAATTGATGCAATAATAAAAGAAACTTTGGAAAAAATGAGTCCTGCGGTACCTAATAATTTAAACAGTAAGAGAATCCAGATAAAAAATATATTGGGTTGAAATATATACCAGGCCTAACTGATAACCAGGCACTCAGCAAGATTATAAAAACAGATAAAATTAGATATGCACATAAAACACACAACACCATAAATAAAATATTTACAAATACAACATAATGTAGTCTACGAAATCAGATGTAATGGAAACGGTAATGAGCAAGCAGCGCTATATTGGTACAACTAAACGTTGTTTACAGGTACGAGTCAATGAAAACATCACTGATGCTAAAAACAAAAAAACGACACAAAAAAAAGCACAATTTAGTTTTTGCAAAAACAGAACATTTGCTTAAAAAATACGCAAAACAAGCCCCTTAAAAACAGAACTGTTCTGCCAAAAACAGAACGGATGGTCACCGTAGATATAACCCCTTACCAAATTTCAGTGGTCTAACCTAAATACTTCCAGAGATATGGACTATGAAGTATTCCATTCGTATGGGAGATGCCACGCCCCCTATTCCGTTATCCCCAGTTTAATTGGGGGTGGTAGGGATCGATCTCATCTAACCTCTAACCACGTTTGAGTGGTCTAACATAAGTACTTCCAGAGATATAGACTATGAAGTATTTCATTCGTATGGGAGGTGCCATGCCCCCTCTTTCGTTATCCCCAGTTTTTTTTGGAGGTGGTAGGGATCGATCTCATCTAACATATTACCACGCTTGAGTGGTCTAACATGTATACTTCCAGAGATATCGACTATGAAGTATTTCATTTGTATGGTAGGTGCCACGCACCTTTTTCGTTATCCCCAGTTTTTTTGGAGGTGGTGGGAATCGATGTCATAAAACTCCTTGCCAAATTTCAGTGGCCTAACCTAAATACTTCCAGAGATATGGACTACGAGGTATTTCATTCGTATGGGAGGTGCCACGCCCCCTTTTTCGTTATCCCCAGTTTTTTTGGAGGCGGTGGGAATCGATCTCATAAAACCCCTTACCAAATTTCAGGGGCCTAACATAAATACTTCCAGAGATATGGAATATGAAGTATTTCATTCGTATGGGAGGTGCCACGTCCCCCTTTTTCGTTAACCCCCAGTTTTATAGGTGATAATGGTGTTGTTATCCTATAGCTCTGTACCAATTTCCAGGTCCCTACCTTAAACCCTTTTAGATATATTCACCTTGAAGAAAAAAGTTTGTATGGAAGGTGCCACGCCCCACCTAATATTTTGTTCTGATTTTATAACATGACCTGCGCGAGTTACATATAAACACAATGACCCTCCTAATACTACATATCATTTTCTGATGATATAGATAAGTTCATAGACTCAATAACAAAACGAAACCAACTTCCGGTCCCATTTTAACATGATAATGCAGCATTGCATTATTTAGTAAATTCATGCTAAACTTACCTAAAAGTGTAGAATTGCAAAAATCAATTAATTGTAATTTGAATAAACAAAACCAAGCCTTTCCACTTAAAGACAAGTAAGCATTTTCTACAATAACAAATAAGCATAGTCAATACATATGTATAAAGAAAATTGTTAAGTTACATTTTAAGTAAAAGTAATCAATAAAGTGAGTCTGATGTCACCAATTCAAGCGGCAGCTCGCTTTCAACAAAATAACTTTTTTTTTTTAAGTTCGGATTTGGCGCAGTCGGTAGGATTTCAATACAACTTGTAATCCAGTGATCGAACCGTAAAAGAAAATAAAAAGATTTTTAAAAAGCGGAAATGTTAGTGTAATGAATACAAATCCTTGTTAACACCTCTAAAGAACAAAAGATTCTTTGTTACTTTTTTGACTTGTAGTCTATTGCTGTAAATACCGACGGTATTTACAAGCAATTCTCGGGATTGTATGAAAATGTGTTTTTTGAGGAAAATTTACCTACGCGCTGCAGGAACCAGAAAAGCCGACATATGTTTCGATGATACTGGAGTTACATCTCTTCAAGGACTTTTCTTCCCGGCATTGTGAGAGTCGAACTCACAACACTGTAGTGACTTGTATGCTAGAAGGTCTAGCACCTTAGGCCACTACCCAGCTTGAAGGTAAACTCTTCTCAGTGTACATTTATGCATTTATTTATTCTTCCATATAGAACATTTCTTTAATTTCAATGCTAACTTATATGAAAGATTTGCGAATTTTTAGGACTTGGTGTGAAACCTATGAAAGAATTTTCATACTTAATTAAGCACGAATATTTTTCCATTTATAACATTTTTAACTCTTTGTTGCTTTTTTGACTTGTAGTCTATTGCTGTAAATACTGACGGTATTTACAAGCAATTTTCGGGATTGTATGAAAATGTGTTTTTTGAGGAAAATTTACCTACGCGCTGCAGGAACCAGACAAGCCGACATATGTTTCGATGATACTGGAGTTACATCTCTTCAAGGACTTTTCTTCCCGGCATTGTGAGAGTCGAACTCACAACACTGTAGTGACTTGTATGCTAGAAGGTCTAGCACCTTAGGCCACTACCCAGCTTGAAGGTAAACCCTTCTCAGTGTCCATTTATGCATATTTTTATACTTCCATATAGAACATTTCTTTAATTTCAATGCTAACTTATATGAAAGATTTGCGAATTTTTAGGACTTGGTGTGAAACCTATGAAAGAATTTTCATACTTAATTAAGCACGAATATTTTTCCATTTATAACATTTTAAACTCTTTGTTGCTTTTTTGACTTGTAGTCTATTGCTGTAAATACCGACAGTATTTTCAAGCAATTTTCGGGATTGTATGAAAATGTGTTTTTTGAGGAAAATTTACCTACGCGCTGCAGGAACCAGACAAGCCGACATATGTTTCGATGATACTGGAGTTACATCTCTTCAAGGACTTTTCTTCCCGGCATTGTGAGAGTCGAACTCACAACACTGTAGTGACTTGTATGCTAGAAGGTCTAGCACCTTAGGCCACTACCCAGCTTGAAGGTAAACCCTTCTCAGTGTCCATTTATGCATATTTTTATACTTCCATATAGAACATTTCTTTAATTTCAATGCTAACTTATATGAAAGATTTGCGAATTTTTAGGACTTGGTGTGAAACCTATGAAAGAATTTTCATACTTAATTAAGCACGAATATTTTTCCATTTATAACATTTTAAACTCTTTGTTGCTTTTTTGACTTGTAGTCTATTGCTGTAAATACCGACAGTATTTTCAAGCAATTTTCGGGATTGTATGAAAATGTGTTTTTTGAGGAAAATTTACCTACGCGCTGCAGGAACCAGACAAGCCGACATATATTTCGATGATACTGGAGTTACATCTCTTCAAGGACTTTTCTTCCCGGCATTGTGAGAGTCGAACTCACAACACTGTAGTGACTTGATGATTTTTAAAAAGCGAAAATATCAGTGCAGTGGACATAAATCCTTGTTATCACCACTGAAGAACAGAAGATCAAAAATTTTGAAAGTGTAAAGATCAGTGTAGTGGACACAAAACGTAGCTTAGACCACTGAATCGAAAACAAAAAGAAAAACAACAATCATCATTAAACGAATCAATCGACAGCGAGCATTTGACGAAGTAAGGATGGCACAGGCTCAAGAACAGTCAAATATGTTTCCAGTAGAACTTGTAGAGGAACTAGCGAGAAGACAACAACAAATCGAGCAACTTCGAAGTGCATACTTGGAACTACAAAATCAACAACAACAAAGTCATGGTACCGACAGGGCTAATATATTCAAGGCGATAAATAATCTACCAACGTTCACGGGTACAGGTGATATAACCGTAAACAGTTTCTTCAGCAGCATAGAATACTTTTTATCTACAATACACAATGAAGCATTAAAACGAGAATCGGTACGTACAATATTCTATAAGACTATCCAGTAGTGAAATTCAGTACGCTATTTTAACAAGAGTTGTCATTGTTACGTTGACTTAACAACAATTTCATCGATTTCGCCATTCACTACAAGTTTATTTGACAACATTTGTTATCGAAATGTCGGCTGTTATTGTTAACGCGACATAATTGTTGACCTCTAATTTGGTGTTGTTTGTTAAAACAACAAATAGGTACTTTTATTATATATTTTAGCTGAGACACTTCTATGTTTTGCTATGTGTTATCTGAGACAATCACCTTTTGTTTCTATGCTTAGCTGAAAATCTGCTACGTTTTGTTATGTTTACCTGAGACAATCACCTATTGGTAGTTGTTAAGGAATATTGGTTCTATGCTTAGCTAAGAATCTCCTACGTTTTGCTATAATTCACCTGAGACAACCACCTATTGTGCTATAATTCACCTGAGAAAATCACCTGTTGTTAAGGAAGAGATACTGAATCACCGAATCGATAGTGCAAACAACAAAATTGTAAGGAAGAGCTATGATAGTTTCTTTTTGTGAATTAACTAAACAAAACCGAAACGTTTCAGTATGTAAAAATATTTTGAAAAAAGTTTCAAAAATTAAAAGGAAATTCACTTTGAAAAAAAAAAAACATTTTTTCCCATACAAAATGTATGGAATAGGGCGAAAAAAATAGCCACCCCCCTAAGGTTTAAGTTAGAGCGCTAATTTTTTGCAAGGCTTATTTTCTCGTCCATACCTAAAGTTTCAGGGGGTAAGACCGAAAAAAAAACAATTTTTTTTAAATTTGAATCGCCCTAATGTACATGCATCTTAACTCTGTACTACATTACCACGCACCCCGTATTCACGTTATCCAACAACAGTCAGCATTGCCCCAATTATGGTTCGATATAATAACTTCGCTGACACGGCACACGCGCGACACAGTTATTATTGAATGGGCAAATAGTGCAACGCAGCAATATCGGCCAACACGCGCAGCTGACCCAATTAACAACCCGGAAGCATGAATGGGGGTTGCAACCTTAGCATTTTAGTATTAGGTGAAGAAGTTAGCTGGTAAGAATATCAATTAGTTTAAGTTAGTTCAATTTGGGGTGTCGAGCTAGACACAAGATTAAATGTTATAATTCAACCAATTGTGTTTCGTTTTAATCAACTGTTATCGGCGATTCAAATCGCCGCGCCTTTAATTTTTTATTAAACGAGACTCAGGTCTCGTTAACTGGCACCCGAGAGGGTTGCAAGGTTACCTTAGTGGAAGTCTAAAGGCCAAAGGCTAGTGTTACAAAAAGCAAAAATAACACAACAAAAGTTGCTATAAAAAGAGGAAAAGCCCAAAAGTGTAAAAACAAGTAAAAGAAAAAATATTATAAAGAAGGGCATAAAACCCAAGTGTATAGAACAAATCCACAAGTGATCATAAAAGGATACGAATGCAATCCTTGCTTTTGTAAGTAACTAACGAACCAGTTTTCTTCTCTTTTCTTTTTATCCCATAGTTTGCATAGGCAAAGACATGAACGCAGACGAGGCGAAAAAGAATATCACAGAATTGACCGGCGCTATTAATGCTGCCTTACAACAGCTGAAACAATTCGAAAAACGGCTACAGCAAATAGAGGCTAAAAATAGCTCGGAAGCATTAGGTGAACTAAATGCGACCCTGAAAAAGCTGGAGAACCGCGTAGAGGAAGTAGACAAGCGACCCAGAAGCGCGGATCCACCACAAGAAGTAGAAGAGCCTCTGACCAGACCGCGAACAGAAGCCGAATTAAACGAGGTAGCCAAACTCCCGGATTGTGTTAAAGAGCCGGGAAACCGGGAACATTACTCTTCATGGGTACATAGCGCTGAACAGATAATAAGTGACTATAGCATAGTCAAAGGTAAACCAATTTATAGAGCCATCCTACGGCATATCAGGTATAAGATTCGAGGCACGGCCGATGACGCCTTGGTCTCTCACAACATCCTAGATAACGACTGGAAGAAAATAAAGGAAACCCTTTCCCTCCACTATGCCGATGTTAGAGACATTGAAACTCTCGACCAACAACTAACTCAAATGAGTCAAGGTCGTCTCAAAATATCTGAATTCTACGCCCAGGTTAACAGACAACTGTCGCTAATGATCAATACCATTAGCACGGAGAAATATGCCCACGGCGAAACTATCCTTGCATTAACAGAAACACATCGACGAAGAGCACTAGACGTGTTCATTAGGGGGCTTAACGGGGACCTTCCTACTCTGTTGTTAGTTCAAAAACCAAAATCGCTCCCTGAGGCATACTCGGCCTGTCTAACCTTCATGAATGTCGACCGTAGGAAAGCTATTCACCGTCGCCCTCGTTCACCAAATCCATATAGTAGGGGTTTCACTAGTAATTTTCAATCGTTAGCACCTCGGCACTACTCAGGTAACAATTACAATTATAATGCATCTGGCCAATATTCTAGCCAAAACTATTCAGGTCAGTCCCAAGATAGGGCAATACAAACCGGAACTATCCAAACTCCGGACAAACAAGGAACTCACAGCAGTCCATTCATAGCTGGCGTGCCAACTCTAGTCCGTCAGGGGTAGTGAGGGCAAACGCTGATCCTTCCTCACAAACTAGACAATCCAACAATTCCCGCCAAATCCGGAAATTCAGTAATTTAAAGAGGGGCCCAGGCTCAGGGAACTTTTCAGGGCAGTCTAACAGATGGCCAGACAAAAAAGAAAAGATGTTTCACTTAGTGCCAGTAGAGGAAGCAGAGGAAGAAGAAACCGAACACAAACAGGATCAAAACAACGGCGATCAGATAAATTTTACAGTAGGGGCCTCGTGTCCGGCGTTCCATATTTAGAATATGCTACGCCTAATCAAGGCACACTCGAATTTTTAGTAGATACAGGGGCCAACAAAAACTATATAAGCGAACGCGTCATACAAGAATCCACACCGGTGGAAAAACCATTCCAAGTCATTTCAGCTTGGGGAAGAATCAAAATTGATAGGAAGGTCTGCGGGAATTTTTTCAAATTTGTGGGAAGAGACACCCCCACTACATTCTTCGTCCTTCCAGGGCTTACGTCTTTCGACGGAATCTTGGGAGACGACACTCTAACAGAAGTTAGAGCAGTCCTGGATAGGGAATTAAATTTGCTAATTTTAAAACCTGATACGGTGCTGCCCCTTAAGCGGAAGATAGCCCAACACGTCAATAACATCGTGCCACACATTCCCCTCGATTGTAATATCAACAACTCCACAAGAAGAGCATTGAATGACTTACTTAACAAATATAAAGATTTATTCGGTCCAGTCGATCGCAGCATGGAAATCGAAACTAATGTCCAAGCCGAAATAAGAACGCATACAGAAGACCCCATCTATACAAAAAGTTACCCATATCCCGTTAACATGCGTGAAGAGGTCGAAAAACAAATCAAGGACCTTCTATCAGAAGGGATCATTCGTCCATCAAAGAGCCCATACAACTCACCCATATGGATTGTACCCAAGAAGGCCCAACCCAATGGAGAAAAGAAGTATCGCATGGTCATCGACTTTAAGCGACTAAACGCTGTAACGATTCCAGACAATTACCCCATACCGGATATCAACGGTACTATCGCCAGCCTAGGGAACGCAAGGTACTTCACTACACTTGATCTAATTTCCGGATTCCACCAAATCCCGATGAAAGAGTCTGATATCCCAAAAACGGCATTTTCCACAATGAATGGAAAATACGAATTTTTGCGGCTCCCCTTCGGCCTAAAAAATGCACCCTCTTTCTTCCAGAGTGGCAATGGGTGGATCGTCAGTGGATCATTTAAACTTATCCACGTGGTAAATTTGGATCAATACGCTATGGCAATAAAGCAAATTGAAGACCTTGCGAGTAACTCGTTCAGACGAACCGACAACCAGCTCCTGGTGCAGCTATACATTAACCAAACACTACAACGTCTCGAAGAGCTAAGAGGAAATACAAACAGAACCCGAAATGCCCGATCTATTGACTGGATAGGCTCAGCGTGGAAGTGGTTAGCGGGATCACCCGACGCAACTGATTGGAGCAATATCCTGCGAAGTCAGAATGAAGTCATAGAAAGTAATAACCACCAATACAGGGTTAACAGGAAACTTTTCGCAACCACGCAGGAGGTCCTAGGGAGAATAAATGAGGTCGTGGATCGAACAAACTCAATAGCAAAAGAAGCAGAAATGCTAGAATTTGAAGAGAGCGCACTCCATAATATCGCGCTTGTTCGGGAGGAAGTCAATGAATGGTAGTATCGTAGAATGGGTAACCTATGGAACGGTATTCGTCTCAAACTACCAAGGCGTGATCGATGGCAACAGTGCCTCAAACTCCCTAAATGGCACCTATGTACTCCAACGAAACAATCAAGTTAGGGGATCGAGTGTTCACCAGCAGAGAAGCTACCACATCGCAAGCCCTGCCAGCCGTGGTGGCAAACGTCAAAAACCACACCATGAGAGTCGACTTAGGATATGTTCATGATATCGCCATGAGAAATATTAGGTATATAACTCATGCTAACGAAAAAGTAAATCTCTCTCTCGTTACAGGAGGGTTCGCTATCTGCGCCATAGTATTTATCGCCGCTACACTGGTGAAACGCTACAGGAAAAAACTGAACCTAACACCAGTCCAAATCCCAATACAGTGGAAAGAAAACTCTACCACCAACGGAATAATTAAGGAGAAATCCACAGACGAACCTCATTACCCTAATGTCAGCCTACCATCCAGCACAATCAAACTCAACATAACACCAGAAAGCTGTGAATACACCCTACAAGACATAGCGCAGTCAGGCTTTTCAACATTTGATCTGCGGGACGCAGACCTTTGAAGGGGGAAGACTTAACTCTGTACTACATTACCACGCACCCTGTATTCACGTTATCCAACAACAGTCAGCATTGCCCCAATTATGGTTCGATATAATAACTTCGCTGACACGGCACACGCGCGACACAGTTATTATTGAATGGGCAAATAGTGCAACGCAGCAATATCGGCCAACACGCGCAGCTGACCGAATTAACAACCCGGAAGCATGAATGGGAGTTGCAACCTTAGCATTTTAGTCTTAGGTTAAGAAGTTAGCTGGTAAGAATATCAATTAGTTTAAGTTTGTTCAATTTGGGGTGTCGAGCTAGACACAAGATTAAATGCTATAATTCAACCAATTGTGTTTCGTTTTAATCAACTGTTATCGGCGATTCAAATCGCCGCACCTTTAATTTTTTATTAAACGAGACTCAGGTCTCGTTAACTTGCATAACAACGTTTGTAAATCCTACGCACATATTTCCTTTTTAGTATTCACGGATTCGAAAATGCAAACAATTTCTTTCCAAACTGTCGATAATTCTATCGGCAAATTTCTAGTGATGCAAGTGTTGCAAATTCTACATATCTATCATATTAATCGATTTTTAAGATACATAACTGACCCTTAGCTTTATAAGGTTTCCTTTAGTTATTTAAAATTTGGATTTAGCTACATTTTTAAAACATAGCCCCAGTTAAAAAAAAAAATATGAAAACATTACTTACAAATTTCTCTTAGTTTTCTCTTAGTAATTGTTGAATTCAAATCTGCAGGTAAATGAGCTAAGGAAGTAAGAAGTACGTACCAAGTCGTAAAATTTGTTCTTGCTATCTCTTTCATTCCCCCTTGTACCCCCGTACTTTGATTCGAAATTGCTTCCAAGATATGTTTACAAATGAACTGGAATAGAAAATACAAGTTTACAAATGTAACGCGAATAGAAAATACAAAAGGGAATGCAAAATTGAAGTCAGCAATTTTCTAATGGAAAAACGGACTTACCATTTTAAAACATTTCTTTCGAAAAAATCAAAATTTACATTGCCATGTTCCCCTTTATTTATTTTATCTGCAAACACATTTAGAGAAATTGCCAATGCATAAATTTAAGTTAAATTTATGTGAACTAAATTTTTACATATATTTGGGAAACTGAAAACCCCCAGATATTTTTCGTAGTACGCCAATGCAACTCACATTTTTTGACAAGCAATTTCCAAAATACATTTTGACAATTATGTCCCTCACGACGAAAAAAAAATACAAATCAGCTGGTCTCCTGCTATTACCATGTTATTGTATCATGGAAAAAATCAATATATTTTCAGAATAATTTGGTTGGTTTCTACCACGCTTTTATTAGGTTCACTTGTATATTTGCTTGTTTGTTTGTTTGTTTGTTTGCTTGTTTGCTTGTATGTTTGTGACTCTCGTTCGGTCTAAGCCCCAGTGGCCCAAAAACCGTAAAATGTCCCTACAATATGGGTATCAAACGAAAGGGGAAGACCGATAAATTTATCGATAACTGAGTTATCGGTCAAAATGTGAATGCCCAAAAACCTTAACATTTCCCTACAATATGGGTATCAAACGAAAGGGGAAGACCCCAGGTTTCATTTGGACCTCGATATATTTCGATAAATTTATCGATAACTGACTTATCGGTCAAAATGTGGTTGCCCGAAAACATCAAAATTTCCCTACAATATGGGTATCAAACGAAAGGGGAAGGTCCCGGGTTTCAATTGGACAGAGACATATTTCGATAAATTGATCGATAACTGAGTTATCGGTCAAAATATGAATGCCCAAAAACCTTAATATTTCCCTACAATATGGGTACCAAACGAAAGGGATAGGTCTCAGTTTTCATTTGGACAGCGACATATTTCGATAAATTTATCGATAACTGAGTTATCGGTCAAAATGTGAATGCCCAAAAACCTTAATATTTCCCTACAATATGGGTACCAAACGAAAGGGAAAGGTCCCAGGTTTCATTTGGACAGCGACATATTTCGATAAATTTATCGATAACTGAGTTATCGATCAAAATGTGAACGCCCAAAAACCTTAATATTTCCCCACAATATGGGTACCAAAAGAAAGGGGAAGGTCCCAGGTTTCATTTGGACAGCGACATATTTCGATAAATTCATCGATAACTGAGTTATCGGTCAAAATGTGGTTGCCCGGAAACCTCAAAATTTCCCTACAATATGGGTAACAAACGAAAGTGGAAGGTCCCAGGTTTCATTTGGACAGCGACATATTTCGATAAATTTATCGATAACTGAGTTATCGGTCAAGTTGTGAATGCCCAAAAAAAATAATATTTCCCTACAATATGGGTACCAAACCAAAGGGGAAGGTCCCAGGTTTCATTTGGACAGCGACATATTTGATAAATTTATCGATAACTGAGTTATCGGTCAAAATGTGGTTGCCCGGAAACCTCAAAATTTTCCTATAATATGGGTATCAAACGAAAGGGGAAGGTCCCAGGTTTCATTTGGACAGCGACATATTTCGATAAATTTATCGATAACTGAGTTATCGGTCAAAATGTGAATGCCCAAAAACCTTAATATTTCCCTACAATATTGGTACCAAACGAAAGGGAAAGGTCCCAGGTTTCATTTGGATATCGACATATTTCGATAAATTTATCAATAACTGAGTTATCGGTTAAAATATGATTGCCCAAAAACCATAAAATTTCCCTACAAGATGGGTGTCAAACAAAAGGGGAAGGTCGCAGATTTCATTTGGACATCGATATATTTCGATAAATTTATCGATAACTGAGTTATCGTCAAAATGTGAGGCCCAAATACCTTAAAATTCCCTACAATATGGGTATCAAACGAAAGGGGAAGGCCACAGGTTTCATTTGGATTTCGATATATTTCGATAAATTTATCGATAATTTCATAGGACATTTGACTAAAAAGTAAAAAATAAATATAGTTTAAAAAAACTAAAACTCACGCTTTTAGATTGTATTGAACTAAAAAGTTGAAAATAATTTTAAAACCCCTACACAGTAGTATTGTGGAAAAGGCGTGGTCCGCTTTGTGCCATAATTTTGGTATATCGAGCGCAAGACGCTTTTCCCACATAATGCTAGTTTTTTTACTACGCTTTCATTAGCTTTACTTGTACATATGTACAATGTACATTGTACATTCATAAGTATGTATGTTTGATTGCTTGTATGTAGCTCCACTTCACTCTGTCATTTGGACTTCAGACTGTCCCAAAAACCTTGAAATATGCCTTCAATATGGGTATCAAACGAAAGGGAAGGTCCACTGGTTTCTATTGGACTTTGGAATATTTCGGTATATTTATCGATAACTGAGTTATCGGTCAAAATGAGATTGTACAATAATATTGAAAATTGCCTACAATATGAGTATCCAGCACAGGTGGAGGCCCAGAGGTTTCGTTTTGACTGCGGTATACTTCGATATATTTATCGATTACTTCATAACACATTTAACTAAAAAGTAAAAAAATAAATATAGTTTAAAAAGCGAAAACACGCGCTTTTAAAGCATATTGCATTAAAAAGGTAAAATAAATTAAATAAAAAACGAAGATTATGGAACAATACTACTGTGTAGGGGTTTTAAAATTATTTTCAACTTTTTAGTTCAATATACTCTAAAAGCTTGAGTTTTAGTTTTTTTAAACTATATTTATTACTACGGTCAAGCGCTTCAAATCAAAACTTAGTACTCACTTTTTTATTGCAAACATTGAAGGTGTAACGTCAAATAGTTTATAGGATCCAAACGTTGCTAGCCTCTCCAGGTGAACCACCTTCATTTTGTTTCGTGGTCTTCCAACAGTTTGTATGCGGTAGACAACATCATTTATCCGCTTTATTACTTTATATGGGCCTTCCCAGTTACATTGCAGTTTTGGGGACAAACCTTTCTTTCGTTGTGGGTTGTATAACAGCACTAAATCTAGTTCTTTAAAACCTTCCGAGTTGATTGCTTTGTCGTATCTGGCTTTCATCTTATCACTCATGATCTTCGTCCGTTGTCTTACAAGGTCGTGTATTTCTCTCATTTCTTCTTCCAAGATACTAGTGGATTTCCTGGCATTTATTCCTTCATCAGCATTTATTCCAAACTTCAAGTCAGCTGGCAACCGAAGATCATTTCCAAAAATTACTTTTGCCGGAGTCTGACCCGTTGTTTCATGTATTGCCGAGCGATATGCCATCAGGAACAAGGAGATGTGCGTGTCCCAATCTTTCTGGAACTTATCCACTACTTTCCTAATGTGCTCTTCTAAGGTTCGATGAAACGTTCCACCATGCCATCTGACAGAGGATGCAGTGCAGTTGTTCGAGTTTTCCGAATACCCAATGTCTTGCACATTTCTTGGAATACAACTGATTCGAATTTCCTGCCTTGGTCAGAATGTAACTCCATCGGTACACCAAACCTCGCTACCCAATTGTTAGTGAACACCTCTGTAATGGGTTCTGCCTCTTGATTTGGAATCGGGTAAACTTCTGGCTATTTGCTGAAATAGTCCATAACAACTAGTACGTATTTGTTTCCGAGTGCGCTAGTAGGAAATGGACCAGCTACATCCATGGCAATCCTCTCAAACGGTGCACCTGTGTTGTACTGCTTCATCTGTCCATGGCTTCTCGACTTCGGACCCTTTGCTTTGATGCACACCTCACAGTTGGCGATCCACTCCGCGATCGACTGCCGGCAACCAACCCAATAGAATCTCTGCTTCACTTTCTCCAATGTTTTTGTTACTCCTAGATGACCTCCACTTGGGCCATTATGTAGCTCATTCAAAACATCAGAGATTTTCTTCCTTGGGACAACTACCAGCTTCCGAGCGCATTGACCATCTTCGCTTTCCCATACTCTATGTAAGCAACCGGATACCAATTTCAGACTGTTCCACTGTGCCCAATATGACTTGGCAACAGGACTCTCTGCTGACATCTCCTCTCTTGGTGGTCGTTCGTTTTGCTCGATTCCTTGCATCACACGTATCAGATCTGGGTCCTCTAGCTGATGCTTCCTTAGTTGATCCATGTTCCATTCGTCCGTAGATGTTATAGTCATCAGCCGCACATCTATAACATCTTCCTTGGCCTCAGCTTTCGAACAATGCTTGCATTCTAGGTTGCATGGTCGCCGGGACATTGCATCAGCATTGCCGTGGTTGCTGCCTTTGCGATGCTCTATGGAAAAGTCATAACTTTGTAGTCGCTCTATCCACCGTGCCAATTGACCTTCCGGATTACGGAACTGCAAAAGCCATTTCAACGCTGCATGGTCTGTCCTGACGTGGAATCGCTGTCCATAGAGATACTTGTGGAAATGTTTGATGCACTCCACCAATGCCAGTAGTTCTCTTCGTGTTACACAATAGTTCCTTTCGGGTTTTCCAATTGTGCGGCTATAGTACGCCACTACCTTCTCCTGCCCATCGACAATCTGTGACAAAACTCCTCCAATCGCATAACCACTTGCATCTGAATCCAAAATAAATGTTGCGCCTGGAATTGGATACGCTAACATTGGGGCAGTGCACAGCCGTTACTTCAAGGTTTGGAAAGCCACTTCATGTTCCTTCTTCCAATCAAATGACATATTCTTCCTGGTCAACTCATGAAGGCTACTGGCTACGCTGGCGAAATTCGGTACAAATCGGCGATAATACGTGCACAGTCCAAGGAAACTTCGTAACTCATGCAAATCGTTGGGTCTTGGCCAATCCTTTACTGCTTCGATATTCTCTTTAGCCGTGCAAATTCCCTCCGTAGTAACCTCGTGACACAAGTAACTTACTTCCTTCTTGAACAATGCACACTTTTTAGGACTTAATTTCAGACCGACACCAGCTATCCTTTGGAAAACTTCCTCCAAGTTTTTAAGGTGTTCCTCAAAGCTTTTTCCAAGCACGATGATGTCGTCCAGGTACACCAAACATGTTTTCCAATGCAGTCCTTTCAATACTTGGTCCATGAGTCTCTCAAAAGTAGCTGGAGCGTTACATAGTCCAAAGGGCATTACCGTAAATTGCCACAGCCCCTCTCCAACGCTGAAGGTTGTCTTTTCCTTATCCTCATCTTTAACTTCCACTTACCAATAGCCGCTTTTCAAGTCCAGTGTAGAAAACCATTTGGTACCAGATAGTGAGTCCAGAGTATCGTCAATTCTCGGTAATGGATAGCTGTCCTTTTACGTTACGTCGCTCAGCTTCCGGTATTCCACGCAGAACCGCATTTTTCCATCCATTTTCTTCACTAGCACTACCGGTGAGCTCCATGGACTAGATGATGGTTCGATCACACCGCTCTCACTCATCTCCTGTATAATTTCTCTTACCACTTGGCGTTTGGCCAAGGGAACACTTCGAGGAGCTTGGCGGATTGGCCTCGCATCACCGGTATCAATTTGATGATTCACAACATTGGTTCTACCTGGCTTGGAACCATCCTTGTCAAATAAGCTGGAGTACTTTAGTAGAAGTTGTTTTGCCTTATTCTGGAGGTCTTCTCCGAGCTCTTGCGTCCACGCCGTGATATCATCTGAAAGATTAATGTTGCTGGTAGCAACATTTTCCTGGAGCTGTTCACAATTTATAACCACCTCCACCTTCTGACATTGTCGCAATATAGCTCCTTTGGAAAGCTTATCCGTCTTTGATTTGTTTGCTGCCTCTACCACCTACAATTTGTTTGTCCCGTAATCTCCATCAATCCTTGCCCAAACGATCGCCTCCGACTTCGGTGGAATTTGTTGGCTTTCTTCCACGAGGACCCGCTTACTGATGTACTTATTCTCGTAACCAAAGTTTAGTGGCACATCCATGTTCTTATAGCTCATAGTCCTGTTTTGCATGTCGATCTTGATGCCTTGGTTGCTTAAGAAATCCACACCAACTATGATCTCATCAACAATATCTGCCACTATAAAATTATGCAGTACGGTAACATTCCCAATAGCGATTTCACATGTTACCTCTCCTTGGACTTGGGTGTCCTCATCAGTCGCCGTTCGCAACTTTGCTCCATGTAATGGCCTCACTACTTTGTTGACTAAATCAGATCGAATGATGGAATGAGATGCGCCCGTATCAACCGTCAGTAAACGCTCCTTTCCGTCCACGAGTCCTCCAACAGTTACATTACTCGACTTTATTCCGATCTGTGAGACGGAGATTATGGGGCATCCAATTGCGGGAGCCAGCCTACGCCCCTTGCGGCTGACTCTCTTTAGTTAACAGTTGGTTGGATTGGGAGACTTGCTCATCTCCTTCAGCCTTGCGCTTACGTCCGCCTGCATTATTGGAATTGTTGGAGCCAGATCGACAATAACGTGCAATATGACCAGATTTTCCGCACTTAAAGCACTTAATGGAGCCATCGCTTTTCTTCTGTGCCCCATTCAATGCTTCCAAAATTTTGTCGATTTTGTTGACCAAGTCTGGCGTCTCCACTTCCACGCAGTGAGCTTTGTACACTGGTTTGCTCAAAAGAGATGCGGTTTCCTGAGTTAGAGCATGTGATACCGAGTCAGCAAATGATTTCTTTGGATTTGCATATGTGGCTCGCTTTGTCTCCACATCACGTATTCCATTGATGAAACTTTGTATTTTCACCCTCTCGATGTATTCCGCTGGTGCGTCCGCGTTTGCCAGATGGGCCAACCTCTCGATGGCCGATGCAAACTCCTGCAATGTTTCATTCGCCTTCTGAAAGCGGTTCTGTAGCTCTATTTGATGTATCTGCCTTCTATGCTCGCTTCCGTAACGTCTTTCAACGGCTCCCATCAACGCATCATAGTTGTTTCTTTCAGCGTTTGGAATAGTTTGTAAGATTTCGGCAGCAGGTCCTTTCAATACCACAAATAAAGCAGCGACTTTGTCTTCCGCGCCCCAGTTGTTCACAGCTGCTGTCTTCTCAAATTGTAGCGTATATACCTGGAAAGGAACAGAACCGTCAAAGAATGTCGTTTTTACCTTGGGAGAGTTCGATACAGCATTTGGACGATTCAGTCGCAACTCTTGGATACGAGCTTTTAACGCATCCACCTCGGCCTCGATCTTATTCTGCCGTCCACTGAAAACTTCTAGCTTCTATGAGACTCTTTGCTCTTGTGCCTCTAGTTTTAACGTTATGCGTGCTTCCTGTTCCATCAACTCTTCCTTAATCTGTGATGACACATAAGCCTTGTGTTCTTCCAGTTTAGTGGAGATCTGTGATGACATACGTGTCTCCTGCTCTTCAAACTGAGATGCCATGTTTGATGTTATGTTCTTTGACATCTGAGCCAAGGCAGCCAATAAAGAGTGTGTGTCCACATTTCCCACTGAATCCGGAGAGTCCTTTTGCTCTTCTATTTTCGTCGCTCCCTCTTCCGAAAGCTGAAAAACATGATCGTCAACGTTTATTTCCTCTGCTTCCATAGCTTCTCGCAACCGTGATTGTAGCTCTGCTTTATTGCCCGTTGTTGACAATCCACTTCGTTCCAACTCGTTTTTGAGTTGCTGGATCTTCAACTCATTCAACTTTGCCATGTCCTTGTTATCCTTAAAATGTCCTTGTTATCCTTGCAAATTCCTTGTTACTTTTACAATGTCCTTGTTATCCCTGCAATGCCCTTGTTGCCTTTACAATGTCCTTGTTATCCTTTTCAATGTCCGTGTTATCCTTTTCAATGTCCTTGATTTTTTTTAACGATACCGCTTCTGACACCAATTGTGACGAATTCGCTAACGTCCATGCAGCTTTAAAAGTGAAGAATTCTAAGCAAATCGAGTCGGAATTTTTGTGAAAATAAAATAACAAACAAATTGGAGAAGGCAGCCTAAAATGTCTAGCACTACACAGAGCTAAAAAATCTTCATAAAAATAAGAAGATTGTCCCTTTGAACAGCTTCGAGGCACAAAAAGAGGACAGAAGTCAGAGACGAAGATATTTTCATAGAGATATCTTCTTATTTTTGGGCGGTAAGTCTTTTTAATTTTATTTAAAAGTATATCATCTTACAATAAATAGAAAACTTCTTAGTCTATTTTTAGAAGACGTTTCCATTGAGATTTCTTCTTCAAATGTGTAATTCGATGCTACCAAGCACAAGTACACGATAGCATCATGGTAGAGATATCCGTTCAGCAGTTAATAATTCATAGTTCGATTCGCGGTCAAGGCAATATGGCAAGTGCAAATGTGTTGAGGCAAAAAGAACAAAGGTATAATTATAGTCTAATTATTAGACGGCAAGTTAAGTATACGATGGCATGGTAGTGTAGATTATACTAGGCATCTGGGTTGAGCGTTCATTTTTTTTTTTTTTTAATTTGAAATATTAAAAACAAAAACCTTCTCAATACTATGTGATTTCTCTTTGAAAACATTAATAAGATTTTCTCTACAAATATATGAAGCCCATCCTCTTAAAGAAAAACTATAGAGATATCTTCTTACTTTTGTTCTATTTTATTAGGCGGTTTTCGCTCTGTGTATTGAATGTCCACAGGGACACAGAAGTAAAAGTTGACGAAATAATAGATTCAATGGCAAATAAAAAAAGAAGGATGGCCCTTGTTATATAAGTCTATATAAAGTTACATTTATTGGCAGGTATCTATGGATGTATGTATGTATATTAGACTGGGCCAAAAATTCAAAATTTCGTTTTTTTTTTTCAAAAATTATATTGATTTTCTTTTTAAGAAAGGTGAAAAAAATTACTGTAATTTTTTCAATTTTTATATTAAAGTCTAGAGGTCTATCATCGCTAGTTTAGATTTTACAGACTTAACCTCCAATTTGGTATAAAAACGACAAATCATTGAAAAAAATTTCTATAATTTTTTCTGATTTTTAAATTGAAGTCTAGTTCAGATTTTACAGACTTTACCTCATATTTGGTATAAAAACGACAAACCATTGTTGTAAAACACCATTTACCTGAACGTATTTTTGTACAAAAGCTGCCTAGACTGAAATTTTCTCAGAATTCCCGATTTTGGTTTGAAAATTTGCGAAACATGAAAAAATAAACATCGAATAAAGCTAAATACATATTCTTAAGGCAAATTGGATGCTGAATCCGAATTCAATACCAGAATTCAACAACGGGCCCGAGGTCCGGCCCTAACCTTGCAAAAAAGTCCAATATTATTTTGTGATGGTTTTGTTAGGTTAGAGAAGAACTGCGATCTGTTAGGCTGATTCTGATGAGGGATTTGGATTTAGCTCGCCAAAATACATTAAAATTAATGTATTGAGTTCACAGATCCATTGTTACATTATATAAGGTTAAGCAGATTTTGACATTTTCCAAGGCATAGCTTCCTTATTAGAGTTGCATTTACCAAGGATGCAAAAAAGGGTAAAAAAATTACCCTTTAGGAAAATTGTAGTATGGCTTCCTGCCATCCCTGCAGAGCCTGAGAGAATTCTCACGATGCTGCGGATAATGAATCCGTCCCTCCCGACGCAGGACTGAAGTGTCACTCTGGTCGGGGATGCGGTAGGGCCAGATAGACAAGTGGTCTTCACCATGAATAAGGAGGCCCTCGAGCCCCTTTAAAGTTACAATGGACTAGCTGCAACGGGGGACTCGGATATCGAAGAACTGCAAGAGGAAACGGAGGAGTCCGACGCGAAAAGCATGTTATCTGCCACAGCACTTTCGCAAAGTGACGTGAACAGCTCGGAGATGGAAGACAGCTTGCTGAACGGGGAGCACCCAATCCTGAGCGCATTATCTCTGATGCTTCAGTCAGCAGGGCTCCCGTTACTATTGGCTTCAAGCTCATTCGAGCTAGCGAGGAGGGCAAGGTGAAATATGAGCTTCTTGTAAGAATGCATTGATTTAAATTCAGCTTCAAACGATGAGGTAACGTATTTGTATACTGACAAAAGGCTGCAGAACAGGAAAAATTGCTATTATTTAGTTAAAATAATAAATTTTCATAAAAACCTTACCAAATAGACAATTAATTTTTCAAAATAAAAATAAAACAAACTTCAAAAGCTTTCGGTGTTGCTGTAATTTTGTTCGTATCAAGAATATTGGTCTTTACTACCATTTTCATACGATTTTGAAAAGAAGAAGCACTGTTAATCAGATAGGGAAGCATGAAGCCGAGAAGTGTCAAAAACGTCTCGGACTGCTTAACCTTATATTATTAAACAATGCACAGATCAACGTTTTGTTTTTTTTGTGGCTGCGCCATTTGAAGACTGTAAAACTACACCCGCGCAGGGAAAGCCTATATTAAGCAGGGCTGCACAACGATATAAACGAAATAATTTCGCTTTGTTAATTATCAAAAAAATATTTCGTTTTAATAATTATCAGAAAAAAATTGTTTTCGCTGATGATCAAATCAAAAAAATAACAAAAAATTTGCTTTTCGTTAGCGTCAATTCATTTTGCTTAGATATGTACACTAGGCTGGGTCGGAAAATAGTAATTTAAGGAATACAAAAAATGTTTTTGGTAGTTACTAAGTACTAAATGGACTTAGAAGTCGGCACTCAGAGCTGTACCCCGTTTCCGTAAAAAATCTACAAAATTCTCGATTTTAATGTCGAGGGGCGACCCCGTTTAGAAAATTTCTTCTCTACATAATTTTTGTTGTTGGTTTTTGCCGGGCATTGATATTACACGACTTGGTGTAGTAGGCCGAGCACTTAACCGCTACAGCGCTCTACGAGTACATTTATAGGGTCGTGGAGTATTTGGTATAATTGATATCATATGAGCCTCTTGAAGCACAAGTGGCGTTAGTCCAGTTTTGGATTTCTTTTAGTTAGCAATGACACTATTTGAGGGAAAACGTGTTTTAAGGGGGCAACTCCTAGCTCACATAGCAACAGAATAAATAGCAGAACTAGTTTGTGAAATCAAGGGTACCCCCTATGAGTTGAAACACAAAACCTTTAATATATCAGTTCAATAAAAGGTGGAATTACGCCACTTGCGCTTTAGGCCCGGTAAATATATGTTTAAGTTAAAAGTTCCATAGAAATTTTAACTGTCTTTTTTGCATCATCATTGAATACTTCAGTTTTACCAGTGGTTAGATACCTAGTTGAAAAAGGAAGCAGTAACAAGCCATTACGGAAACTCTGCTCCATGTTCATTAATTATTCGTTACATTAAATGGAAATGGGTTATGTGAGGATTCCGCTTCACATCTTCGGTGACTCTACAAAACCAAGGATCGTAAAAGAC
This sequence comes from Campiglossa producta, assembly GCA_964058755.1. Classification (NCBI taxonomy): domain Eukaryota; kingdom Metazoa; phylum Arthropoda; class Insecta; order Diptera; family Tephritidae; genus Campiglossa; species Campiglossa producta. Next base: position 49,980,945 of record CAXKVI010000004.1, read on the forward strand.
ATTCTTTACGTGGTTTTGCAGTTTCTTCGACGATAAATGGGTCATTGTTCATGAAGTGTTATCGTAATTTTGATTTCTGCAAAATTTATTGCCATCGTGTCCTAAACTATGTATGTATGTGCTAAGTTTCATGTCCCTAGGTTACCAAAAAGTTAGTAGGTTCTCGAATTCAAACGAATTTTTGAAATAGCACGATCCGAACTCCACCGGAGTTCTTTTGATGAGGAATTGCATTGTGACCGCTGCGGGAACGTGCCTTATGCTTAAATCAGCAGCAAAGCATTATCGCACTATTTCGCCCTGTCCTTTGCGACCCGAAATAATATTGAATTCATTAAAATATTCAATTGTTTTTTTTTATTTATTTTTTTGATAAATAACGAAACGAAATTTGTTCTGATAATTTTTTATTGTTTTCAAAAATAACGTCAAACTTTTTCGTTGAAGAAATAACGTTAATTTTATTGATAAACGAAACGAAATCAAATTTTTTTTTTGTTTTTGTTAAATTTAACGGTAATTTCCAGCCCTGATATTAAGCAAAAATATATTTGAACGTATATGAAAAATGTATATTTTTTTTTATAATATTGATCATATAATGATAATTAAAAACGGTTTTAGTGCGTAATGTACGACTGCCTATTCACGTCTGTTCGGCTATCTCTTCCAATGAATAATCAAAGTACAATTTTATAGCCTTCTGACATTGACTCTGACAGGAGCACACTCGGTAAAACGATATGCTTTCACCTCGCTTCCCATAACCAAAACATGACAACCTGACGTACTCAACGTAATTTTTGATCCAGTAAGAAAATTATATTTACAGCGTACTTAGATTTAAATTAATTTCATTTAATGAACAAAGTAATTCGTTACATAACATAGCAAGGTTTACAATTCATATAAATACGCCGACACGGCCTTCCTGACAATCACACGTCCTCGTGTCTATATTACAATTCAACAATACAAATCAAATAACTCAACATCTTTCACAAGCTTCAGAGGCAAGTTTTTTCATGACAGGTTTTGAGGATTTACAATTAACACACCCACTACTTTCTAACCTGCGCCACCCGCCGTGAACCAATATATATATATATATTTTTTTTTTTTCACTTGAGCTTGCAGATTAGACAAGTAGCTAAACAGTATTGACGTCACTTCCTACAACAACGTCTCTTTCTTCTTCAACGTTTCTCTCTTCGTCAACGTCATCTCCAGGTAACATATTTCCATTACCATTTTCAGTAACACTTAACTCACTAGGAACTTCTCCCTCTGGAAGCTTTCTCAAGTATTCGTGTGAATACTTATACGTTCTTTTGCTACTCAGAGACTTTAGAATATATCTGTCCCCTTCCAAAACCTCTATCACCAAAAACGGGCCTCTGAACTTAGGATCTAATTTCGTCTGATGCCTTTCCTCATTTTTAAGTAAAACATAATCTCCAACTTTGTATGGAACTATTTTAGCCTTATTTTTGTCAAATCGTGTCTTTTCATAACATGCGCTTTTTTGAATATTCTTAACAGCTTGTTCTCTAACCTCTTCAACATCAATTTTACTTTCTTCTGTACTAATTGCCGTTAAGCCAAATGGTCGCGCTTCTTTACCAATCATTAATTCTAATGCACTGGCTTTTGCAATGCCCTTGTTGCCTTTACAATGTCCTTGTTATCCTTTTCAATGTCCGTGTTATCCTTTTCAATGTCCTTGATTTTTTTTAACGATACCGCTTCTGACACCAATTGTGACGAATTCGCTAACGTCCATGCAGCTTTAAAAGTGAAGAATTCTAAGCAAATCGAGTCGGAATTTTTGTGAAAATAAAATAACAAACAAATTGAAGAAGGCAGCCTAAAATGTCTAGCACTACACAGAGCTAAAAAATCTTCATAAAAATAAGAAGATTGTCCCTTTGAACAGCTTCGAGGCACAAAAAGAGGACAGAAGTCAGAGACGAAGATATTTTCATAGAGATATCTTCTTATTTTTGGGCGGTAAGTCTTTTTAATTTTATTTAAAAGTATATCATCTTACAATAAATAGAAAACTTCTTAGTCTATTTTTAGAAGACGTTTCCATTGAGATTTCTTCTTCAAATGTGTAATTCGATGCTACCAAGCACAAGTACACGATAGCATCATGGTAGAGATATCCGTTCAGCAGTTAATAATTCATAGTTCGATTCGCGGTCAAGGCAATATGGCAAGTGCAAATGTGTTGAGGCAAAAAGAACAAAGGTATAATTATAGTCTAATTATTAGACGCCAAGTTAAGTATACGATGGCATGGTAGTGTAGATTATACTAGGCATCTGGGTTGAGCGTTCATTTTTTTTTTTTTTTAATTTGAAATATTAAAAACAAAAAACTTCTCAATACTATGTGATTTCTCTTTGAAAACATTAATAAGATTTTCTCTACAAATATATGAAGCCCATCCTCTTAAAGAAAAACTATAGAGATATCTTCTTACTTTTGTTCTATTTTATTAGGCGGTTTTCGCTCTGTGTATTGAATGTCCACAGGGACACAGAAGTAAAAGTTGACGAAATAATAGATTCAATGGCAAATAAAAAAAGAAGGATGGCCCTTGTTATATAAGTCTATATAAAGTTACATTTATTGGCAGTTATCTATGGATGTATGTATGTATATTAGACTGGGCCAAAAATTCAAAATTTCGTTTTTTTTTTTCAAAAATTATATTGATTTTCTTTTTAAGAAAGGTGAAAAAAATTACTGTAATTTTTTCAATTTTTATATTAAAGTCTAGAGGTCTATCATCGCTAGTTTAGATTTTACAGACTTAACCTCCAATTTGGTATAAAAACGACAAATCATTGAAAAAAATTTCTATAATTTTTTCTGATTTTTAAATTGAAGTCTAGTTCAGATTTTACAGACTTTACCTCATATTTGGTATAAAAACGACACAAACGGTACAAAAGCTGCCTAGACTGAAATTTTCTCAGAATTCCCGATTTTGGTTTGAAAATTTGCGAAACATGAAAAAATAAACATCGAATAAAGCTAAATACATATTCTTAAGGCAAATTGGATGCTGAATCCGAATTCAATATCAGAATTCAACAACGGGCCCGAGGTCCGGCCCTAACCTTGCAAAAAAGTCCAATATTATTTTGTGATGGTTTTGTTAGGTTAGAGAAGAACTGCGATCTGTTAGGCTGATTCTGATGAGGGATTTGGATTTAGCTCGCCAAAATACATTAAAATTAATGTATTGAGTTCACAGATCCATTGTTACATTATATAAGGTTAAGCAGATTTTGACATTTTCCAAGGCATAGCTTCCTTATTAGAGTTGCATTTACCAAGGATGCAAAAAAGGGTAAAAAAATTACCCTTTAGGAAAATTGTAGTATGGCTTCCTGCCATCCCTGCAGAGCCTGAGAGAATTCTCACGATGCTGCGGATAATGAATCCGTCCCTCCCGACGCAGGACTGAAGTGTCACTCTGGTCGGGGATGCGGTAGGGCCAGATAGACAAGTGGTCTTCACCATGAATAAGGAGGCCCTCGAGCCCCTTTAAAGTTACAATGGACTAGCTGCAACGGGGGACTCGGATATCGAAGAACTGCAAGAGGAAACGGAGGAGTCCGACGCGAAAAGCATGTTATCTGCCACAGCACTTTCGCAAAGTGACGTGAACAGCTCGGAGATGGAAGACAGCTTGCTGAACGGGGAGCACCCAATCCTGAGCGCATTATCTCTGATGCTTCAGTCAGCAGGGCTCCCGTTACTATTGGCTTCAAGCTCATTCGAGCTAGCGAGGAGGGCAAGGTGAAATATGAGCTTCTTGTAAGAATGCATTGATTTAAATTCAGCTTCAAACGATGAGGTAACGTATTTGTATACTGACAAAAGGCTGCAGAACAGGAAAAATTGCTATTATTTAGTTAAAATAATAAATTTTCATAAAAACCTTACCAAATAGACAATTAATTTTTCAAAATAAAAATAAAACAAACTTCAAAAGCTTTCGGTGTTGCTGTAATTTTGTTCGTATCAAGAATATTGGTCTTTACTACCATTTTCATACGATTTTGAAAAGAAGAAGCACTGTTAATCAGATAGGGAAGCATGAAGCCGAGAAGTGTCAAAAACGTCTCGGACTGCTTAACCTTATATTATTAAACAATGCACAGATCAACGTTTTGTTTTTTTTGTGGCTGCGCCATTTGAAGACTGTAAAACTACACCCGCGCAGGGAAAGCCTATATTAAGCAGGGCTGCACAACGATATAAACGAAATAATTTCGCTTTGTTAATTATCAAAAAAATATTTCGTTTTAATAATTATCAGAAAAAAATTGTTTTCGCTGATGATCAAATCAAAAAAATAACAAAAAATTTGCTTTTCGTTAGCGTCAATTCATTTTGCTTAGATATGTACACTAGGCTGGGTCGGAAAATAGTAATTTAAGGAATACAAAAAAATGTTTTTGGTAGTTACTAAGTACTAAATGGACTTAGAAGTCGGCACTCAGAGCTGTACCCCGTTTCCGTAAAAAATCTACAAAATTCTCGATTTTAATGTCGAGGGGCGACCCCGTTTAGAAAATTTCTTCTCTACATAATTTTTGTTGTTGGTTTTTGCCGGGCATTGATATTACACGACTTGGTGTAGTAGGCCGAGCACTTAACCGCTACAGCGCTCTACGAGTACATTTATAGGGTCGTGGAGTATTTGGTATAATTGATATCATATGAGCCTCTTGAAGCACAAGTGGCGTTAGTCCAGTTTTGGATTTCTTTTAGTTAGCAATGACACTATTTGAGGGAAAACGTGTTTTAAGGGGGCAACTCCTAGCTCACATAGCAACAGAATAAATAGCAGAACTAGTTTGTGAAATCAAGGGTACCCCCTATGAGTTGAAACACAAAACCTTTAATATATCAGTTCAATAAAAGGTGGAATTACGCCACTTGCGCTTTAGGCCCGGTAAATTTATGTTTAAGTTAAAAGTTCCATAGAAATTTTAACTGTCTTTTTTGCATCATCATTGAATACTTCAGTTTTACCAGTGGTTAGATACCTAGTTGAAAAAGGAAGCAGTAACAAGCCATTACGGAAACTCTGCTCCATGTTCATTAATTATTCGTTACATTAAATGGAAATGGGTTATGTGAGGATTCCGCTTCACATCTTCGGTGACTCTACAAAACCAAGGATCGTAAAAGACATTCTTTACGTGGTTTTGCAGTTTCTTCGACGATAAATGGGTCATTGTTCATGAAGTGTTATCGTAATTTTGATTTCTGCAAAATTTATTGCCATCGTGTCCTAAACTATGTATGTATGTGCTAAGTTTCATGTCCCTAGGTTACCAAAAAGTTAGTAGGTTCTCGAATTCAAACGAATTTTTGAAATAGCACGATCCGAACTCCACCGAAGTTCTTTTGATGAGGAATTGCATTGTGACCGCTGCGGGAACGTGCCTTATGCTTAAATCAGCAGCAAAGCATTATCGCACTATTTCGCCCTGTCCTTTGCGACCCGAAATAATATTGAATTCATTAAAATATTCAATTGTTTTTTTTTATTTATTTTTTTGATAAATAACGAAACGAAATTTGTTCTGATAATTTTTTATTGTTTTCAAAAATAACGTCAAACTTTTTCGTTGAACAAATAACGTTAATTTTATTGATAAACGAAACGAAATCAAAATTTTTTTTTGTTTTTGTTAAATTTAACGGTAATTTCCAGCCCTGATATTAAGCAAAAATATATTTGAACGTATATGAAAAATGTATATTTTTTTTTATAATATTGATCATATAATGATAATTAAAAACGGTTTTAGTGCGTAATGTACGACTGCCTATTCACGTCTGTTCGGCTATCTCTTCCAATGAATAATCAAATTACAATTTTATAGCCTTCTGACATTGACTCTGACAGGAGCACACTCGGTAAAACGATATGCTTTCACCTCGCTTCCCATAACCAAAACATGACAACCTGACGTACTCAACGTAATTTTTGATCCAGTAAGAAAATTATATTTACAGCGTACTTAGATTTAAATTAATTTCATTTAATGAACAAAGTAATTCGTTACATAACATAGCAAGGTTTACAATTCATATAAATACGCCGACACGGCCTTCCTGACAATCACACGTCCTCGTGTCTATATTACAATTCAACAATACAAATCAAATAACTCAACATCTTTCACAAGCTTCAGAGGCAAGTTTTTTCATGACAGGTTTTGAGGATTTACAATTAACACACCCACTACTTTCTAACCTGCGCCACCCGCCGTGAACCAATATATATATATTTTTTTTTTTTTTTTTCACTTGAGCTTGCAGATTAGACAAGGAGCTAAACAGTATTGACGTCACTTCCTACAACAACGTCTCTTTCTTCTTCAACGTTTCTCTCTTCGTCAACGTCATCTCCAGGTAACATATTTCCATTACCATTTTCAGTAACACTTAACTCACTAGGAACTTCTCCCTCTGGAAGCTTTCTCAAGTATTCGTGTGAATACTTATACGTTCTTTTGCTACTCAGAGACTTTAGAATATATCTGTCCCCTTCCAAAACCTCTATCACCAAAAACGGGCCTCTGAACTTAGGATCTAATTTCGTCTGATGCCTTTCCTCATTTTTAAGTAAAACATAATCTCCAACTTTGTATGGAACTATTTTAGCCTTATTTTTGTCAAATCGTGTCTTTTCATAACATGCGCTTTTTTGAATATTCTTAACAGCTTGTTCTCTAACCTCTTCAACATCAATTTTACTTTCTTCTGTACTAATTGCCGTTAAGCCAAATGGTCGCGCTTCTTTACCAATCATTAATTCTAATGCACTGGCTTTTGTAACTCGATTGATCGTGGAATTCAGTGCCAGTTGTACTTCACCTAAAGCATCTTGCCAAGAACGTTGACTAGTTTCAACCGCAGTCAATAAATTTTTCAATGTGCTCATGACCCGTTCTACTTGTCCATTCGCGCGACTTGCACCAGTAGCGATTAAATGCAAATCAATCTTTTGCGAAACACAAAAATCTCGAAATCCCTTACTCGCAAAGCACCGACCCTGGTCAGCGATCACACGAGAAGGAATACCAAATAAAGATATGGATGTTTTAAGGGACTTGATACAACTTTCAGTATCAATATTCAGAGTGTGATGTAAATAAACATATTTTGTGAAAGCGTCAATTTGAACAATAATGTATTCCTTAAGGTCATTTTTACCACTCAACTTGCCAGTGATATCAATGTGCACCGTGTGCCAGGGAATGCTAACTTTTGGAATCGGATGTAGCTCTGCCTGAACTTTTCCTGATTGTGATTTAGATACTCTACAAGTTATACAATTTTCAACAAACTTTCGTACATGCTTGGACATATGCTCAAACCAATAATAATCATACACTTTATCAAGGGTTTTCTCCCAGCCTAGATGCATAACCGACTCGTGAACATGGTTTATAACTGACCATCTGAAAGATCTAGGTACAACCGGTAAACATTTTGTTTTCCCATTTCTTTGTATTTTCCTGAATAAAGTACCAGCTCGTAATTCGTACGTATTTGCCTCATGTTGACCAAGTTCATTATTACTTAATTTATTAACAACTGTTGCTATCTCAGAATCTCTTTGTTGCTCGGCAAGGAGCCAGTGATCAGAAATACACGCAATATTTACATGCTTTTGCGGAACTTTCTCAACCTGCTGGTTATTCTCAGGCAGCACATATCTAGAGAAAAAGTCTGCATGTGCCATTCGTTTTCCTTCTCTATACTCTACGACAAAATCAAAAGATTGCAAATATGCCCACCAACGATGAGCTCTTGGGGTTAAATCCATTTTAGTGCGAGAAGCTTTAAAAGAATTACAATCTGTGAATACTACAAACTGACAACCTTGCAGATAATGGCGGAAATGTTTAATAGAATTAACTACAGCTAATGTCTCTAGTTCATATGAGTGGTATCTAGATTCAGTTGGAGAAGTTCGTTTACTAAAATACTCAATAACGTGTTGTTTGTTATTAATTTTATGCATTAGTATAGCACCATACCCATCAGCGCTTGCATCAGTATGCAGTTCAATAGGATACTGAGGGTCAAAAATAGTCAAAACTGGCTTATTTGTTAATATAAAAATTATTTTCTGGCGTATTTGCTCATGTTCTGCTTTGCAAATAAAATTATTCTTGTTGGAAATAAGAAAATAAAGTGGTTTCATAATTTGCGAAAATTTAGCTACAAATTGCCGAAAGTAAGAAGCCAAACCTATAAACTGTCTTAATTGATGAACAGACTGAGGTGGAGGTAAAGCAGTCAAAGCACGAATTTTATTTGGATTAGGTCGAACTTCTCCTGACTTTATTTCATACCCAAGATATTCGACGCTGGTTTTCAAAAAAGAGCATTTAGTAATATTGAACGAAAATCCGGCTTTCGTTAATGTTTCCAAAACAATATCTAGTCTTTCAAACGCTTGCTCTTTCGTTGAAGCAACGATAAGAATATCATCCATATACACTACAACAAAAGAATAAGCTAGATCCCCTAGTGCTTTCATTACTGCTCGCTGAAAAACTGATGGAGCATTTTTGAGACCAAAAGGCATGGTCAAGAATTCGTATTGACCTTCCGACGTTACAAACGCTGTACGCTCAATGCTATCAGGGTGAATAGGTATTTGATGGAAACCACTTGCCATATCTAAACAAGAAAAATAATTTACTCCACGTAATCTACTTATTTGGTCAGAGATAAGAGGTAACGGATATTTATCCGATACTGTATTCGAGTTGAGCTCACGATAATCAACGCAAAGCCTATCAGATCCATTTTTTTTCTTTACAAGAAGGATAGGACTAGCAAACGGCGAACAACTGGGTCGAATGATTTTATAATTTAATAATTCCTTTATTCTATTCCTGACAACTTCTTTTTCTCCCTCACTAAGCCTATACGGACGCCTTTGCACAGTCTTATTAGGATCAATTAAACGAATTTCTAACTGACCAGTAGTTACGAAAGTGCGCGGAAACCCTTCTATAAAATATTTTGCATATTTTTCCAACAATAAAATTAACTGTGCTTTATCATCATTAACTAATTCTGTATTAACAACAAACGAGTCATAAGAACAAGTATTTGCAGTTTTCTCTTCAAAAAGATCAAATTTGTTACTCGTTATTCTAACACCGAAACCTTGACTAAGAATTTCACGACCAACCAAGATATCATATTTTAAATAATTATCTAGAACTACATGAAATAAAACTTCAAGGAAAAATCCACTAATTTTAACACATGTTAATATTTGCAAAGAACTACATATGGAAGCATTCCCGATGCCTTTTAACACAACAATATTGTTAAATATCTTCCCCGTAAACTTCTTCGATATGGTTTCCTTTAAAAGGGAGCACTCAGCACCGGAATCAAAAGAAAATTGAAATAACTCACCAGACTGGAGCAATACTCCCCTTGGTTCAGCCACGTCACATATGTCAACCCTCTTTTCATTACTGGGATTCTTACTTGAAATCTGAACGCCATTTTTTGAGCACTTTGAGGCAATATGACCCTGCTCTCCACATTTAAAACAAACCAATGACTTTCGACCTTTTTCTGCTGACGAACCACTCGAAATTTGATTATTTTTAGACAATGATTTTTCTCTCTCCTTCAAACGACATTCAGCAATTTTGTGTCCAGCTTTTCCACAATAATGACATTTGACATGCGGTAGTAGTTTGCTTCTTTTGGTTTCCAACGGATCTTCAAAACAATGCTGTTTCCTTTTGCCATACGCGAAAGCTCTGAGTTCCAATTGAAGTTCGTTACGCTGCAACCCAGCATCAAAACGGGATGTGTGTGCAAGGATCACCGAAACTACTATCTCTTCAACAGGCATATTCTTCCATTTTGATATCAACAACGTAACTAGCCGACTTGCATAAATTGACAGACACTCACCTTCATTTGGATAACCATTCAATATATTTACCATTGTAGCTGCTGAAGTTTCAACACCCTCAAACCGCTGTATGAACAATTCTTTAAATTGTGTCCAAGTTATACCAGGATAACTAATTTGGGACAACCAATGTGATGCGCAACCTTCTAAAGATTTACTCAGGGCTACAATTAAGGCGCTACCAACCAACGGATTATCTGCTATTATCATATCAACAGTGCAACACCAGGAAATCGGATCTGCTCCGGAAATATCAGGATTGTATTTGGGTAGCGAGATCCTTCCTCCATGACCTGAAGATATTGGAGCCTGCAAAGATTTTACCAATTCAAGCAAATTTCGATTTTGAGTTTCTAAAATAGTTTGCAATTGCGCATTCTGATCAATTGATGGCGGAGTCCACCCCACTTCTGATGCGGGCGCTTGGTTAACAGCGCCATTAAAATTTAAATTGTCCTGTGATATTGAAGTTTGTTCCATGTTCTTCTTTGGTTTTAGTGCGTAATGTACGACTGCCTATTCACGTCTGTTCGGCTATCTCTTCCAATGAATAATCAAAGTACAATTTTATAGCCTTCTGACATTGACTCAGACAGGAGCACACTCGGTAAAACGATATGCTTTCACCTCGCTTCCCATAACCAAAACATGACAACCTGACGTACTCAACGTACACTTTGATCCAGTAAGAAAATTATATTTACAGCGTATTTAGATTTAAATTAATTTCATTTAATGAACAAAGTAATTCGTTACATAACATAGCAAGGTTTACAATTCATATAAATACGCCGACATATATATATTTGTACTTATAAATAAAAAGTAATACTATAACTGGTATAAATTTAGTCGGAGTCAATATCATCGACATGCTCTGGCTCAGATAATAAACCAATAACTTCACTCGTCAATACTCGCCGCTTTGACCTAGGGGTTTTCCGCAAACTGTTTATACCCGGGTCTGACGATATCAGCAATCTGTGTAGCAAATCCAAGTTACTACAAATCCTTGACTTTTTTCTGGTGAAAAGTTCACGATAGTTTCGTGCATCTTTGTTTCTGGACTCTTGAGCTTCTTCCGAAAGTTGACCAATAGGAAGAATAGCAGACACGATTATACTGGTTCCATGAAACAGAATTTTATGTACGCTCACTGGCATATTGAACCAAGCATATTCCGATAAATATAGTTCCCTTGTCTCGGTCACATAGTGGTCAAAAGCTTCAGAATTTATTTGAAACCCACATCCTATGCATGAAAGTATTGTATGAAACCTTCTCAAAAGATTGATGTTTATGCCGGTTATGTCTGATGTTATTTCAGGATCTCCAAGGAATCTTCTCGCAGTGTTGCCATCATTTGTGTTGCCGGTTTTTTGCTTTGGCATATCAATCAAAAGGCCAACTTCTTTCCTGAATCTGTTTTGGATATGTTCTTTCTTCTTGTTCATCTTTTCCTTATTTTCTTCGCCCCGCACACACCAGGTCTTCATTTCCATTCGATAAGCGATGTGTAGCATACATTCCATGCATCGTATCCAAGAATGTAAAGGGGAAATTCCGAAAGCGAGCATGCTTTCGTCAACATTTCGCTCTGACAGGGCTCGCATATTGTTCATATCTTTTGGAGAAGCCCCACATATGTAGCACTTTTGCGATGATGTATATGCCGACAGAGCGTTGCAAACTTTGCCATCAATCATGCACAACACAAACGTTGATTTCACTAGTAAGTTCAGGTTATCTGTTTGAATTGTTGTAGGACGAAGACTGGAAATTTGGTCTTTGACAGACTGCACCTCCTTTGAAATGACATCTCGTGTTTCTTTTGTAAAAACAAATTTTATCGGTCGGCAGTATCTCGTGGAAGATGGAGCAGGATTACTCCAAACTATAACCTTTCGTTCGTCAACCATTGTATACAATTGAAGGAGTACTAGTGAAATGAAAAACATACTAGTGTCCGATTGGTTTTCCTCCGAAAATTGTTGTTTGTAACAGCTTTGCTCAGCTCCATCACATCCCCATTTTATAATTGCATTTAGTTCTTTAACTTCAGGAATAGAAAGCAATACCTCTTTTTGTGCAAGACACAATCTTCTTATGCTGTGATCAGTTAGGGATTGCAATTCAATTTCTGCATAGGTTTCCGTTACGGTTATTTTTTCAGGATAGCATAAATCCCTTGATTCTTTTAAACAGTTATATGAAGGATATATTTTTCTGTTAACTTCTGAAGTGTGCTGTCGGATCAGGGAGTATTCATGTGTTGAAAGATTTGAGTCAACTATCATCGCGATTGCTTGATTTGGTGACAAACTTTTCTTATTTTGTTCCGATATTCGGGACTTCTTGATTGCATGCCTCTTGATGGTGATGCTGTGGACAACTCCTCAATTATTTTTGCTGAATTTCTTTTCCCTGATGATCGTAATTTCATTCCCGCTGCCAGTAACAGTTGATCATTATCGACATTGTTCATTAGTTCCTTAGCTTTTCGTTTTCTTGTGCGCATAGATGACTCGGAGAAGTTTTTAGTTGGCCTTCCTCGATTAGGAATATCACGAGAAGTACATGGCTGAACATCAAGCAAATAATAAGTGAAATCCATATTTTCTGATAACCATTCAGAGTTTTGCTTAATAAATCTACTTGTAGATCGAAGACAACGTTCCCATCTCTTACGAATATTATAAGTTAGCTGGATGATGTATTTTTCTAATTTTGAATGATCCACATCTCTTCCAATTATACTCAAAATATGGTTTAGTATGGCTTTGTTCTTTTCTCCATTTTCGCTTTTTAGCCAAACTTCAAAGAGTGCATTTCGTGAAATAGCCATAACTAGTTGATGATATAGGAAAACTTGGTACAGTGCAGTTGGGTTTACTTGAATGCAGTCCGTCTTTGGTATGATTCATTTTTAGCTATGTTCTCTATTTATATAGTCTTAGCCCAAGCATAGAATATGAAACTGGGTTTTTACTGGAAAATAATACCTGCTAATGCTTAACAAAACTATACTTACCCATTTCTTTGTTTCAACGATCTACCTAAGATCTCAAACTCCGAGCGAGCTTTAGGTACGCGTTTATATGATGTATACATACATATGTATATTCCCGAAGCACTAAATTGCTTAGAAGTATCACCCATAATAGACGACCTGCAGGTAGGCGTGCATAGATAACATAAGTTGATGGGATAAGTACACAACTCGTTAACTATGGGAAAACTGTTGGAAAACCCATATGACAAACAATGAAGGGTATTCAGTGCACAAGGTTCCTTTTTCTGTATTTTACCATTTCAGGTATAACTGTCTTTTTTTGGGATGTAGTGTTGTAGACTCGAATTGAGGACATTCCATTGCTAGGTCACTGTGCATTCATTCGTGAGCGCGGGCATAGAGACCTTAAGTAGGCGATTACAAAGGAAAACCGCAAAATTTCGCAATGGTTTTTTTTTATCTGAAACTGTATGAAATTCCCTTTAATGTGTATGTATTCGTTCAATCAAATTGGGCCAAATCATGTAAGTTTTATTCTATTGAAAACGAAAATTTTTTAAGCTTACCCAATTTTTAGTGGCTGTCTAAACAAAAAAAAAAATATTTAAAAAAGTGCCTACGTGCCTAAAACTTACGAATGCTGTTATAAATTACCCTAGTATAACAAATCAAATAGTATCAAGTCAAAACAGCTATCCAAAAATCCGCCACGTGGCCACAAATTTAGTCAAAAATTTTGGTCCGTGAAATGATTTTTACACTGGTTTCAGTTATCCAAGTTTCATAATGCTTATCATGGTGATCGTGGGGGTTTTACTTTACTTTGTGTACATTTTTTAACAGTTGGTTATTTATCTGTTGCATGCCAAAAAGTTTTTGAGATTGGAGAACATTGTTTTTTGGACTTTTGGCATCCTAAAAGTGAAAAAAGTTACACTGTGCATCGCTGAGCAATAGCTGGCCAATGTCGCAATTTTGTCGAATTTTTACGATTTTTGAAAAAATTTTGATTCTAAGAAAGTTTTTTTCATGCGAAGTTGTAAAAATGAGGAACTTTTTTTTTCTAAAATTAGGTTGTTTAATTACAAACACTTTAAGCGTACCCAGATCTAGGAAAAACTGTATTTTTGGCGATTTTTTTTGTAGCTTTCAACATCTCTACTTTTAACAGAATTGTAACACGTCGATGTCTGTGTATTGCAGATATTCAAAAAAATATTCATAGTATTAATCATCACTAAGCCAATAAAGTCCAAATCAACCATTTTTAGAACTTTTGTCTGTCTGCCTGTATGTTTGTGGTTGAAAAAATTAATGAAACTTTCACTATTGTATTACAACACCTTTTCCAACTGTATTTTAGAAAAGATAAAATGTATTTTCGAACAGGTGGAATGATTTTCCGAAAAGAGCAAATGTTTTTCAGAAACCCCTAAATGTATTTCAGATATTCCAAATGTACTTCAGAAAACCTCAGATATAATTCAGAAAAGCTCAAATTTATTTTAGAAATGTTAAATGTATTCCAGAAAACGTTAAAAGTATTTCAGAAAACCTTAAAAATTTTCAGAAAACCACAAATTAAAAATTACCAATGAAATATCTGAAATACATTTAGGGTTTTCTGAAATATATTTGTTCTTTTTTGAAAATCATTCACCTCATATTTTCTGAAACACATTTGTAGTTTTCTGAAATATATTTGGTTTTTTCCGAAATACAGTTGGAAAAGGTGTAGACGTTCAACTTAAAATTTAAGACATCCCTTATTTTGATAACTCGGCCGTTTCAGGGTTATCCACCATTACGTGGAGCAGGGGTGATCAAACATGAGTTCGTACAATAAGCGTATATTGGACGATATCTCTGAAACCGGTCGAGTTATCGAAATAAAGGATGTCTTACATTTTGAGTTGAACGTCTAATAATACAATAGCGAAAGTTTCATTTAAATCCATTCAGCAGTTTTCGAGTGATACGACCTCAAACATACAGACAGAAAGACTGACAGACAGACAGAAGGATAGACAGGCAGACCGACAAAAATTCTAAAAACGGTTGATTTGGACTTTATTGGCTTAGTAATGATTAATATTATGAATATTTTTTTGAATATCTGCAATACACAGAGATCGACCTGTTACAATTCTATTAAAAGTAGAGATGTTGAAAGTTACAAAAAATCACCAAAAATACAGTTTTTCCTAGATCTTGGTAATATTACATCTTCGCATGAAAAATACATTTCTAAAATCATAATTTTTTCAAAAAACGTAAAAATTCGACAAAGTTTCGACTTTGCCCAGCATTTTATACGTCGTTAGAAGCGTATTTTAATTTCCTTTCGAATGAGGTATCGCTTTTGCAAGATTGGCGAAAAGAATTTTTGAATAAAGTGATACCTGAAAAACACAAAATTACCGATATCTCGAAAACCTTCCCATACAATAAAATATGTTTTGTGCTCGGCATAGCAGTGCCAATTCACCCATATACATGAATATCTTGGTATTTTTTCAAATTAGTTATTTGTAAACTGGCGTTAGTAATACATAATACTTTATTCGTCTTTTGGTATCCTAGATATCCTTGTTTGATTGTATCTAAAATATGTCTGAAAACGATCTCAAATATGAGAATAAATCGTCACCTTAATTCACAAAGGCCTTAACTGACATAAAAAAATTTTACAGGAGAAGCAAAAAACCAATTTTTTTTTAAATATCTCCGTTATTACTGCAAGTAACTTCTTAAAATTTGTAGTCAGGGTGTATTTTAATAGAGCTCTCGATTTTGTTCGCGCATATTCGAGTAGCCCGGGTAAATGTTGAACGAGTACTCGAATACTCGCTCAATGCTCAATACTCGAAAATTGTCGAGCTTGAACTCGAGCATATCGATCTTTTTCGAGCAATTTGAGCAACACAGTAGATATATCGCTGAGATGCATATAAATGCAATTTATGAATGTGAATAAATAGCGCTTTCGCGATAATTTGTTGGTTACGGACTTTTTGAAATGTGGTCACGATGCATATATAGAAGTCTAAGAAGTGTAGGTATATTTTGAAATGAAAATGTGCAATACCCAAATTATTAACGTCCTGTAGTTTTTCGTAGAACCCGACCACAATGCTATACATCATCATCATCATTTATTGGCGCTTAACCGCCTAAGCGATTTTGGCCGTCGCCTATCAAAGCACGCCAGTCATTCCTTTTTAGTGATAACTGACGCCAATTGGAAACCCCAAGGGAGTTCAAGTCATCCTCCACCTGTTGTTTCCATCTCAGTCGAGGCCTCCCCCTTCCTCTGCTGCCGAATTCGGGTGACGATTGGAAAACCTTCTGGCTCTCCTTCGATACTCGCCGTCGGCATCACGGGAAGGACCATAAATCTTCCGGAGAACTTTTCTCTCAAATACTCCAAGGGCCATCTCATCTTCTCTTGACATTGTCCATGAATCTGAGCCATACATCAGGACAGGTATGATGAGAGACTTATAGAGCGTGATCTTTGTTCTTCGAGAGAGGACTTTACTTCTCAATTGCCTACTCAGTCCAAAGTAGCACTTGTTCGCAAGAGTGATTCTCCGTTGTATTTCTAGACTGATATTATTTTCGGTGTTAATGCTGGTTCCCAAATAGACGAAGTCCCTCACAGTTTCAAATTTGTAACTATCAACAGTGACGTGGCTGCCAAGGCGCAGGTGCGCCGATTCTTTCTTTGATGACAGCAAATACTTCGTCTTGTCCTCGTTGACCGCAAGACCCACTTTTTTCGCTTCTTTATCCAGTCCAGAGAAGGCAGCGCTTACGGCGCGGTTGTTAAGGCCAATGATATCAATATCATCGGCATACGCCAGCAATTGCACGCTCTTGTAATAGATTGTACCATTGCGGTTTAGCTCTGCTGCTCGAATTATCTTCTCCAGCATCAGGTTGAAGAAATCGCACGAAAGGGAGTCGCCCTGTCTGAAGCCTCGTTTGGTTTCAAATGGCTCAGAGAGGTCCTTCCCGACTCTGACGGAGCTGTTAGTATTGCTCAACGTCATTTGGCAAAGCCGTATAAGCTTTGCAGGGAAGTCAAATTCAGACATGGCGGCATACAGGCAACTCCTTTTTGCGCTGTCAAAAGCGGCTTTGAAATCGACAAAGAGATGGTGTGTGTCGATTCTTTTATCATGGGTCTTCTCTAGGATTTGGCGTATCGTGAAAATCTGGTCGATGGTAGACTTACCAGGTCTAAAGCCACACTGATAAGGTCCAATCAGCTTGTCTACGATGGGCTTCAGTCTTTCACACAATACGCTAGAAAGAACCTTACCAGCTCTTCGCCTCCGTGTTTGAACAGCTCGGCGGGTAGTCCGTCTTTTCCAGGCGCTTTGTTGTTTTTGAGCCGGGATATAGCTATCCTCACTTCATCATAGTCAGGTGGTGGGACGACTTTTCCATCGTCAGGGATTGGGGTATCGGGTTCGACGTTTCCCTCGCAATTTAGCAGTGAGGAGAAGTGCTCCCTCCATAATTTAAGTACACTCTGTACGTCGGTTACCAGGTCGCCATTATTGTCCTTACAGGAACTTGCCCCGGTATACATAGTTTACAAATTTAGGTTAAAATCTAAGACATCACAGAGGTGAGGATCAGAGGAAATTGTAAAGAAATGGCTGGTAGTAGGATACATTAGCGAGGGAATGAATTTCATATCAAACCCAATATCATTGTGTACCAGTACAAGTGTGAACTCTTCTTTTGACAACACACATTAAAATGTCGGTTTGTTTACATCCTGCACATATTAAAATGTCGCCAGCACCGAATAACAGAAAAGCAATAGCGTTGTTTAACATCCTGTACATATCAACATGGCGGTCTCCTATCTTTTACCTAATGGTAGAAAGAGATGGGAAGTTGGAAAGAAGGGAGACAAAAAAGGAAATTAAAAACGGGTGACTAAACTCTCTTGGAAATTCTCACGCCTATGCCTATGATATCACACTAGTTATTAACCACAATCTCAAACAGGTGTTATACTCATTTTGGAATTTTGACGTCTATGCAGAAGAGTTTACACTTGTATTGATACAACATGCCCAATATGCATTGAACCCGACTCCCTCAGAATTTGATGAAATTTTGCATAGAGGTACATCTTACCTACCCAAACACAACCACGGTTGCCACTCCAAATTTTTTTTCGGTACCATGGTAGGTAGGTAGGTAGAAGTGGCTGCCGCAAAGGCACACCTAGGCCAGTAATAAAAGGCCCGTTGTGATACCACCAAACACTAGGAAAGTCAGTCCCGGGGCCCGGCCATATGGAAAATCCCAGTGCTGTTGGGACTCTCCATATAGCCGAAACCCGGGACTGACACTCCTAACCGACACCGCTACCCCTCCTCGAACCATTTTGATAACTTGATGAAGGCCATCAAGTCCTTTATGTCTAGCTCCGCGACCTGGCTTAAGCTAACCAGGAAGGGAACTCCCAGAGAGCGCCTTCTCGCTCCGCTTAAGGCCGGGCAGTTGCAGATGAGATGCTCCACCGTTTCCTCTTCCTCATCATCTTTGCAACTCCTGCAGCATCGTCGGTAGGGAACGCCTAGCCTTGCTGCGTGCCTACCAATAAGGCAGTGCCCGGTTAAAACACCTATTAATATGGAGATTTCCTTCCTTTTTAGGGCGTATATGTGTCTAGATCTTTTAAGATCGCATTTTGGCCAGGTTTGCTTGGATATCCGGTACCCTGGGGCTTGTAGCCATCTTTCGTTGGCTTCGCGGAGTGTATGCTCCTTCAGCATTAGCTTGCACGTGGCAAACGGCATACCTATGCGCTCTTTATCTTGAAGAATCTGCTTGGTCGTGCCCTGCCTGGCAAGTTCGTCTGCCCTACAGTTTCCCTCAATGTCCCTGTGTCCCGGGACCCATGTGAGGTTCACGCGGTTCTGTTGGGCCATCTCTTGAAGAGATCGACGACAGCTGAGCGTCAGTTCAGAGTTGAACGAGTAAGAGCCAAGGGATTTGATGGCCGCTTGGCTGTCGCTGAAAATACAGATATCCTGTCCGATGGTGCGTTTACCTATCCAAGTCACGGCGTCCATGATTGCAGAAACTTCAGCCTGGAAGACGCTGCAGTGATCAGGTAGTCTAAAGGAGAGTTCTAGGTCCAAATCCCTTGAGTAAACCCCTCCTCCGACTCTGCCGTCTAACTTCGAGCCGTCGGTGTATATAAAAGTGCCGCCATTAGTAGCGGGACACCGATCTATGTTCTCCCAGTCTTCCCTGCTGGGAATGTTTATTCTAAAACAACAATCTCCGACTGTTGTGGTCGCACACCGATCTGTGCTCAGAGGGAGAAAGCTGTAAGATCTTAGAATACAGGAGTGTCCAATAGTGCTTGCGCCCCACACGGACGTTTCCCTTAGACGCAGAGCCGATGCTGCTGCTGCCCGGTACCCTTCCAGATCGAGTGGCAAAAAGCCAAGAATGGCCTGGAGAGCTTCATTGGGCGTTGTTCTTAACGCCCCGCTTATACAGATCATGCTCGATCTGTGGACTTTTCCTAACAGATTTAGGTTTGTTGCCTTTCCTAGCGCAGGCCACCATACCACGACTCCATACAGCATAATTGGCTGGATTATCGCAGTGTAGATCCATCTGCAAATTTTGGGGCTGAGCCCCCATTTTTTGCCAATGGCTCTTTTACACGTGTAAAGTGCAATGCACGCTTTCCTCTGGCGCTGGATGACATTCTCCTTCCAGTTAAGCTTTCTATCTAGAACTGTGCCTAGGAATTTGGCTTTATCAGCTAAGTTCAGGCGCACGCCATCTAGTTCTGGTAGTTTCAGCGGTGGTATCTTGTACCGCCTGGTATAAAGGACAAGCTCCACCTTTCCCGGGTTGATGCTAAGTCCGCAGCGAGAGGACCATGAAGAAACTTCTCGCAGTGCTACTTGCATCAAGTCACACAGGGTTTGTGGGAATTTGCCCCTATATGCAATAGCTAAATCGTCTGCATATGCCACTATCTTCCCGCCCCCCCACCTTGTGTCTCGTAGCAGCGAGTTTACGGTGAGGTTCCATAGGAGCGGGGAGAGAACACCACCCTGAGGCGTTCCTCTTGTGACATAGCGTGAAAGATCAACTGTTCCCAGTGAAGAAACTATTTTCCTTCCCTTTAGTAGTTGATCAATTAGTCCAATAAGAGACCTATTTATGCCCAGGTTTGTTAAAGCAGTGTTAATAGCATCCGGCCTTATATTGTTGAAAGCCCCTTCGATGTCCAGAAAGGCCACGAGACAGTACTCCTTTTCGTGCAATGATTTTTCAACAATAGAGACTAGGCTGTGGAGCGCAGTTTCCGTTGATTTACCTTTGGTGTAGGCATGTTGATAGCTAGAAATAAGGTTGCTATCAATAGTAGAGGAGAGATAATCGCTAATTATCCTCTCGAAGGTTTTAAGTGCAAAAGACGAGAGACTGATCGGTCTGTAGTCTTTAGGCTCATAGTGTGAGGCCTTCCCAGCCTTTGGAATAAAGACTACCGTGGCGCTTCTCCAGGAGCACGGAATGTAATTAAGAGCCAGGCAGGCTGAATAGAGAACTACCAGCCATTTAGCTGATATTTCCAGCGTGTTTATAAGTTGTGCGGGGAAAATCCCGTCTGGCCCGGCTGCCTTGAACGGCTCAAAGCTTTTGATTGCCCACCTTACCCTTTCCTCCGTAATGGGTATGTTTACCGCCAGGTTTGTTGCAGATGCTACAGGTGCATCATACAAGTTCCCCGGAAAGTGTGTGTTCAGGAGCAGCTCCAGGGTTTCCCCTTCCGTGCTGGTCCAAGATCCGTCAGGCTTCCGTAAATAGCTAATGGCTGTTTGAGTTTTTGATAGCACTCGTCTAAGTCTCGCTGTATCATCGACTTTTTCGACCCCGGTGCAGAAATTTCTCCACGAAGTTCTCTTCGCTTGCCTTAGAGCCTTTTTATAGGCCCTCAGTTTAGCTTTATATTCGAGCCATTCAGGCTCCGTACCGATGCTCTTGGCCTTGTTAAATTGCTTCCTGCATGATATACGGAACGAATCCAGGTCGTAAGACCACCAGTGGGGTCTATGTTTGCCGCGTGGTTTTGGTACTGGACAAGCCTGCTCGAGGGCATTTGAGAGCGCCGTTGTAAAGGTCGTTACCAGATCATCCAGTTCTCCCACTGATGAGGGGGCTTGTGGAGGTAATACTGGTAGGTCCCTAGCTAATATTTGGTTATGTAGCTGCCAGTTAGTGTTGCGTGGATTTCGTTTCATAACTGGCTGCTCAACAATAAAGTCTAACACAATTTCTATGTACCGATGGTCAGAAAATGAATGCTCATCAAGAACACGCCATTTTCTGACCCACTCATAAGCACCTTCGCTACAAACAGTGAGGTCTATAACCTCCCTACGAGCTTTAGTTATAAAAGTAGGCTCGTTACCCACGTTACAAACCATCAGGTTAGTTGTTAGTAGGTAGTCAAACAGAGACTCGCCCCTAGCGTTAATATCGGAGCTTCCCCACTGGACGTGATGAGCATTAGCGTCAGCTCCAATAATAAGATGGCCCGTACAGAAATTATCCACCAGATCTTTCACCTCCTTTTGTGGAGGAGGTTCTTCGGCGTCATAGGGCATATAGACCGACGCCATCGTTAGGCTGGTGCTGCCGACTGTTAAGCTGGCAGCTGTAACGTCACCATTTGAGTAGTTGGGTAATAGAAAGGTGTTTAGCTCAGACTTTACCAAAATACAGGTTCTGACCTTGCCCTCATCATTGGCTTGGATGAGCTTGTACCCCTTAGTCCCCAATCCACAGATCCTAGAGCTATTGACCCAGGGCTCTTGGATAAGGACCACGTCTACGTCGCCTTTAGAAAGACGACTGCTTAAAACAGCCGAGGCTGCTTTAGATTTGTGCAGATTTATCTGAAGCACCACCAACATGAGAGAGCTCAGACATCCCTGCCGCCAGCGTGTCGTCGAGGTCTGGCCTGTTCCGGGGGCTGTCTCTCAACGAGGAGTTGTTCAGAGCACCTGCACGATTTGGCGTGGCGGGAACCCTGCTGTCTGAAGCAGCATCAACGTTAGTGTGCTCAGGTTTAGCCACGATCGTGACGTCGAGGCCTTCTTCGTCAAGCAGGCTTTCTTCTATCGCCGAGTTGTTCGCAGCACCATCGCAATTTGACGTGGCGGATAACATACTTTCCGCGTCGGACTCCTCTGCTTCCCCTTCCGATGCCTCGATCTCCGAGTCCTCCGGAGCGTCCGGAATAGCAGCGCGCTGTGCATCGCCACGGTATACGTGGATCACGATCTGACCCAAGCCGTAATGCACTCGTCCGTTGCACCGTTTAAGGGGCTCGAGCGCCTCCTTATTCAGAGTGATAACCACCTGTCTATTGGGCCCAACCACATCATCGACCAGATTGACGCCCCAATCCTGCGTCGGGAGAGACGGATTCCAGACCTGCAGCATCTCAAGAATATTCTCGGGTTCTGCAGGGACGGCAGGAATCCATGCCCTTGCCCTTGGCCGAGCAGGAATGTCCTTCCAGTCGACGACATCTAGTCTTGCCCCTGGATAGACTTCACCCAGTCTTGCAACTGCTGCCTTATACAGTGCGACAGTTCTTGCATCCTCGCACGCGAATATTTTGATCTGACCTTGGTGCCAGCCCGCGTCAGTACCTCGCGGCGGACTACCCGGAGACTCACGCATTAAGTGGAGGAGGGCCCTGCCCATTTCATTCCGGACATACAGCCACTGGTCTTTGGGGATGGACCAACGGTCGTTACCTCGGTCAATGAAACCTATAAGGATTCTGTCCTTGGTTACTTCAGCAAAGCTGAGTTTTCCCACTACGGGGTTGACCTGATGCCGCTTCGGATGGGGGTCTACCTCTCCGTCCGATCTCTGGCGTTTGAAGGGATTACCGTTCACCCTCTTAGGCACATAGGGCCTCTGGAAATTTGGTATCAGAGCTTTCGCTTCCTCCACCATCTTCCTTTCTTCTGGCGACAGCTTCTCCTGCGATGCTTCTCCTTTCGGTACCATAGTTTCTACAAAAAAGTACCATTTTTGATGGAAAAGTACCATTTTTTCTAAACTTTTCTACTTTTAAGTATATTAGCTTGGTCACATAATTTATTCTCGCAAGAACTTAAAATTTGAAAAAAAAAAACAATATAATTTGTATGATATAAAATGTCAGGCAGGCTCTGCAATTCCCTTCAGAATGAAATTTTGTGAACAATTTGTCAAATTCACTTTTTATGAGACCGTTCATCCGCAGATTGAATTTGATCACCAAATTAGGTCAAATTAAATCAAATTCATCTAATTTGGCAAACAAATTCATTCTGCGGACAAACATTCCCGAAATAACTTCGCCAAATGCGACGTATTTGGTGCAATGTAAATGTATCAATACTTTTAAAAATTTTTTAAGAATTTCCCCTAGAACATTGTTTAAAAAAAGGTCTACTTTAACTGTCAACAGCTAATAAATTAGCTAAAATTATGGAAGGGGTCCAAAATACGGGGTTTGGCCTCAGGATCACGAATCCGGAAGCGCTTTTTTAATATTTGCAATTAAAGTTGAAAGTTTTCATGTGGTTGTTGTATTTACATTAGGCTGTGCCTAAAAACGTCCAAACAAAGTCTACGAAGAAGGGTGTACCCCGGACTTGGCATGGCGTATACCAGGGTTATTTTTTATAAACGCGGCCGAAGGCCGTCAACCCAAAAACGTGTTCTGCACACAAATACCATGAATCCCGCCCACAAATTTGGGTCAGACGCGGGTAATTTTTCGGTTTTTTGACCATAACTTTTCACTGAAACAAAAAATTAAAAAATCGCTTCCGGATTCGTGATCCTGAGGCCAAAACACGTTTTTTGAGCCCTGTCCTTTATTTTTAGTTAATTTATTAGCTGTTGAAACCTAAAGTAGAAAATTACCCAAAAAAAAATATTTTACCTCCCAAGAAGTCTGGGGAATGGCAAATCGGTTTCCACTTCGTCCTTCCATCTGAATGGTGTTGTTTCTCTTTCTGTTTTCACCTGCGGGTACCAAGAAGAATACATTCTAAAGGGTAACACGTATATACATCTTCATTGACAGCTGAAATAAGCTAAGCAGTTACACTCCACCTGATATGGGTCCTGCAAAAAATGTACCATTTTAGGGAAACCGGTACCAAAGTACCATCAGTAAAAAAAAGTACCACGTTTGGTACTAAAGTACCAACATCGGCAACCGTGAACACAACCTCATTTTTAGAAATTGCATTTTCGAAAAATTGTGGCCGTGGCAAGGTATCGAAATATTCGAAAAATGACGATAATAGGTACTTTAAAGTGTGATTACTACGGAATGAATTTACCGATTTCAAAGATCTTCATACCATTAGAAAGGTATTGAAATAAGCTTACAAAAAAATACACTGTAAAAATTTTTTAGTACACTGAAAAAAAAAATGGTTTTACAAAATATATGTTCCAAATAAACTGAAAAGACACTTCAAAGATCAATCGATTTTGAAAAATAAAATTTTATTTTAGAAAGGTCTATTCAATATATATAACATATCTCTCAACTAAAATGCGTTTTTTTCTTTTTTTAAATTTATTTAAGTAAATGCATCTCTTGGTTACTTTCTCATATTTTGATATCACGCGTAAACTAATCAACCGATTTCAAAAATTGTTATACGGTTAGAAAGGTATTAAAATCACCTTTTGAAAACATATACTGTAAAGATTCTATATTTTTTTCAGACTTTGATATGAAATTCATCATATGTGGGTCCATAAATGGTTTCGCGAGACGGTAGACGAAAACGCGGCGGGCTGCAGGAAGAAGTTATGGAGAATATATTTGTAGGTGTTCGGGTCCTCAGCATTTTATGGTAATCACAGCTAACAGGAATGGTACTACTATGAAACCTTGAAGAAGAAACAGTTCGGCCAGTTCAATACAAAGAAAAAAATTTGCAGGGCAGCTGTATTCCCGTTAATTTGCTTGGTGAATATGTTGCGAATATGACGGGACTCCATTTTGAAGACTTTTTTTTAGCAAAGAAATATTTTTGTGCTTACAATATTTCAATTTATTATTTAAAAATAATATGAATTGTTGACAAATAACACAAAACAGTTGGTGATTGTCAGCTCGAATTGTTGAGAAGCTCGAAATTTGAGCAGTTGAGCAACGATCAGTTGAGCAACGAACGAGTTTCGAGCGAGTACCGAGCTACTCGCACTGCTCGATACCCGGGTATCTGGAGCTATAATATCACACTTAAATATGTGGAAAACTCATTTTCGAAAAATGTGTCAATTAGGCCTTTATGAATTAAGGTAACGAAATGTATGTTCGCTTTTTGTTAATTCAAAACAATAAATTCTTCACAAAAAAAACCGTCCTACTTTTCTACGTTTGTCCTTCTGTTTTTTTTCTATCGAAACGTGCTTCTTTTTCCACTTCAGAATCTGGCAACCCTACGTATGAGCAAGCAATCAGCTGACACGTTCATAAGTAAAAAATCAAAATGCGTTTGATTTCTACGTTCTGTTCTGAGTACACGGAAAAATTGAACGTCGGTGAGCAGTGTTGCCACGAACATTTTTTTTTTCGTACCAAAATGCCTTTGAAAGTACCAAAATATTTTTTTAGAAATAAAAGACAAATGGTTTTGTTCATTTTATTTATTCGTTTTCAATAGGGAACCAAGAGGCTTTAAACATGAATTTACATCAATATTTGTACTACAAATGTATATATACAGTGACTCACAGTGAATTCGGTCCACTAAAATTTTTTTGAACTTCGTTTGACAGGGTACTAAGATGGTATTTCTAAAAATTTTTAATTAAAATATAGCAAATATTATAAACAAAAACCAATAACAAAATTTCCTTAAAAACTTACACAAAGTTCAGAAGAATTTTTCAAAATTTCATCAAAATTTTCAACTCTTTCGGCATAACTTCTAGCGAATTTCTGAGTACGCAGTTTTGTAGGCCAGTCAATTTCACTATAGTAATGTGCAAGCTAGAAGTAGCTAAAAATTTTCCCTAATTTTTAAGAACTTTTTTCGTCGTGGGTGTTAAGTAATTTCTTAACTACAAAAAAAAAAAATACTTAAAAAAATAAATAAATTTTGTATAGAAGAAATTACGCAACGCCCTCGACGAAAAAAATTCTTAAAAATCAAGGAAACTTTTGAGTTACTTCTAGCTTGCATATTATGTGATTGCATATTGTGAAATTTACTGGCATACAAAACTGCGTACTCAGAAATTCGCTAGAAATACTGCCAAAAAAGTTGAAAATTTTGATGAAATTTTGAAAAATTCCCCTGAAGTTTGTGCAAGTTTTTAAGGAAATTTTTTTTTTGGATTCTGTTAGAAATACCATCTTAGTACCCTGTCTAACGAACTTCAAAAAATGTCAGTGGACCGAATTAACTGTGAGTCACTGTATGTATGTAAATTTTTGAGAAACTAATTTACAACTTAAAAATTAAATACACATGGTCGTTTGTATACTCGAGATCAAGTAGGAACTGCAGAGCTATTTGGCAAAGTTAGTAAATTGAATATAAAATTGGTCAATTCTGGGAAACTAGCTCGCCCAATCCATTTTTCAAGCTTTCAAAATTTGGAAAGAATTAATACATATCCAAATTGCTTTTCAAATTATGGTCACTCCACTTAAGTCAAGTGATTTCAACATTATCATCGCTTAAGTTTTGAAATTTTAAAATTAAATCAAATATACAGCAATCTTTGTCAGACAACACTTCCACAGGTGTTATAACTTTTAGCAACTCGAGATCTTTTCTACTAAAACCGAACCGCATTTTGATTTGATCTAAAAGCTTAATTTGAAATTTTAAAATATTATCTTTTATTGCAATTCTTTGCGCATATAAAATATTTCGGCTTTTGATCCTATGAAAATGTTTTCTTTTTTCATGTGATTGGAAACGATTCAAAATAATATATTAGAAAAATCCGCAAAAGTTGATTTTAAGGGAAAAAGTACCGAAATCAAGAACAGCGTACCAACGTACCAATTCATATTTACAGTACCAGTTTTGGTACGAAAGTACCAAGTACGGCCACTCTGTCGGTGAGTAATCATTAACTCTCATAAGACTGGTCGTGTCAGCTGACACGTTCTACGTACGTCCGTCGGTGAGTGCATTGTTTATCCCTACTATAGTTTGGCAACTTCTTTTCTTCTTCTTACGAATTTGAGTGGAAGGCACTGGCAAAGAGAATATATCAACAAGAGCCGTCACTCGTTATAAATGCAAGGGAAAAGATGGATGCCGTTTTCTTGCAGGGTTTCGGTAATTTTGTTTTCCTCAGTTTTGTAAATTCGATAGCTGGGAAATTTGTTTCGACTCTTGTGTTATTTCAGTTCTCGTCTATTTTCTTTTACACATTTTGTTTTGATGAGACAATAACATATTTATATCGAAATTACCGAAACCCTGAAAGAAAACGGCATCCATCTTGTTCGTTGCTTTCATAACGAGTGGTGGCTCTTGTTGATATATTCTCTTTGGCACTGGCTGAGTGACTCCAAAAGAAATGGAATGAAGGAATAGTATGAAGCCCAATAAGCCATTTGGTTTGATATCAATCTGAGAAGCATTTGAGATGAAACCTTCAACGTCAATTCTCACTTTTTGAAAACTTAATATCAATTAATCAATCAATTAACTTTCTATTTAGTGATAAACTACCGGTAGCAAATCAACTTTTTTGCTAAATGAGTATTAACTTGAGGTATAATTAAATATAAAAATTATACTATAAATGTCCGGCAGTTTCTACCTTCACAGCTTTTATACATACGACCCCCTTTACCATTCCCTAAAATAAATTTTGTCCAAATCGTGGTACATTATTGACCCTCATTATTTACCAAACGTTTGAGAAAATATTTTTTTGTGCTTATGGGGAATATGCTGTGCGTGTGTATTAGTGTGTTTTTGGCTAGTTGCGCTACTATATAAGGTATACAATGGGTGAGTGTTAGGACCTTTATTGCTGTATGCGGAGGCCTTTATAAATTTGAGCACTTCCTCAGATTTTTTATTCCATATCACGAACGAATTGAGAGTGACCCCACCTAAGTAGCAAACTCTCTTTCTTGCTAACGCAATGCATTCGCGGAGTATATGAACCGGCGTTTCATCGTCCATTTAGCAAAACCGACAAATTGCTGTATCTTACAGATTCAGCTTACTCAGGTGACAACGCAGACCGCAATACCCAGTGAGAGTTCTTAGATCAACCGTCCTTAGATTAATGATCCTGGTGAGGATGCTCTTTGTGAGGGTTCTATAAAGAGTTTGGTCTGTCTCTGTCTTGGCCTTCCTGTGTCTAAGCCAAT
The DNA here is from genome assembly GCA_964058755.1 of Campiglossa producta. Lineage (NCBI taxonomy): Eukaryota > Metazoa > Arthropoda > Insecta > Diptera > Tephritidae > Campiglossa > Campiglossa producta. Next base: position 50,009,403 of record CAXKVI010000004.1, read on the forward strand.
GCTGCCTAAACTGTTTGTTTTCCCAGTGGCTTATGGTATCCTTTACGTGGGCCTTGGTGAGTCCACAAAAGGGTTCCGGACCATAAAATGCTGTTAGTGCACCATGTTTTGCTTTTTCGTTGCCGTCATGCGCTTCATGCCCTGAGACCCAACCTAACAAAACTTTGTTTTTGGCTCCCAGATCTTTAAGGACTGGGACGCACCCATTGAGAAGCTGCGATGTTATAGTGTAAGACTGCAAGGCACGTAGAGCGGCCTGACTTTCCGACATAAAGTAGATTCGCCTAGAGGATAGTCTTATTCGGAGGCTTCTCTGCCACATAATTCTTATGCATGGATTTCCGCATGTTTTGCTCATTTTCGATGACATGAGGATGGGGGAGTCTAGATGATGATAACGTCATTTTTACACGATTGGCCACCCTCTCATTGTCTTTGCTTGAAAACGAAACGCGGGGATTCCCGCAAATAAATCAAACGTTGGGGGTATTTCCGCGCTATTTACTTGCCTAAATTTCCGCTGTGTATTGTTTCTTTTGCATGAAGTAAACTTAATAAGCATGCTTATTTCCGTTGAGACAAGTATTCAGTTAAAGAGCATTGGCCTCGGGATAGAATTACCCCTTATACTTCATGTACATGTGAATTAATCAAGTACAAAATCAAATAAGAAAACTGGAGTATACCAGCAATTTCTTTGAAATATTCCAGGTATTTTCCCAGTACACTACCTGTAAGTTAACAGGTAGTTTTCATGTAAATATACTGATATTTTCCTTGATATTTAATTGTACGGCGGCCGCCGTGGTGTAGCGGTTAAGTGTTCGGCCTTCTACGCCAAGTCGTGAGGTTCGATGCCCGGCGAAAGTAACATCAAAAATTATTTAGAAAAATAATTTTTCTAAGCGGGGTCGCCCCTCGGCAGTAGTTTGGCAAACTCTCCGGGTGTATTTCTGCCATGAGAAGCTTCTCAGCAAAAAATTCATTTGCTTTGCAAGTGCCGTTCGGAGTCGGCAAACAACTGTAGGTCCCGCCAACTTGTAGGAAAACTCAAAAGCAACACACCACAAGTTGGAAAGAGAAGCTCGGCTAAAAATCTCGTTAGAGGTTATTATAACCTGTTGGTATATCGCCGCCATTAGTTTATAGATCTAAATGTTACTACAAATACAGGTAGTTCGTGGAGTTTTCTGGTACACTCCTTGATAGTTACATTGTAGTTTTTTGGTAAAGCTAAGGGTACACCTAGCGACGCGACACGACGCGACCAAATATTATTTGCATGTGTTGTTATGGAGCAGCGTACACCTAGCGACAGCAGCACTACGCGACACGACGCGACGCAACAATGTTGATCAAATAGCTAACTATTTGGTGGCGTCGCGTCGCGTCGTGTCGCTAGGTGTACCCGTACCTTAAATACTCAGCAAGTTACCGGAAGTATACCAAAATTTTCCTTTCTTATTACTTACTTATAAGGAGCTCCATATTCTTAATGAAGTACGAATTTATTTAACTTTCTGTCAAAAATTTATTGATAGTTTTCTTTAATTTTTATAAATTGAAAAAAAAAAAAATTCAAAAGGACATTTTAATTAACAATCTTAACATAAAATACAAAAATTTATTTAAATGTGTTACTAGTGTATTTTACTACTAGGTAGCTTAATTTTGTTCTTGTTGTAGCTTGCCATTCAATTCGGGTATAACTTTCCAACGCCCTTAGTGCCACCTGTGGCAGCAGCAATGATGTTTTGTGGGCACCACGTCCATTACGCACAGCTTGCCGGAGAGTCTTTTGCTTAGCAGTCAATTGGTTGTGTAAGCTGGTGCTGAGATGATAACCTTCTTGGCACCGCCCTCAAATGTGCGGCTGCCTTATCGATGGTGGTGAAAACGCTAGTATATTGAATAACATATTCGGCACTAGCACTAGCGCTAGCCTGTTTATATTGGCAGGGCCAATACAAAATAATTTTTTGTCCATTGACGACGAGTGCTCCATTGTCAGCTGAAACTGATTCAATGAAAATATCTGAAAGGCAATTGATCGTTCTGTTATAGCCTACTTGTATGTAGCCTATATTTTCAAAAAACAAAAAACCTTTCAAATTCCTAGTAATTCACTTGTAAAATACTTGAAAATTACCGGAAGTATGATATGGTCTTGAATTTCGGATTTATTGAGGGAACATACCGAAACTTTACTGAAAGTTTTTTTTCGCATGACGTCGTATAATTTAAGTAAAAAACAAGTGGATTACATGAAAATACCCAAAAACTACTCAGAAAATACCTGGAACATACCTTATTTCTAAATTGGTAGTTTTTAAGGAGCACTACCGAAATTTTACCAAAAACTTATTTACTATTGGTTTATTGGTATTAGTGAGTTGGAATTTTTATGATTGTGCTAGTGAGTTTCGGTAGTCGATGTTTGCAGGGTGAAAAATATTATCGTATCGCCCAATATCGATAATATCGAGTAAATGGTATCGATACATTGAATATCGATATGATATCGCGTATCCCTACCGGTGGAAAATGTGGAGCGAGCTAACAATCCCCTTCAGGCCATTGGACCATTGTACATTTCACCGCTTCGCACTATTACTACGCCTACCGCCCCAATGTGAGGTAGATTCCGAAGAAATGCTTACAGGGATTTCGTTCGCCGACCTACTTGGATTCGCGGGAGTAAAAGGGGTTTTCCAAGTCGTACCCTCCCCCCGCTTAGTCGTCTCAGCTGTTAATTTGACATTTAGTAACACAGGGTAAACGTAATAACATTTCAAAAAATCATTTGAAATTTTGTTTATAAGTTTTTTTCAGCGGATTTTTAAATAATGATTTCAATTATTATAATAAAATAATTTGGTGCTTAATTTAAACATAGTTCCCTTACATGTTTATATCAATGAAAAAAATAAGGTACTTATATGTTTTTATATTTCTTAAGAAGCATAGCCCAAACATCAGGATACCTAGTTTGTAAGAAGCTGGTTAATTTTTGAGCATTTTGGGCCTGTTGGGGTGAGCAATTGCGGCAATTCCTTAATATAACTTCTGGCAAGGCGGCTGAAAATAGATTAAAAAATAAGTTTTTATAAAATGGATATTAAAAACTTTGAAACTAAAACCTCTATTCTAGGGTGGTTATAAGGTATATGGGGTGAAAAAAATGGTGTACTATCTTTTATTACATCTCACAATGGCCTGAAATGAGTTTTATTGGCATAAGCCCAAAGTTCTTATAGCAACCAATCATTGATACTCTTATGTTTTTTCAGAGTAGACATGTTAACTAAGAGAAACCCATAACAACAGATGTGTAGCTGTAACGGTATTCTAGCACGAGTGAATAAATTCGAGGGGTGTCTTTGTTTGTCGTTGGGACAATTTTTGATCTCTTTGCTAAGACACCGCGCTCGAGTTTATATTTTGTAATGGGAAGAAATAAAAAGATCGAAAAGCGAGAAATTCTCGATTAGTATAATGGCCGTTTATTAAGTGAAATTGTGTCAACAAAGTTTATGAAATTACCTTATTTGTGACGTAGAAGAAGTCCTGGGGCTGATGTGTGTCCGTTGGCAGTTGGCAGGAAAAGAGGCGGTTGTCAAGTCGTTGACAACCGTTGAACCGAAAACCATCCTCCGGTTTTAAGGGGAGGTGGACCCACACATGCGCACCCACTTGCATGTATGTGTGTGCTGACAAAACACGAATAGTCATGCATGCACATGCCGGTGGGTGGCTTGGTGTGGGTGATTGGAAAATAAACATTAGGGTGGCACATTTTTTAATATTTTAGGCATCGCGCCTAAACATGCCGGCCCCCTTGCGACACGCAACATTCTGACCAGCCCCGGGATTTCCATCACGCCGTCTCTTAGGCTAGGTTCTTAAGACTAGTGGTGTGCTGGATAGCACTGTGCCCGCTTGCCTCCTTCGAGCCACCTCCTCGAGTTGGGTTCTGTTACCACTGGTTGTTTGGCCGTGTCGTACCTAGCTGTTAAAGAGAGGGAAGAAACTTGAAAAAAATAAAGTGGTATATTTCTTGCCATGGAGCCATAAAGTGAGAAAAAAGTTTTTTTTTTTTTTTTTTTTTTTTTTAAATTAAAAAATTAAACTTACACCTAAATTTAAACCTAACTTACATATTAGTAGCGCCCGATAGCACAAAACCAAAAATAGTGCTGTGGGCTATGAGTGACCCGAACGAAGATGGCAAAGTGTTCGGGGTCATAATGTCGGCGTAGACGTCGCCGCCAAGGATCAGTTTCACCGGCGCCGACATAAAAAATTGTGGGTCGGCCAAACGCACCTACTCATATGGAGCCGCGATTTTGGCGTCGACTTGGGTTGCCGGACTGATGCGATTGAAATTGCTGATACACACCGCGTGTGCTGTGACGGACGTGTTGTTGCCATGCTTCCCTCGGATTCGGAGGAAGCAACCTTGCTCGCCGCCAGAATGGGTGACCTGCAGCCCTAACTCTTCCGCCAAGCTGCGGTCGATCGCGGAGCGGGGTGAGCACGCATCAATTAGTGCTCGGACGTAGCAAAATCCGCCACCCGCTTCCAGTTTTACCACCGCAGTTGGCGCAAGGGTGGTCATGGGGCGCAACGGTGGACCCATCCTGGCGAGAACTCCGTTGCCTCCGTCGCGGAAACCTCGGGTTGGCAGCTGGCGCGGCTGAAGGGCCAGTCTGCCGTCTGGGCGGCTTACATCACTAATGGTGCGTAGCTGGCGCGGCTGAGTGGCCAGTCTACGCTCGTCTCGGCGGCTGTCATGACGTTGTCGTAGCTGGCGCGGCTGTGTGGCCAGTCTACGGGTTTCGGCGTTGTGGAGACTGGGATTACGAAGCTGGCGCGGCTGGGGGGCCAGTCTTCGCTTACGACTGTTGCGATGAGCGCGGCGAGATGAAAGGTTGTTGTCGCGTTGATGTTGGTATCGTCGTTCGTGCGCTAGAAGGGGTCGGAATCGCCGTAGGTCCGACACCCCTTGAACCGGCTCGATTACTTCGCCGTCCTCCTGGGTCAGCCCCGTCTCAGAGGCCTGGATAGACATAACCTCTTCTCGGCTGTCTTCTTTCCTGTTCTGGGTTGCTTGCTCGGCTGGCCACGCTTCTTCCCTCTCGGCTTCTTCAACTTGTTGGGCCCAACTCTTATAGGCCACCGGCTGGTCATCAGTCTGGAGGTGGAGAGTGGTGTGGTGTTTGTCACCACATCGTCGGCACCTGGCGTCGCTGGTGCATTCCCTAGCCCGATGCACCATTGACAGGCAGTTGTCGCAATATCCCGCCCGGATAACCTCCTTCAGACGTTGCAAGGGTGCCATTCCGTGATAAACATCACACGCCCGAAGGGGGTGGTTTTCACCACACAGAGGACACGGTTTCGGATACCGGGCGGCCATACGAGCGGCGCGTTGGCGTAGGGAAGCATGGCGAGACATGCTGCCGAAGACCGAAAAAAGAGAAGAGAAAAAAATTGGTTTGAATAATGTATACGGTTGCCCATATACATACGTGGGAGGAAAGTGGCGAGTAGCCGAAGTGACAAAAGGGGAACTTGAAATGACGTATCTTCAAGTATTTCCAAGCGGAACATACTATTTCCTAATATTTGGGCCTATGTGTAACGTTATCTGAACGTTTTTCCGTCTCTTGTGGCAATTACGTGCGGCGACACGTTGCTGCCTTCCCTTGTGGCAATTAAGTCCGGCAACGCGTTGCTACCGACTGGTTGCCGCTTTACATAACTAAATCCATCTGAGGCACCCTGTTTGTTCCATTTCCTTTTTTTGTTTTGTTTATGTCGCTCCGCTAGCCGGCGCGAGTGACACTAGTGCTGCGCAGAAGCAAGCTTTTTTGCTAGTGCTGCGCATACGAACGCGTTTTCGGTACTCGATTGTGCTACCGATGCTGGTAGAGAGTGGTTGAGTGGCGGTTTTATTTTTGTTGTTTTGTGAGCAAAACAGTCCTTTTTTTTCTTTATACTTTGGCGGGTGAATGAAGAGTTTCCAGTGAGTGGTGGAAACAGTAAAAAGAAATTCATTGTTCATTTTTCTCTACCGTAGTAGAGAAAAATCGTCATTTCTTCATTCACTTCCGGGACGTATGGCGGCCTTTCAGGTAAGATTTTATTTTATTCTTCCGATCCAAAACCATGTGCCCTAATATTTTCCCTTCTCATGTCTGATCCGACAGAAAATTTGTTGTGGCTTAAGGATTAACGAATTCGATAAGGCGTGCTCCCAAACACATAATGCGCCATGGTACACAATATGAACGCGCCTTAGCCAGTCACACATTAATGCTGCGCTATCTCACCGCTCTTGGCAACCATCAAGACTACTTGGGTATGGGTTTTGAACATCGCGCAATGCAATTGATAGTTGGCTATTTAGATAAGTTGGATAGGCGTGATACATATTTGGGTTTTGAAGCACTGAAATATCTCGTTTCTTTACTATGTCATACGAAATTCGCCTTGAATTTTATAGCGCATGGTGGATTGGAGTTGCTACTGAAAGTACCACGTCCCACTTCTGCTGCTGGCGTAGCTATAACACTATACTACCTCGCCTAATGTGTAGAAGCTCTGGAACGTACTTCTATGCGTGCACATTAGCCACCTGTGGATAAACTATTGAGAGTGAGTGGCATAACGTTGGTGCTTTAAATTATAGCGCTTTCATATGTTTGGAATAACAATGTGAGATCTGAAATGGTGCGTTCAGCTATGGATGTGCTGTCTATTGCTGTGTTATACCGCGCGTATTTCTAGTTTACTGTGAACGTTTAGACAACCCCGATTGCGTGGGTGCTTCAGGTGATATTACTGCCGACGCGGGTGTGCAAAGATCAGCATTAGCTGCATTGGTGCATTGCGTATGTGCGCCTTTGTCCAGGAAGGAGCCAAATAGTGTTATCAAGTTTTCAATTCATCAAAACGTGCCAAACAAAGAATTCCTATTGTGAATCGGTACACTTTGCTGGTCATTTCAAATTGGACAACTTGTGCGTAATTTTTGACGTTAACCGTTTGGGTCAACCCGAACCGACTTCGCTACAACATCAAAGGGAAACTTATCGCAAGCCGTCAAATGTATGTGGATTCAATAATAACACTGAAGGAGGCATGCGACCGATGTTGTGTTTAGTTTGGTCATCAGGTAAGGAAAAGCGGGATTCAGTATCGAATGCTTATCAGACAGTTTTATTCACCACAGATCAATCGGGGAGACCCCACGCCATTAGTCATACAAAATCTCATGCGTTTCCTTGAGGAGCGGGAGTATGGCCAATACAGTGCTATGGAGTTTTAATGAGCGAATGGGTTTCTACAGAAGATATTCACGCTGCTATTATACAAGTGTTGTTCGAAAGTTTCACATGGAAATTGGAAGGTGTGTCGGGTTTTCATTTTGTGCGCACTACCACTGCGTTCGCGCTATCAATGGTAAGTCGTTTGAATGGTTTACTCGATGCTCATTTCAAAACAAAAACACTTTAGTTTCGGAACGTGAGCGCCTCACCAACACTCCTTACTGCCGCTACGAGACAACCACAATTATCATAGTGTTTCCTTTGACTATGGTTGGCGCTTCGATGTATGGCATATGCACGTCGGCACATCAATGTGCCTTCATTCCCAACTCCGCTGGTGGTATTGGCATCAATGTACATTGTATACGCGCGAAAGGTACAGCCATTGCGGGCACAAATGGCACTTCGAATGTTTTGGTACCGATGTTTGGAGTATACGATAATGTGGCGCGCTAGGTAAGTCAAGGCGTTGGTAAACGTCCTGGCGCTTTTGCAATCTATTTAGAGCCCTGGCATGGGGCCGGCATGGTGATATATTGACCTTTTAATAATTTGATGATCGAATTTAATAGTCTCTTTATGCAGGGTGTCGAGGCGACTGAAGATTGGTCGTTGATGTGTCCACACCAATCCCCGGGAGTGTATGACGTCTGGGGTGATGAATTTGAAAAGCTGTATACCACATATGAGGGACAACCGAATAGAATGCCAAGTTAACTCAGACGGGGTGCTCTGCACGCGTGGGTAGGTCAGACTTATGTATTAGACCCCAGGGCTGCCCAACAGAATAAACAAAGGTTTGTTTTTGAACATCAAAAAAAATTTATTTTTTAAACATTTCATTTGGATCAAATGTATTCAACAACCAAGATGTACTTATGAATGTAAACAAATGAATTAATCCGTTTTGACGCACCGAATGTACATAAGGTAACATGTTGTCTTCTTCAATTTTAGAAAAAGGTTTAGAAACTTCCACCCATGAAGTTTAATGAATTTTTTCTAAAAATGTTTAAACTTAAGAATTTGTTTTCAAAATGGGTGAAACAATTTTCTTATTGGACATTATAGATTTGTTTACTGACCAAAAAAGTTCAGAGCAGGTTAGATCAGAGCAGAGCAGGGCAGCTGTCAAAATAGAAATAGAGCAACTTAGAGCAACTCAGGGCAGAAATGCCATGAAACACTTGAATCTCGATAGTTTCTTTTTATTTGGTTTTTTTTATTTAAATATTCAAAATTAATGCAAATTCACGTTTACAAACACATTGATTTTCTTGCAAGCTAATTTTTTTGAAGTTTTCAAAAATTTACTTTTTCCTGACTGACAATTGCTTCTCTGCTCTAACTTACTCCATAAAAAGAGCTAGAGCAGAAATTTGTGATCTGGATTACTCTAGTTTTGTCTTGAGCGTACTCATGAAACAAAAGATAGAGCAACCTAGAGCAAGAAAAGTGTTCGTTAAACACAATTTTGTGAAATATCTCAATCTGGCGTAAGCTAGAGCAGCCCAATAAACAAACCTTATACTATGGTTCGGATTGAGAGCAACGTCAGACCCAATCACACTTTGTTGAATACATTTTGGAAACCCAAAATAATTAATTTTTTTTTTTTTTTTTTTTAAATAACGTTCTGATGCAGCCCCGGTTAGACCCTTGCATGAATGGATTCAACTTTGGGTACCGTAGAGGACCAGAGAGATTCACAAAGGAATGTTTAGTGAGTGACTGATTTTGTAGATTTAAAAAAAATCAGTCATATTCATATTCATTCAATTTGGTTAAAATTTTTTTTCTCTTTTGAATATTCAAATGTTGACCTTTAATTCAAACAGGTAGTGAAATAAAGGGAAAGGCAAAGCCATTCAAATTCAATATGAATGATTTTTTTGAAGTTTTGGATGGATTCTTGCAGGGGTCTAGTAGGTATTTGTTCGATTGGTTTCGAAAGGTAGCTGAGTAGTAGTAGTTGGTTCCCCTTACGTTTTGGTAGCGTTTGATATTCTGTGGCAGATTGGTTCACCAGTCTGCGTTAGGGTTTCTCTGGCCTCTTGATAGAGCGCGTTTCTTATGTGGCAGATCGGGTTTGCCCATCTGCATTAGGTTTTCTATGGTCCTCGTTATGGTTGACGGGTGAGTGGGGAATTTAGGGAGATGGGTTTGGAAAGGTGGGGATTGAACGAAGTGGAGGGCGAGTGGATGGTTAGGAGGAGGCATCGGGCCTCGCACCATCCATTCCATCTGTCGGGAGCAGGATCAGTTTGACCAACGGTCTTCTGGTCTGTCCCTTCTCGGTCGTTAGGTCTACGACACGTACTCGGTTATCTTCGCCGGGGTGTACGTTGGTAACTCGACCGAGCCTCCATTCGTTGGGAGATAGGTTGTCTTCCTTGCTGACAACGAGATCCCCTACCTTAATGTTCTGCTTTGACTGCTTCCACTTCACTCGTTTTTGAAGTTCGGACAAATATTCCACCTTCCATCGCTTGCAGAAGGTATGATGAAGGGCCTTGAGTTTCTGCCATCTGTTAATCATGGATGCAGAGCTTTCACTGACGTTGGGTTCAGGTGGGGCCATAAGATGACTTCCAGTGAGGAAGTGCCCCGGGGTCAGGGGTTCTAAGTCGGAAGGGTCGTTGGACGCAGGACTTAATGGTCGCGAATTTAGACAGGCTTCGATCCTACAGAGTAACGTATGGAACTCTTCATGCGTGAACTTGTGAGGTGAGGCTACTTTTTTGAAATGGCTTTTGAAGCTCTTAACTCCTGCCTCCCAGAGTCCCCCCATGTGTGGAGCCCCTGATGGAATGAAATGCCATGTCATTAATTGATGACTGTATTTGGAAATGGTTTGATCTCGGGCGTGCGAGATAAATGCCTTAAATTCGGATCGTAAAGATCGTGAGGCTCCGACAGTTAGTACCATTGTCGGAGTAAATGTTTTTCGGACATCCTCGTCTAGCGATAAAACGCGAAAGGGCTGCTAGAAAGGATGGGATACTAAGATCACTGGTCGCTTCCAGATGGATCGCTTTGGTGGCAAAACAGATGAAAAGGTAAACGTAGCCTTTTGATAGTCGACACCCTCTCCCTCGGAAACTTTTAATATCGAATGGGCCTGCAAAGTCGACCCCGGTATTGGTAAAAGCGCGCGAAAACGTGGTCCGCTCGCGGGGTAGGGTACCCATAAGTTGGGTTTGCGCCCGTTTCTTGTAAATGGTGCAAATCTTACAATTGTGGATGATGGCCCTAATCATGTTCTTGACATTCGGAATCCAGTATTGGGTGCGGATGAGGCGGAGCATTAGTTGATTTTCCCCATGGAGGGAGATTTTGTGTATCATTTGCACAACTAGCCGCGTCAACCTACAATTATAAGGGAGTATGATTGGATGACGCTCGTTGTAAGCGAGGTCTTCCGACGCCCCTAAACGACCCCCGGCCCTGATAATATCGTCCTTATCAAGGAACGGGTTAAGTGTCAATATCTCGCTTTTCCTGTCAATGACTGTTCCCTTCTTCAAATTTACGTACTCCTCAAAATAATATTGCTTCTGATATAGTTTAATCAAGATCTGAGTCGTTGTCTTTATCTCATCGGATGAGATTAGGCACGACTTTTCTTGAAAGGAAGCTTTTGTTGTGGGATGTGTTCTTCGAAAGAATCTCATAATGTATGATAGTACCCTCAAAGCCCTAGGTAAATCCGAAAACCGATCTAGAGTCTCGATTTCTTTTCGTTTCGATATTGCGTAGGTTTGCGCTCTCTTTTCCTCCACGGATGTATGAAACTCGGTTTCTTGTGCTGGCCACCCTGAATTGTCTTCTTGTAACCAAGAAGGTCCCTGCCACCACAAAGAATTGTTGACCAGCTCCGTTGCTGGTATTCCTCTGCTTCCTAAATCTGCCGGATTCGATTCAGAATTGACATGATGCCAATCATTACTTCCGACCAAGTCGATAATCTTTGTTATCCTGTGTGCGACGAATGTTGACCAGGAACATGGTGGTTTCCGTATCCATGCTAAAACGATGGTGGAATCCGTCCATAAATGTTGTTTGACCTGCCCTAATTTTATATTTTGGAAAATCGTTTCCATTATCTCCGCCAAGAGTACCGCGCCGCAGAGTTCCAAACGCGGCAGCGAAATGGTTTTTACCGGCGCTACTCTCGTTTTGGCAAGGAGAAGGTTGACGGAGATCTGGTCATCCCTTTTTACGCGCATGTAGACGGCTGCAGCGTATGCTTTTTCCGACGCGTCACAGAATCCATGGATTTCGACCTCGTCTTCTGGTGAAAAATTTACCCATCGGGGTATCCTGATGTTATCGATTTCCTTGTAGTCCCTTTTAAAATTCTCCCATCGTTCCAAAGTGTTGGACGAGACTGTCTCATCCCAATCGGTACCCTCCAACCAGATATTCTGCATCAGTATTTTGGCCACAATGACCATTGGTGCAAGCCATCCTAAAGGGTCGAAAAGCTTGGCGATGGCGGATAGTATTGCTCGTTTCGTGAGCTGTTCACATTCGTCCAGTGACCCTGCCTTAAAATGAAAGAGGTCAGAATGAGCATTCCATCTAATGCCCAAAGCCTTAACGGTGCTGGTGTCTTCGAACGCCAGGAAGTCCTCGGTCAGCCGATCCGCCCTTGGGATGTCGTTGAGAATCTCCTCGGAGTTCGATGTCCATTTCCGAAGTGGGAATCCAGCGGAGTGTAAGACCTGTCGAATTTCATCTCTCGCATGAATGGCCGATGCGAGTGTATGCCCCCCCGCTAATACATCATCCACGTACATGTTTTCCCTTAGTATATTCGATGCTATTGGGAATAATGTCTCGACGTCGTCTGCTAGTTGCATAAGGGTTCGTATTGCAAGATAAGGCGCGCAATTCACCCCAAACGTGACTGTCTTTAACTCATAAAGACCTATGGGTTCTTGTGGAGATGTGCGGTAGACAATTCTTTGAAATTTGGAATGATTTTCGTTCATCCAAATTTGTCTATACATTTTCTCTATGTCACTGTTAAAGACATACTGATATAATCTCCAACGCAATATAAGGACTGGGAGATCTGCTTGAAGCACTGGTCCTGGCAGGAGAATGTCGTTAGGACTTGTGCCGTTTGCCGTTGGGCTTGAGGCGTTAAAAACGACCCGCACCTTTGTGGTGGTAGACTCCGCCTTTACTACGGCGTGATGGGGCAAAAAATAGTTATCAGACGATTCAGCTGATATCATGGCAGTAATTTTTTGCATATGCCCTAATGTCTCGTATTCAGACAGGACCCTGGTATACTCTTTTCCCAATTCTGGGTCCTTTGCTAATCGTGTCTCATTCCTAAAGAATTGCGAACACGCCTTCCTAAGAGACCCACCTATATTTAGCTTATCTGGGTACTCCTGTCTGAATGGTAGCGAAACTACATATCTCCCATCCTCATTCCTATGCGTAGTTTCTTTATACAACTTTTCGCAGTATTTATCATCTGCGTTTGGACTTTTTTGTTTGGGCAGATTTTCCAACTCCCAGAACTTTGTGAGTTCTTTGTCCAAAGCGACTTCGCTGTAAAAGGACACTATATTTGTTGTTGGACTCGGTGACTCCACGTGGCCGGTGAGTATCCAACCGAATACTGTTTCTTGGGCCAGGAGTGTATTAAAGACATTCTTCTTGAGCCCAGATAGTATTATTTGCGGGTATACATCTCCGCCTAGTATGATGTCAACTTCCTCGTTGACATAAAATCGTTTATCTGCCAAGACTAAGTCTGGAAAGGCCTGCATAGTCATAGCGTCGACATGGCAGGATGGCAGATTTCCAGTTAGTTTGGCCAGAATTAACACGGATGTGGTTAGGCTGAAGTCAGGGTCCACTGTTGAACGCAGTTCGATGTTGGATGCCTCCTTGACTTGGGCCGACACGGCATTCGTTATACCCGATACGCGGGCATTCATTTTCTTTGCCGGTAAGTTGATTCTGCGCTTCAGACGTTCTGTCATAAATGAACATTCTGACCCAGAATCTATCAGTGCTCTAGCTGGGAAGTCTGTACCATTATGACGAATGGTTACTCTCGCTGTCCCTAGCAGCACACCTGCGCTTGAATGTACATGGCAGGATTTTACGTTCTTATCGTTCGCCTCCCGTCTCCTTTGAGATTGCGCAGAAGTGGAAGCACCATTATCCATATTGTACTGGGTGGTGTTGTTTGTTTCCTGATTCTGACGCGAATCTATATGTAGGAGCGTATTGTGTCGAGAGTGGCACTTGCTGCAGTCGTATGAGCTTGGGCACTTCGTCACGGTATGTCCTGGGGAGAGGCAGTTCAAATACCCCTGGTTGCTTTTTATAAAATTAACTCGCTCTTCTGGAGTTAATCTCAAAAAACGGGTGCATGCTCGTAATTTATGGCGAGTAGATTTGCATTTGGTGCACATGAATTTTGTGACCTTTGCTTGGTACGTACCAAGCTTTTTTGCAGGTGGATCGTTCGATTTTTTCGCCGTTTGTGGTTTTTGGCCTTGCGGACTGGCACTCCCCACAAACCCAGACACTGTTTCGAGTGTCTGGAAACGATTGGACAAGAATTTGTCCATATCCTCCCATTTGGATATTTCCACCTTATGGTCTATGCTTTGCTCCCATAGACCAAGCGTGCTCTCTGGCAACTTAGTCGAACACAAATAGGTAATAATTGCGTCCCAATTTGACGTGTCAATTTTGTGACTTCTTAGGGACGCCAGGCAATTATTAATTTGTCGTTGCAGGGTTTTTATCGCGCTGCCACACTCACTCTCTACCTTCTCTAAATTAAATAATATTTGCAATTGTGTATTTACTAAGATACGTTTATTTTCGTATCTCTCACATAAATTTTTCCACGCTGTATCAAATCCCTCATTCGTGAGTGGACTTTTTTCCACTATATCCCTCGCTTCTCCTTTTGTTTTATTGACGAGATGAAAGAGCTTCTCAACCGGTGTTAGGCGTTTGTTCAAAATATATATGGCCGTGAACATATCCCTAAACGTAGGCCATGAGAGATAATCGCCTTTGAATACTTCAGTATCGCATGGAGGCAGGCGGATACTGTGTTCCCGTTCAGACTGTTCGGCTGGGCTTTTCACTACCTTCGTGAGTGTTTCTTGGCGTGTAGCCATATTAGACATGCAACGTAAATAAATTGCATATGTACTTTTGTATTTATTTTTCACGGAGGTAATGCCTGCCGTGTCTAACTTACTTGAGCTCATTAGCTCATCGTACGCCCCTTTAACTTTTCTCCAGTGGACTTTCAACTCCTCTTGTTGCAGAGTTAATGTATGGACAGTATGGGTCTCTACATCTGCATCATTATAGTCGGACTCGAACTCAGTGATGTTATCAGCTAATCTGATGAAGTTATCCATTTTATCTCAACTGAGTGTTTGTTTTAGGCAGACAAGGAAAAGAGGGTGAGAGATGAAGGCTGAATGGGTGAGATCGCAGAGATTGCCCCAGGGAATTCAAACGCCAAAATAACAATTTCAATAATAACCGTCTTAGAATAATTATTTGTTGAATATTTAAATTCTTTATTGTTGCAGACTTGGCCGTATTGTCTGACCCTTTGTTCAACAATGTATAGCAACAACAACACTGGCTTACTCGCCACCCACACACGTATATATAGGTTATGTGGGAATGTGATTTTCGCAAAAAAAATTTTAATTAAAAGTGCGCGGTGGACCTAAACGAGCGAGAAAGTGATTGTTAGTGAATTTAAGTGAAGAAAAAAAAAAGTCGTGAAATGAACTGAAAGCCTTCGATTACACTGATTGTGCGCGTTTCAATAAAAAAAAGTGATGAAAAGTCAAAACAAAAACAACAATCGAAAGGCTTTGTGAATGTGAGGTTATGTTACCTCTTACTTTGCGCTGTGTCTGGAAAACCTTACCACTGGTGGGGGGATAAACCAGATAGTCGCAAAGCTGAATTTCAAAACGAATTATGTGACAAATAAGTCAATTTAACTTTCACTCAAACTTTCTTCGCACTTGCGTTTAGGCGAACTCGCGGCACTTTTAAAACACTAATATTTTTCACACAAAAAAAATTGGCAAGAAATATAACTTACTTTGCTTTTGATATGGTGATAGCTAAAGTAAAGATGATTTTGTGTTGTGTTGTTGTGGCTGACTTTAATAGCAAGCGGCTGTGTGTTTTTTGGACAGTTTTGTGGCAGGCAGTAATTCCAAACGGCTTTGTTTCACTGCTGCTTGAGTTGTTGGCTGTAAATTTTCCCAATTCAGTGGACTGATTTCCTTCGCTTAGTTAGTGGTACTGTATTTTCACAAATGGTGCTGATTCTAAAATTCACGGTGAAGGACCATGAATCACGAGGATTTGAAAGTCGGGTAAATGGACAACTTTTATTTTAGCGAAAAAGGTGAACATTTTTAGTGAATTGAACAAGGTTAGAAAAAGTGAGTCATGGAAAATAAAGTTCAAGGTATGAAAAAATTAATATATATACCGTGTGTGTGTGTTTACATGTTTTTAAACCATATTTTTGTTGCAAATACTTAAATAAAAAACCTAACCTATATTTTTGTGTTTCGTTGAGTAGAAATAATCAGCGGAGGCGGTTGGAGACACAATAATTGTACTTATTTGCTTAGGAGTATTAACCTTTTACTATACTAATAACAACTAATGGCGGCGATATACCAACAGGTCATCATAACCTCTAACGAGATTTTTAGCCGAGCTTCTCTTTCCAACTTGTGATGTGTTGCCTTTCAGTTTTTCCTACAAGTTGGCGGGACCTACAGTTTTTTGCCGACTCCGAACGGCACTTGCAAAGCAAATGAATTTTTTGCTGAGAAGCTTCTCATGGCAGAAATACACCCGGAGAGTTTGCCAAACTACTGCCGAGGGGCGACCCCGTTTAGAAAAATTATTTTTCTAAATAATTTTGGATGTTACTTTTGCCGGGCATCGAACCGACACGACTTGGTGTAGAAGGCCGAACACTTAGCCGTGGTGTAGCCGAACACTTAGCCGTGGTGGCCACCTAATAACAACTTTAGCTCATTATTGCTCGTTTCTACAAAATTAGACCTGTAAATTAGGCATTTTTTGTTGAAATGTAAATATCAGATGTAAATGTCTCGACTCCAATGCCACCTAGTGGCAAGTATTTTTATGGAACTATTTGTTTCTCTGTAGGTGACAAATATCGCGACAACAGCGCCACCTAGCGGATATTTCTTTAGATACACTTTAAATTTTTTATGGGGAATATATAATCATACTTTATTTGGAGATTTTGACTTTATGCCAAACAACTCAATTCAGCCCATTGTGCACCCCCCTAAAATATGGTAGTAAACTAGAAAATGACCCTGCAGTCAAAATCCGAACTACTCAGCAAATATACTATTTCATTGACTAGACATTATGTGGCATATGCATACCAGTTCATTGTTGAGTAGCTTTAAGCTAGTCAATGCCAAACTACTCAGCGAAAATTCTAGTTCATTGACTATACATTTTGTGGTAAATTCATACTAGTACATTTCTAATTACCTTTAAACCAGTCAATGCCAAACTACTCAGCAAACAATATAGTTCATTGACTTTACATTTTGTGGTGTATCCATACTACATAGTTCATTTTTGATTACCTTTAAACCAGTCAATACCAAACTACTCAGCAACATTATAGTTCTTCGACTATACATTTTGTGGTGTATTAACACTAGTGATATTTGCGCTTTTCCTACCAAAATTGGCAGGTTTTGTGGAAGTCCACAGAGGCGTTGTATGTATGAAGAAATGGCGTTCGGAAAATGAATATTTATAACTTTGTTGGATTAATTTGTTTCCACGATTTGAACGTAAAAACACGATTCTATTATATAGATAGTGTAGATAATTTTATGCATTAAGAGCAAGCTCCGGATATTGAGCAAATTATTTAAGCTGACAAGAAAGATTTTCTTGGCGTACTCAGTAATATGAGCTCTACGATCAAGAGAGAATATGTATCTGGCTATGTTATTAAATAGCACATTCAACTTCTTCTTACTCACTGAGTCGGTATTTGCAAATATTTCACAGCCATATAGAAGTTTTGGAACCAGATAAGATTTTGCCAATAACAGTCTAACTCTTTGGGGTGCAAAGTTTTGCATGGCATAAACTTTACCGCAGGTAATATTGATATGATCAGACCAGGTTAAGTTTCTGTTAAAGGTTATTCCGAGATTTCTTGCGCAAGTGACATACTCAATAGAAACTCAATTAATATATAATTTAGGCAGGCTGTTGTACGTAATGCTTTTCTTTCCTAGAACTACACATTTGGACTTAGAAGCAGGGACCGAAAATAATTGTTATTCAGACGAAAAGGTTACGCGAAAATTCCCTTTATATGTTTTAGGGAATTTTTAACCATTATCGTAAGAGGTATTTTATTTTGGACATCGTAACCAATATAAATGAGAGATATATTTGTTTGGTTACGAATAACCACCACAATAACGAGTCAACCAAAAATTTGTTTGGTTATTAATAACCATTAAGTCAACAAAAATAACCATTATCGCAAGTAATATAATTTTTTAGTTATAGGTGACCTACTCGATGTATTATGTATTTAAATAAACATTTAAGTTCTGATAAGAGTTATATTTTAATACATAGGTTAGGTTAGGTTCAAGTGGCTGCCGCAGAGGCACACTTAGGCCAGTTTTGAAAGGCCCGTTGTGATACCACCAACACAAGGAAAGTCAGTCCCGGGACCCAGCCATATGGAAAATCCCTGAGTTGTTGGGATTTTCCACATAGCAGAATCCCGGGACTGACACTCCTAAACCGACACCGTTACTCCTCCTCGAACCACTTAGATGACTTTATGAAGCCCATCAAGTCCTTTATGTCCAGTTCCGCGATCTGGCTTAGGCTATCCAGGAACGGAACTCCCAAAAAGCGCGTTCTCGCGCCGCTTAAAGCCGGACAGTTGCAGATGAGGTGATCCACTGTTTCCTCCTCCTCATCATCTTTGCAACTCCTGCAGCATCGTCGGTAGGGCACACCTAGCCTTTCTGCATGCCTACCAATGAGGCAGTGACCGGTTAATACCCCTATCAATATGCAGATTTCCCTCCTAGTTAGGGCATAAATGCGTCTAGACCTTTTAAGATCCCATTTTGGCCAGGTTTGTTTCGATATGCGACACCCCGGGGATTGCAGCCATCTTTCGTTGGCTTGACGGAGTGTGTGCTCCTTCAGCATTAGTTTGCATGTGGCAAACGGCATACCTAAGCGCTCTTTATCCTGAAGAACCTGCTTGGTCGTGCCCTGCCTGGCAAGCTCGTCTGCCTTACAGTTTCCCTCAATGTCCCTATGTCCCGGGACCCATATGAGGTTTACGCGGTTCTGTTGGGCCATCTCCTGAAGAGATCGACGACAGCTGAGCGTCAGTTCAGAGTTGAACGTGTATGAGCCAAGGGATTTGATGGCCGCTTGGCTATCGCTGAAAATAGCGATATCTTCTCCGATAACACGTTTGCTTAACCAGGCCGCGGCGTCCAGGATTGCCGAGACTTCCGCCTGGAAGACGCTACAATGATCAGGTAGTCTGAAGGAGAGCTCAAGGTCCAAATCCCTTGAATAAACGCCTCCTCCAACTCTGCCGTCCAACTTCGAGCCGTCGGTGTATATGGAAGTGCCACCATTTGTTTCGGGACACCAATCCGTCCTCTCCCAGTCTTCTCTGCTGGGAATGTTTATTTTGAAACAGCTATCCCCGACTGTAGTAGTCGCACAACGATCTGTGCTTAGAGGGAGAAAGCTGTAAGATTCCAGAATACTGGAGTGTCCAATAGTACCCGCAGCCCAACTGGAGGTTTCTCTTAGGCGCAGAGCTGATGCCGCCGCTGACCGAAACCCTTCCAGATCAAGTGGCAAAATGCCCAGAATGACCTGGAGGGCTTCGTTAGGCGTTGTCCTTAGCGCACCGCTTATACAGATCATATTGGATCTATGGACTTTCCGCAACAGATTCAGGTATGTTGCCTTGCTCAGCGCAGGCCACCATACGACGACTCCATAAAGCATGATTGGGCGAATGATGGCCGTGTAGATCCAACTGCATACTCTAGGGCTGAGCCCCCATTTTTTGCCAATGGCTCTTTTGCAGGTGTAAAGAGCGATGCAAGCTTTCTTCTGGCGCTGAAGAACATTCTCCTTCCAATTCAATTTCCTGTCCAGAACTATGCCTAGAAACTTGGCCTTATCCGACAAGCCCAGGCGCGTGCCATCTAGTTCTGGTAGGCTTAGTGGCGGTATTTTGTACCGGTTGGTGAAGAGGACAAGTTCCACCTTCCCTGGGTTGATACTAAGTCCGCAGCGAGAGGACCACGTCGAAACTTCTCGCAGTGCTACTTGCATCAGGTCACACAGAGTTTGTGGGAACTTGCCTCTGAATGCAATAGCTAAATCGTCTGCGTATGCCACTATCTTCCCGCCCCCCCAGCTTGTGTCACGTAGCAACGAGTTGACTGTGAGGTTCCATAAAAGCGGGGAAAGAACACCACCCTGGGGTGTTCCCCTTGTGACATAGCGTGATAACTCAACCGTACCAAGTGAAGAAGCTATTTTCCTTCCCATTAAAAGTTGGTCAATTAAACCAGTTAGAGGTCTATCTACTCCCAGATTAGTTAGAGCGGAGTTAATAGCCTCCGGGCTTATATTGTTGAAAGCCCCCTCAATGTCTAGGAGGGCCACGAGACAGTAGTCCTTTTCACACAGCGATTTCTCAATGACAGACACTAGGCTGTGCAGAGCGGTTTCTGTTGATTTACCCTTGGTGTATGCATGCTGATAGCTAGAGATAAGGTTGCTATCAATAGTCGTTAAGAGGTAGTCGCTTAATATCCTCTCAAAGGTTTTTAGTACAAAGGACGAGAGACTGATCGGTCTGTAGTCTTTTGGCTCGTAATGGGATGCCTTCCCAGCCTTAGGGATAAACACTACCGTGGCGCTTCTCCAGGAGCCCGGAATGTGGTTGAGAGCCAGGCAGGCTGTGAAGAGAAATACCAGCCATTTAGCTGATGTCTCCAACGTGTTTATAAGCTGCGCGGGGATAATCCCGTCCGGCCCGGCAGCCTTATACGGTTGAAAGCTCTTAACTGCCCACCTTACTCTTTCCTCAGTGATGGGTATATTTACTGCCAGGTTTGTTGCAGGTGCTAGTGGTGCATCATGCAGATTCCCCGGAAAATGTGTATTCAAGAGCAGCTCAAGGGTTTCCTCTTCCGTGCTGGTCCAGGATCCGTCAGGCTTTCGCAAATAGCTGATGGTTGTTTGACTTTTCGAGAGGACTCGTCTAAGTCTCGCTGTGTCGTCGACCTTTTCGACGCCAGTGCAGAAATTTCTCCACGAGGTTCTCTTCGCCTGTCTCAGAGCTTTTTTGTAGGCCCTTAGTTTAGCTTTATATTCGTGCCAATGAGGCTCAGAGCCGAAGCTCTTGGCCTTGTTAAATTGTTTCCGGCATGATATTCGGAGCGAGTCCAAATCGTAGGACCACCAATGTGGCCTGTGTTTACCGCGTGGTTTTGGCACTGGACAAGCCTGTCCTAGAGCATTTGAAAGCGCCGATGTAAATGTAGTAACAAGATCCTCCAGCTCCTCTACTGATGAGGGGGCTTGTGAGGGCAGTACTGGTAGGTCTCTGTCTAATATTTCATTGTGTAACTGCCAATCAGTGTTACGTGGATTGCGCTTCATGATTGGTTGTTCTACAATAAAGTCTAAAACCATTTCTATGTAACGGTGGTCGGAGAAAGAATGTTCTTCCAGAACCCGCCATTTTCTGACCCACTCATAAGCACCTTCACTACAGAGAGTGAGGTCTATGACCTCCCTGCGGGTCTTAGTGATAAAAGTAGGCTCATTACCCACGTTGCAAATCACCAGGTTGGTTGTTAAGAGGTAATCAAACAGAGACTCGCCCCTGGCATTGATGTCGGAGCTCCCCCATTGGACATGGTGAGCATTAGCGTCCGCTCCAATAATAAGATTACCCGTGCAGAAATTTGACACCAGGCCTTTCACCTCCATTTGTGGTGGGGGTTCTTCGGCGTCGTAGGGCATATAGACCGACGCCACCGTCAGGCGGGTGCTGTCGACCGTTAGACTGATAGCGGTAATATCACCATTGGTGTAGTTAGGTAGGAGAAAGGAGTTCAACTCAGACTTGACCAAAATACACGTTCTGACTTTGCTCTCCTCGCTGGCTCGAATGAGCTTGAAGCCCTTAGTCCCCAATCCGCAGATTCTCGAGCTATTGACCCAGGGTTCTTGGATGAGGACCACATCCACGTCGCCTTTAGAAAGACGACTACTTAAAGCAGCCGAAGCTACTTTAGATTTGTGCAGATTAATCTGAAGCACCACCAACATGAGAGCGCACAGACTTCCCTGCCGTCCCCATATCGTCGAGGTTTGCCCCATCCCGGAGGTTGCCTATCAACGACGAGTTGTTCCGATTAACTGCCCGATATGGCGTTGCAGGAGTCTTGCTGTCTGCAGCGTTAGATGTTAATCGCTCAGCGTTGGCTGCTACCACCGTGACGTCGAGGGCTTCCTCGTCCTGTAGGCTGTCCTCCATCTCCGAGTTGTTCACAGCACTATCGCCAAGGGACGTGGCGGATAACATGCTTTCCGCATCGGAATCCTCCGCTTCCTCTTCTGGTAATTCGTTTTCCGGTTCCCCCGGAGCAGCCGAGAAGGCAGCGCGCTGAGCATCACCACGATATACGTGGATAACGATCTGGCCTACGCTGTAGTGTACTAGGCCATTGCACCTTTTGAGGGGCTCGATTGACTCTTTATTCATGGTGAACACCACCTGTCTGTCGGGCCCTACCGCATCCCCGACCAGATTGACACTCCAGTCATGCGTTGGCAGGGCGGATTCATTAGCCGTAGCATCCCGAGAATTCTCTCGGGTTCGTCAGGGATGGCCGGAATCCACGCCCTTGCCCTTGGACGAGCTGGAATGTCCTTCCAGTCGACGACCTCTATCTTTGCGCCCTTGTAGACTTCACCCAGTTTAGCAGCTGCTGCCTTGTACAGTGCTACGGTTTTTGCATCCTCGCATGCGAGTAATTTAATCTGACCCTGGTGCCAACCCGCATCCGTTACTCGCGCCGAACTACCCGGAAACTCTGGAGCAACATTGAGAAGAATGTTGCCGAGTTCATTTCGCACGTAACGCCACCGGTCCTTAGGGATGGCCAGGCGGTCATTGCCTCGGTCCAGGACGCCTATAAGGATCCTGTCCTTGGTTACCTCAGCAAAGCTTAGTTTGCCCGCTCCAGGGGTATTCTGATGCCGCTTGGGAGGCGGATTCAACTCCAGGTCCGATCTCTGGCGCTTGAAAGGGTTAACTTTTAACCTCTTTGGCATGTAAGAATTTTGGAAATCCGGTATCACAGCTTTCGCTAGCTCTACCGATTTACTGGAATTCGGCGACAGCGATTCCTGCGGTACCCCTTCATACCTCTTCAGGATCTTTGCAGCCAATCTTTTCTCGTGGTATGTGAAGCGGCGGGGAGATGTCTCCTGGGAGTGCGGACCCGTAGTTGCCATCGCGGTCGCTCTCCTTGCCGAAATCTCAGTTGCAGCTTCCTTCTCCTTCGAAACTCCGAGGCCAGGTCGTGAGACCGCTGCCACAGACGTAAAGATACTGGTTTTCATATCAGCGGTTGATGGGAGTTTAGCATCTGCCGTTGTCCGCTTAGTTGCGTTGGCAACCGCACTGGTGCTAGCTCCCATCAAGTCAATCTTAGTCGATAGAGGGTTGGTTGACCGACTCGTAGTTGCCATCGCTGTCGATCCCCCCCTTGATTGTGGAACGGAGGTTGTCCTCCGGCGTTGTTGTTGCTTTCTCGCCTGTTCCTCCATAGCTCTCCTTTGCTGAGGAGTGAAATTTGGCGTTGTTTGTTTTTTAGGTTTATCGTTTTTATTTGGATAATTTGAGTTCATCTTGTTCGTACGACCCATCGCCGGACACGGCCAGCTTAGGGTCAAGGGAAGAGTAGGGGAAAATGTGTCGTCCGCCGCGGCAGAGCCCCGTACCGCGGTAAGGCCATGCTTACTCTCTGAGGCGACCCGGTATCAGAGAGGCTCCGTTCAAATACAGCCACGATTTGCCTCCCGGCTGCAAACGTCCAATGGGCACGGTTTCGCATAACACCCTGGATTGGGAGGGGGAAGATCTTTGTCGTCGCGCCAGAGAGGCTAGGCTGCTCTCGTGATGAAGTGCCGTACGGAGCTATGATCACAAGGGCAGCGTAGCCCTGTGGCTATCGACTTAAGCCCTCGTACCGCGGCAAGGTATCCACCCTTCACGAGGGTTTTAATACATAACATAGCAACAAATTTTCTATTAGTAACTTTTATTGGCAACCAAACAAATTTTTGGTTGACTTAATGGTTATTCGTAACCAAAAAATGTTTCTCTCATTTATAATGGTTATGGTGACCAACATAAAGTATATCTTACGGTAATTGTTAATTATAACCAATATTTTAATACATCAGTACTAATGGTTAAATGGGACCTTTTTATCATATTTCTTATAACAGTTACGTCCCTGCTTAGAAGGGTTAAGAGCCAAACAATATTCTACAGCCCAAGTATGGATTCTATTTAAGTTTTCGTTTAGTAACAAGACACAGTTATTAACGTCGGATAATTCACAGCTTGTATAAATTTGAAAGTCATCACAGTGGGTAACTCATTGATGTATAATGTGAACAACAGCGGTCCCAAAATAGAACCTTGCGGAACGCCACGTTTGTTGGTAACAAGTCGGAAGAAGCATTGTTCGCGAATACAGCTTGGCAGCGTCCGGTTAATAAGATTTTAATAACTTAACCGATAAGTACGAAAAATTAAAATTATTAAAAAGTTTTCTGCATAGTATACTATGATTTACGGTGTCAAAAGCTTTGGAGTGATCATGGTATAAATACTATACAGGTAAACCCGTTCTCTCTTTTGATTTTATTATGACGTTTTTAAGCAATATAAAATGTGTCAGTATATAAGTCAAATATTCAAAAAATATTCAAAAAATTTAAAATATGAAAAATTTGAAAAAAAAAAAATCCAAAAATATTTTCCAATTTACACTGCACGTTTAGGTGGATACCTGGGCACTGTAAAATGGCAGGAAATGAGATGGTAGATTAGCCTGCTATAGGGGCACATTCGCTCCGCTTTTACAGCCCTTATTTTTAACAATTCTAGCAATAGTTATAATCGCAAATTGAAGAAAAATAAAAAGAAATTATTTTGATTTGTAATTTATTTGATTGAAAAAACCAAACAGAAAAGTCGTGGGAAAAAATAAATGAGTATTGCTTAAAAATGTTATTAGTGTCATTAACGGTTTTACCTGTAGTATTTATATCATGGGAGTGATCAAGAAGAATCAAAAACTCAATTTTTCCCGAATCGAGATCAGCTAGTATATTTTCAACAACGTTAAATAGAGAGGTAATGCATCCACGGTTCTTTCGAAATCCGGACTGCTTATCAGCTAAAAGATTTTTTGATGTTAGAAACTCATCGATTTGTTTATATATCAAATTCTCGAAAGCCTTTGATAGAAAAGGGAGTATAGCAATCGGCCTATATTCGTCCTTCCCATTAGGAGTGGGGATTATTTTAGCTTTCTTCCAGCTTGTTGGGAATGTGGATGTGGTGATTATCGTGTTAAAGATATGAGTGAGGAAGGGAAGCAGGATGGGTAGTAGGGACTTAATAAATGTGGGATGAGGATCATCTACACCGACTGCATTGGACTTAATTGCCAGAAGAGATTCCAGAACATCTAGCTGGCTGGCACATACAAACTTAAAACAGTCGTCACATTCATTATTGGGAACTAGGCTATCGTTGTTCATTGGATTATCGTCGCGAGAGTTAGAGGCAAATGCAACATTAAGAAAATTGATATCATCTATGTTATTTTTAGGTGTGTGTTTGTTAACAATATTCATTTTCATTATTTCATCCATAGCTGGAGAATAATGATTACTAATCGGATTAGAAACTTTTTTTTTATCCTAATTGCTTAATTAAGATTAGATGGCCATTCTAATTGATTACTTTTTGATTAGATTAGAGCTAATCAAAAATCCAGCCACGATTAGTGACGATTGGCATTTCTAATCAAAACTAATAAAAAAAAAACGATTGGATTTCTCGACTAGTTTTGATTAGATCAACTATGAAAGCTCTTTTTATGATTTCAATAAAGGTAATTTTATCAATATTTTATGATTTTTCAAACTACTATTATTTTGGTTCCAGAAGACCTCCGCGTTAATTCCCACAACACCAATTTTACAAAACGCGTCAAATGGATTCAAAGAAGTGGTAGCAATCAGCTATACGCATATTTGAATGACCCGATACCAGGCCCGTAAATCTGGAATAAATATGGTGTACTGAAGGAAACGTGTCCAGCGTTTTTTTTTTTCATAATAACCATTTTATTTTGACTGGAAAATGGAAATGACTTAACTAAAGTTTAATTTTGTCACTAGTGCAGACGCGAAACAGAATTTATCAAAGCCTAGAGAAAAACAACAAAAAATAAATAAATTATCTTTGAAAGAACATCAAACAATTTTCGAGGTATAATTTCAAAGGAAAGGATCAAGCTTTAAATTAAAATAAAAAAATATTAAAAATGTCTAAATTTGAAAGAAAAATAATTATAAAAAATTTTTAATAATATTTTTACTAAATTTTTTTAATACAATTTTTTTTAATTTATATTCGAAAAGAACGGAAAAAATACTTTAAAAACCAGTTTCCATGTTCCTTCTTAGCATGCCAGCTACATGTCTTCTAATTTAAAGAAAAAAGGCTTACACACAAAAAATGTGAAGTTAAACCCTATATCTCGGTAACCATCCAATATTTTTACGCGACCTTTGGTGATATTTTTTTTTCTTACATATCACATCACTTTCACGAAATTTCATTCAAATCGAATTTTTAGGTGGTCCGCTTGAGGAATTTTTCCCCATATGTAGATAGCGATACAACGTCCGCCGAGTCAGCTAGTAGTTAAGAAAAATGCTAGGACGATTTTTATAGTGAATTTTCAGGTCTACAGCTTGGTCGAAGATAATTTTTCGTAAAACCCTAACTCCCTTATACATAAAAAATTAAATAAGTTTATAAAGCATTTAAAATGACATTTCTATACAAATTTTGAATTATAGTAGAAACCTTTTATATTTTTATGAATATGGGGGTTTATGTTCACCTTTGACCCCAAATAACTGTTTTACCACGCATGATATTAATGGGGACTTTTGAAGTTTACTTTTTCTACAAAAATTTCGCACTGTCGCAATTTTTGTTATTTCAAATGTCTAATTTGACCGGAAATCAAAAAATATTATCCAATGAGTTTGAGATTCTATTCCAAATTTTCTTTTTTACAGTTACAGACAAAAAAATTGCACTAACTTGCGCTGAATACTCGCGTGTATATTAGCATATTTTTTTTTTCAGAATGTCGCTTTAATTTTTATACTTTAACTAGTATTTAGTGTTTATGTTTACGATGAAATTTTGAATAAGATTTATTTAAAGTTTGTTAATTTATGAATTAAATTACAAAAAAAAATATTTAAAAAATGTTGATCTAATCAAATTTAATCAAAACTAATCGAGAAATCTAATTGATTTTTTTTATTAGTTTTGATTAGTTTCGATTAGATATGCTAATCGTCGCTAATCGCCGTTAGAATTTTGATTAGCTCTAATCTAATCAATTAGTAATCAAAATATAAAGAATCAAATAAAATCTAATCATTAGATTACTTAATTTCTCTAATCGTAATGATTTCTAATTCTAATCGAAGTTCCCCAGCTATGATTTCATCCCATGAACCCTTGCTTTCCACGATATTAGAGAATTTTATGCTGATTTCGTTTCATCGAAAAAAATGTACACTTTCACGTTGAACATGTTTACACTCTTGCACAGAACACTATAAAGATGTGATAAAAGTGTACCCGTTCTGCATGAACCTGTTATCGATAAAACGAACATAAAACACTGTCCCGTTTGCTATGCTATGTGCTTGAATAATTAGGTTTCGTTTTTCACCCATGTTTGACGTTTTACCTTCATTTTGCAAACGAAAACGGAAAATTGAAGAGTGTAACAAAAATGCGCATTTTTTTGATGAAACGAAATCACCATTAGTTCGTAAAACAACCTCTTTGCTCTATCGACTTTTTTCGCAACTTCATTTCTGATAGAGCAAAAACTCTCAAATAGCGTGGGAAGTCTATATCGTTTCCATCGCTTATAGGCTATATCACGTGTCTGTAATAGATCTTTAATTTCGTTACTGAACCATGGCTGTTTAGGTTTCCGGACGATGATATTTTTTATGGGAACAAATTCATCAAATAGCAAGGTAAGGTTATGTTGGAGATGTGTGATTTGATCTTCAGCAGAGTGCATGTTATATATGCAGCTCCAATCTATTTCTCTTATTTTCATACCAAGATGACCATAATTAATGTTTTTGAAATCTCTATAGGCAATGGTTTGACGAGGAGGTATGGGATGATAGTCACAGGTAAGAAATATGAGGTCTTTGAGAATACTGGTACGGATAACTGGTCAAACAATAACGTCTTTGTGGCATCACTAACAAAGAAAAGATCTAATAACGTTCTATTTGTAGCTGAAAGATGTGTAGGCATAGTGAAATTTACAAGATTTAGCCCCAAAGCTTGGAGTTCACTAGACAAAGAGTTGTTGTTTAGAATGTCACAATTGAAATCACCTGCTAAAATAATATTAATATAAGGCAACGTAATTGTTTGAATAAGTTCAATGAACGGGCAAATGCTGATATTGCGGTTGGGTCTGTAAACCCTTCCAATCAATAACTTATCGATCCCACCGCCATGACCAATCCTATCGCAACGATAAAATGTGTAGCCGCTCATGTTGAAAATATTGTCTGTGTAACATGGTTTGAACCACGTTTCAGATATGCAGATTATGTCTATGGAACAAGATTCTGAATTCATCCATTTTATTTTTAAGACTTTGAGCGTTTATGTGGCAAATTTTTAAGCCAACACGTTGTTTACAAAGGATATTCATTATGGCATGTGTATTGTCTGTGGAACACACGTGATTACTTTGGGTATAAGACCTGATATTTGGGTTTGAGGATGTAGCGCAATTAGATTGAAGACACATTTGTAACATCACCCTGAAAACGAAGATTGATGTTGTATGAGATAACTAAGCAATATACACATATCAAAAATGGAAGTGTAAAGAAGTGATAGAAAAAGGTAAAACATAGTATTTTATACGGTAAAATAAAAAGTAAAAATTAAAGTTTATAATAAATTTCGACTCTGCTAATCAGATTGTGGCAGGTTCTTAATGTTATCCAGAAGGACTTGCTGGTGGTCCCCAGAGCCACGAAAAAATTGGTTATTCACAGCATTAGATTGTTGCACATTCAACAAAATTTCCAGATCTGCGATATTACTGATAATCACAGCATCACTGTCATGTTTTCGTTTCACATAAATCATTCCCCCCAACGAGAACACTGAATGTATTTCTTCAGATTTTTTGTGGCGCGCTGCAGCTCGAAGAATAGCGTAGTTCGTTTTCGTCAAGCAGTCATTTATAAAGAAGGGTTCATCCGAGTCGAGACCTGCATGTCTAAGACGCAAAAGGCGTACGTCTATGCCGAGAAAATTCTCGCAACATACGGTTTTTCTCGCGTGGAGATTTTAACTTAACAATGACAGCAGTATCCAAATTTGTACCTGTGCCACGCCGTGTGGGTGGCATTCGGAAAATGTCATTGACTTGCGGAGCCTGAACTTTAAGGGTGGAGCATATATTCTCAAACAAGCCCAACAAGTTCTCTTTTTCCATGAACGGAATACCACTGATACGCAAATCTGAAGAAATTGCTGCATTTTCAACAGACAGCAATCGTGTTTTGACGGCGTTCAGCTCGTCGTGTAGACTATTAATCTCTGTAACGCTCCGCTCAAGCTTTTCAACGCGTGTGGTCACAGTGGCAATATCCGTTATTATTTTGGACAGTTTTTCTCTATAGCTTTGAGGATTTTCTTCTCAATGGCATCGATGGAGGACATTAGCATATCACTTTGCTTCTGTAAGCGCTCTTCGATTTGTTCCATAAGATTAGGCGATAAATCAGCAACAGTGTTGGTGTTGGTATGCTTCGGTGTTATAGCCTCATTGCTATTTTTGGTATTACTGTTACGGGTGGGCCTCATGGTGGATTTCAAGCCTTTTTTTGTTTTTGGGGTTCTGTGTAGGAAAATATCGGTAATTCGCTTTCGAATGGTTTTAATGTTTCAATGGTACGGCAGATTTGCAACCGACTCTCGTACTGTTAATCAATATCAACAGGTCTGGTTTCACTACTTATGTTTGAGAGCCACTATGCTAACGCACTGCTTTATCTACTAGTGAACTGCTTTACCACTAGGATGTGTTTATTGCTTGTTTTTAATTGACAGATGATTTAAGCGTCTTTGGTTTTAGCTGCAGTTTATTTGTTTTTTATTTCGTTAACTTTTTCGCGCTCGCTCGCAAAAACAATTACGAATTATATTTATAGGTGTGTGTGTGTATGTCGCTCTTTTGCAATTTTTCTTCGGCAAACTTTTTTAGATTAATTTTTGCGACAAAATACAATTAATGCGGATTATGTTTGGTAAAATTTACCTTACACTTGTGCATACACCACTTATTTAGTCTTTTCTGCGTTTCAAACGAGAAATGCTTGATTAAATACCGAAATTTACAATTTTCCCGACTCACATAAAAAATACACGTTTTGTTCGTTGTTTCTTTTTTTTTTGGTAGGTTTTCAGTTGGAAAAAAACTCTAAAGTGGCAAGCCTGGTCCTAAATGTTTATTTATTTATTTCAGTCTACTGATTAATAAATCTTACAGACTACATAGACAGTTTATCACAAGCGTATGAATATATGTAAGAAATTTAATTAAATAATGTAAACAAACTTAATTTAAACGTATAAAAACTTGAATTGAGATCAATAACATTAGCGTAACTATTACAAAGGCGGATACACCTATTAATGGGTTCATTCAACGAGTAATTCGTTTTACTAATTGAATCAGCAAATAAGCGATTTGATCGTAGCGTACTTGGGGGTATATAAGCATTGAACAAAGCCTTTATGTCATCACAATCAATATTATGGTTTATTACATTATACACAAATAGTAATGAGCAGCAAATTCTTCGGTCATGTAAAGACTGCAGGCCAAGAAGCTTCCGTCTGCTAATGTAAAGGGACGACCACCTTCAAAGTTAGTTTTATATAGAGCATATTTCGTGAAGACTCTCTGGACTCTTTCAATTTTTACAGAGTATAAATCGTAGTACGGACTCCAAACCAAAGAACAATATTCTAATCGACTTCGTACAAGAGCAGATGTCCTTAAATGTTCTTAATTATACCATCAAAATTTAACACGGTTTTATTATTAATAAAATTGGGAATGTGATATAGACTGGAAGATTTATTAATTTGGGTGTAAAGTTTTAATGTTAAAAATATATAATTTGTACAATATGGAATTATTTTGTCGCAGACAAAGAAGCCAAATCATCCTTAAGGTAGGTAGAAGTGGCTGCCGCAAAGGCACACCTAGGCCAGTAATAAAAGGCCCGTTGTGATACCACCACCTCGCTCCGCTTAAGGCCGGGCAGTTGCAGATGAGGTGCTCCACCGTTTCCTCTTCCTCATCATCTTTGCAACTCCTGCAGCATCGTCGGTAGGGAACGCCTAGCCTTGCTGCGTGCCTACCAATAAGGCAGTGCCCGGTTAAAACACCTATTAATATGGAGATTTCCTTCCTTTTTAGGGCGTATATGTGTCTAGATCTTTTAAGATCGCATTTTGGCCAGGTTTGCTTGGATATCCGGCACCCTGGGGCTTGTAGCCATCTTTCGTTGGCTTCGCGGAGTGTATGCTCCTTCAGCATTAGCTTGCACGTGGCAAACGGCATACCTATGCGCTCTTTATCTTGAAGAATCTGCTTGGTCGTGCCCTGCCTGGCAAGTTCGTCTGCCCTACAGTTTCCCTCAATGTCCCTGTGTCCCGGGACCCATGTGAGGTTCACGCGGTTCTGTTGGGCCATCTCTTGAAGAGATCGACGACAGCTGAGCGTCAGTTCAGAGTTGAACGAGTAAGAGCCAAGCTGAAATACAGATATCCTGTCCGATGGTGCGTTCACCTATCCAAGTCACGGCGTCCATGATTGCTGAAACTTCAGCCTGGAAGACGCTGCAGTGATCAGGTAGTCTAAAGGAGAGTTCTAGGTCCAAATCCCTTGAGTAAACCCCTCCTCCGACTCTGCCGTCTAACTTCGAGCCGTCGGTGTATATAAAAGTGCCGCCATTAGTAGCGGGACACCGATCTATGTTCTCCCAGTCTTCCCTGCTGGGAATGTTTATTCTAAAACAACAATCTCCGACTGTTGTGGTCGCACACCGATCTGTGCTCAGAGGGAGAAAGCTGTAAGATCTTAGAATACAGGAGTGTCCAATAGTGTTTGCGCCCCAGACGGACGTTTCCCTTAGACGCACAGCCGATCGTGCTGCTGCCCGGTACCCTTCCAGATCGAGTGGCAAAAAGCCAAGAATGGCCTGGAGAGCTTCATTGGGCGTTGTTCTTAACGCCCCGCTTATACAGATCATGCTCGATCTGTGGACTTTCCCTAACAGATTTAGGTTTGTTGCCTTTCTTAGCGCAGGCCACCATACCACGACTCCATACAGCATAATTGGCTGGATTATCGCAGTGTAGATCCATCTGCAAATTTTGGGGCTGAGCCCCCATTTTTTGCCAATGGCTCTTTTACACGTGTAAAGTGCAATGCACGCTTTCCTCTGGCGCTGGATGACATTCTCCTTCCAGTTAAGCTTTCTATCTAGAACTGTGCCTAGGAATTTGGCTTTGTCAGCTAAGTTCAGGCGCACGCCATCTAGTTCTGGTAGGTTCAACGGTGGTATCTTGTACCGCCTGGTATAAAGGACAAGCTCCACCTTTCCCGGGTTGATGCTAAGTCCGCAGCGAGAGGACCATGAAGAAACTTCTCGCAGTGCTACTTGCATCAAGTCACACAGGGTTTGTGGGAATTTGCCCCTATATGCAATAGCTAAATCGTCTGCATATGCCACTATCTTCCTGCCCCCCCACCTTGTGTCTCGTAGCAGCGAGTTTACGGTGAGGTTCCATAGGAGCGGGGAGAGAACACCACCCTGGGGTGTTCCTCTTGTGGCATAGCGTGAAAGATCAACTGTTCCCAGTGAAGAAACTATTTTCCTTCCCTTTAGTAGTTGATCAATTAGTCCAATAAGAGACCTATTTATGCCCAGGTTTGTTAAAGCAGTGTTAATAGCCTCCGGCCTTATATTGTTGAAAGCCCCTTCGATGTCCAGAAAGGCCACGAGACAGTACTCCTTTTCATGCAATGATTTTTCAACAATAGAGACTAGGCTGTGGAGCGCAGTTTCCGTTGATTTACCTTTGGTGTATGCATGTTGATAGCTAGAAATAAGGTTGCTATCAATAGTAGAGGAGAGATAATCGCTAATTATCCTCTCGAAGGTTTTAAGTGCAAAAGACGAGAGACTGATCGGTCTGTAGTCTTTAGGCTCATAGTGTGAGGCCTTCCCAGCCTTTGGGGAATAAAGACTACCGTGGCGCTTCTCCAGGAGCACGGAATGTAATTAAGAGCCAGGCAGTCTGAATAGAGAACTACCAGCCATTTAGCTGATATTTCCAGCGTGTTTATGAGTTGTGCGGGGAAAATCCCGTCTGGCCCAGCTGCCTTGAACGGCTCAAAGCTTTTGATTGCCCACCTTATCCTTTCCTCCGTAATGGGTATGTTTCATCATCATTTATTGGCGCTTAACCGCCTAAGCGATTTTGGCCGTTTCGTATCAAAGCACGCCAGTCATTCCTTTTTAGCGATAACGGACGCCAATTGGAAACCCCAAGGGAGTTCAAGTCATCCTCCACCTGTTGTTTCCATCTCAGTCGAGGCCTCCCCCTTCCTCTGCTGCCGAATTCAGGCGACGATAGGAAAACCTTCTGTGCTGGAGCTTCTTTGTCCATTCGCATAACATGGCCCAGCCAGCGGAGTCTTTGGGCTTTAATTCGCTGGACTATGGTCAGATCTGCGTAGAGCTCGTACAGCTCATCGTTAAATTTCCTTCTATACTCGCCGTTGGCATCACGGGAAGGACCATAAATCTTCCGGAGAACTTTTCTCTCAAATACTCCAAGGGCCATCTCATCTTCTCTTGACATTGTCCATGAATCTGAGCTATACATCAGGACAGGTATGATGAGAGACTTATAGAGCGTGATCTTTGTTCTTCGAGAGAGGACTTTACTTCTCAATTGCCTACTCAGTCCAAAGTAGCACTTGTTGGCAAGAGTGATTCTCCGCTGGATTTCTAGACTGATATTATTTTCGGTGTTGATACTGGTTCCCAAATAGACGAAGTCCCTCACAGTTTCAAATTTGTAACTATCAACAGTGACATGGCTGCCAAGGCGCAGGTGCGCCGATTCTTTCTTTGATGACAGCAAATACTTCGTCTTGTCCTCGTTCACGGCAAGACCCACTTTTTTCGCTTCCTTATCCAGTCCAGAGAAGGCATCGCTTACGGCGCGGTTGTTAAGGCCAATGATATCAATATCATCGGCATACGCCAGCAATTGCACGCTCTTGTAAAAGATTGTACCATTGCGGTTTAGCTCTGCTGCTCGAATTATCTTCTCCAGCATCAGATTGAAGAAATCGCACGAAAGGGAGTCGCCCTGTCTGAAGCCTCGTTTGGTTTCAAATGGCTCTGAGAGGTCCTTCCCGATTCTGACGGAGCTGTTGGTATTGCTCAACGTCATTTGACAAAGCCGTATAAGCTTTGCAGTAAAGTCAAATTCAGACATGGCGGCATACAGGCAACTCCTTTTTACGCTGTCAAAAGCGGCTTTAAAATCGACAAAGAGATGGTGAGTGTCGATTCTCTAATCATGGGTCTTCTCCAGGATTTGGCGTATCGTGAAAATCTGGTCGATGGTAGACTTACCAGGTCTAAAGCCACACTGATAAGGTCCAATCAGTTTGTCTACGATGGGCTTCAGCCTTTCACACAACACGCTAGAAAGAACCTTATATGCGATATTAAGAAGACTAATTCCGCGGTAGTTGGTGCGGTTAGCGGGATCGCCTTTCTTGTGGATTGGGCAAAGCACACTTAAATTCCAATCCGGAGGCATGCATTCGTCTGACCATATTCTGCATAAGAGCTGATGCATGCTTTTTACCAGCTCTTCGCCTCCGCGTTTGAACAGCTCGGCGGGTAGTCCGTCTTTTCCAGGCGCTTTGTTGTTTTTGAGCCGGGATATAGCTATCCTCACTTCATCATAGTCAGGTGGTGGGACGACTTTTCCATCGTCAGGGATTGGGGTATCGGGTTCGACGTCTCCCTCGCAATTTAGCAGTGAGGAGAAGTGCTCCCTCCATAATTTAAGTACACTTTGAACGTCGGTTACCAGGTCGCCATTATTGTCCTTACAGGAGCTTGCCCCGGTCTTAAAACCTTCCGTCATCCGCCGGAACTTTTCATAGAATTTTCGGGCATCACCAGCATCTCAAGCTCCTCACACTCACGCCTTTCGGCCTCACTTTTCTTTTTTCTGAAAAGGCGTCTCTCTTCCTTCTTTGCCTCACGATATTGTTGCCATACACTGCGGGTTGCGCCCGTTCGCAACGTCTCCTTGTAGGCAGCGTCCTTTTTTTTCGAGGCAGTTTTGCATTCCTCATCGTACCAGTTGTTCTTGCGGGCTCGCTGGAACCCTATATTGGCCTCAGCGGCGGTACGCAATGAGTGAGAGATATGCTTCCATTGCTCGGTTACATCGTTAGGTCGAGGATTGCCCTCTGCTAGCAGGTGTGAGAGTCAGTTGTGAAATTATCAGCTGTCTGTGTCATGCGCAGCTTCTCGACGTCAAACTTTCCTTCCGTTACTGTGCGCACTTTCTTCGTTGCACAGAGGCGTGTGCGTATCTTGGCTGCGACAAGATAATGGTCAGAGTCAATATTGGGACCACGCAGTGTACGCACGTCCAGAACGGTGGAGCTATGTCTGCCGTCAATCAAGACATGATCAATCTGGTTTCTAGTTCTTTGATCAGGGGACAGCCATGTGGCTTGGTGTATTCGCTTATGCTGGAACCTGGTACTACTGATGACCATATTGCGAGCAGCGGCGAAGTCAATCAACCTAGTGCCGTTGGGGGATGTTATATCGTGGAGACTGAATTTTCCAACTGTGGGACCAAAGACTCCTTCCTTGCCCACCTTGGCATTAAAGTCGCCGAGCACGATTTTGATATCATGCTGTGGGCAGCGATCATAAGTCTGTTCAAGTTTATCGTAGAAGGAGTCCTTCTCTGCGTCGTTCGTCTCCTCAGTCGGCGCATAGGCGCAGATAAATGTTATGTTGAAAAACCTCGCCTTGATGCGGATCGCAGCGAGACGCTCGTTCACAGGAGTGAACGCTAATACTTGGCGGCGAAGTCTCTTTCCCACCACGAATCCTACACCACGCGCTTTGCCGCGTGTCTGGCCACTGTAGTATACGTCACAAGGACCGATGGTCGTCTTTCCTTGCCCCGTCCATCGCATTTCCTGCAGGGCGGGATGACGGTACCGTCCCTTGAAAGGGTCCGGACATTCCCGGTACATGCCCTAATATCCAAATCGTTATGCCTTATTCGTTTTGCCGGGTCGTCAACATTAAAGGGGGTTCTCATCCGAGGCTTTGTATATTTTTTCATTGGAGTTAAGTTTTTTACGTGGCGGGTCCCAAACCCAGCGCACAACCCGTTTCGGGGTTTTGGAAAATATTTACACATTTATATAGCGAGCCGCTTGCTTCAAGACAGACGCCCGCTTGCAGCCGCACCTCATGGTGAACAGACGCTACGCAAAAACCTCGGTGAGCCCTTAAACCAAGTATGTCAGAGTGGCCCCACCGGGGCTCCCTCTCTTTCTGCCGCGAGCCTAGGTAGCTCCCGTTGCCCAGAGTGCACGAACGAGGACGCAAGAGTCGGGATTGAGCAAGGTCACTTAGTAACCACACTCCATTACACTCCTGGGTATGTTTACCGCCAGGTTTGTTGCAGATGCTACAGGTGCATCATACAAGTTCCCCGGAAAGTGTGTGTTCAGGAGCAGCTCCAGGGTTTCCCCTTCCGTGCTGGTCCAAGATCCGTCAGGCTTCCGTAAATAGCTAATGGCTGTTTGAGTTTTTGATAGCACTCGTCTAAGTCTCGCTGTATTCGACCCCGGTGCAGAAATTTCTCCACGAAGTTCTCTTCGCTTGCCTTAGAGCCTTTTTATAGGCCCTCAGTTTAGCTTTATATTCGAGCCATTCAGGCTCCGTACCGATGCTCTTGGCCTTGTTAAATTGCTTCCTGCATGATATACGGAACGAATCCAGGTCGTAAGACCACCAGTGGGGTCTATGTTTGCCGCGTGGTTTTGGTACTGGACAAGCCTGCTCTAGGGCATTTGAGAGCGCCGTTGTAAAGGTCGTTACCAGATCATCCAGTTCTCCCACTGATGAGGGGGCTTGTGGAGGTAATACTGGAAGCTCCCTAGCTAATATTTGGTTATGTAGCTGCCAGTTAGTGTTGCGTGGATTTCGTTTCATAACTGGCTGCTCAACATTAAAGTCTAACACAATTTCTATGTACCGATGGTCAGAAAATGAATGCTCATCAAGAACACGCCATTTTCTGACCCACTCATAAGCGCCTTCGCTACAAACAGTGAGGTCTATAACCTCCCTACGAGCTTTAGTTATAAAAGTAGGCTCGTTACCCACGTTACAAACCACCAGGTTAGTTGTTAGTAGGTAGTCAAACAGAGACTCGCCCCTAGCGTTAATATCGGAGCTTCCCCACTGGACGTGATGAGCATTAGCGTCAGCTCCAATAATAAGATGGCCCGTACAGAAATTATCCACCAGATCTTTCACCTCCTTTTGTGGAGGAGGTTCTTCGGCGTCATAGGGCATATAGACCGACGCCATCGTTAGGCTGGTGCTGCCGACTGTTAAGCTGGCAGCTGTAACGTCGAGCGCCTCACCATTTGAGTAGTTGGGTAATAGAAAGGTGTTTAGCTCAGACTTTACCAAAATACAGGTTCTGACCTTGCCCTCATCATTGGCTTGGATGAGCTTGTACCCCTTAGTCCCCAATCCACAGATCCTAGAGCTATTGACCCAGGGCTCTTGGATAAGGACCACGTCTACGTCGCCTTTAGAAAGACGACTGCTTAAAACAGCCGAGGCTGCTTTAGATTTGTGCAGATTTATCTGAAGCACCACCAACATGAGAGAGCTCAGACTTCCCTGCCGCCAGCGTGTCGTCGAGGTCTGGCCTGTTCCGGGGGCTGTCTCTCAACGAGGAGTTGTTCAGAGCACCTGCACGATTTGGCGTGGCGGGAACCCTGCTGTCTGAAGCAGCATCAACGTTAGTGTGCTCAGGTTTAGCCACGATCGTGACGTCGAGGCCTTCTTCGTCAAGCAGGCTTTCTTCTATCGCCGATTTGTTCGCAGCACCATCGCAATTTGACGTGGCGTATAACATACTTTCCGCGTCGGACTCCTCTGCTTCCCCTTCCGATGCCTCGATCTCCGAGTCCTCCGGAGCGTCCGGAATAGCAGCGCGCTGTGCATCGCCACGGTATACGTGGATCACGATCTGACCCAAGCCGTAATGCACTCGTCCGTTGCACCGTTTAAGGGGCTCGAGCGCCTCCTTATTCAGAGTGATAACCACCTGTCTATTGGGCCCAACCACATCATCGACCAGATTGACGCCCCAATCCTGCGTCGGGAGAGACGGATTCCAGGCCTGCAGCATCTCAAGAATATACTCGGGTTCTGCAGGGACGGCAGGAATCCATGCCCTTGCCCTTGGCCGAGCAGGAATGTCCTTCCAGTCGACGACATCTAGTCTTGCCCCTGGGTAGACTTCACCCAGTCTTGCAACTGCTGCCTTATACAGTGCGACAGTTCTTGCATCCTCGCACGCGAATATTTTGATCTGACCTTGGTGCCAGCCCGCGTCAGTACCTCGCGGCGGACTACCCGGAGACTCACGCATTAAGTCGAGGAGGGCCCTGCCCATTTCATTCCGGACATACCGCCACCGGTCTTTGGGGATGGACCAACGGTCGTTACCTCGGTCAATGAAACCTATAAGGATTCTGTCCTTGGTTACTTCAGCAAAGCTGAGTTTTCCCACTACGGGGTTGACCTGATGCCGCTTCGGATGGGGGTTTACAACTCCGTCCGATCTCTGGCGTTTGAAGGGATTACCGTTCACCCTCTTAGGCACATAGGGCCTCTGGAAATTTGGTATCAGAGCTTTCGCTTCCTCCACCATCTTCCTTTCTTCCGGCGACAGCTTCTCCTGCGATGCTCCCTCATATTTTTTAAGGATCCTTTAACGGCCCTTCTTTTATCCCAGTACGCAAAGCGTCGGGGAGATGCCTCTTGGGGGGGATTCAGACTCGTAGTTGCCATCGCGGTCTCTCCCTTTGCGGCGTCGTCCTTCTCTTTCGAAACTCTGAAACCAGGTCGTGAGACCATTGCCCCAGATGTGAAGAGATTGGGTTTCGTACCAGCGCTTGATGGAAGTTTAGCTTCCGCCGTTTTCTGCTTGACTGCGTAGGCAGCCGCACTGCTGCTTGCTCCCATCAAGTCACTCTTACTTGATAGCAGTTTGGGGGATGACTGACCCGTAGTTTCCATCGCTGTCGGCCTCTCAGTTAACTTTGAGGCGGAGTTTGTCCTCCGGCGTTGTGTTTTCGCTTGCTCCAGCATAGTTCTTCTCTGCTGCGGAGTAAACGAAGTCGTTAATTGCTTTGTATTTTGTGTGTTCTTCATCTTGTTCGTACGACCCCTCGCCGGATAAGGCCAGCTTAGGGTCAAGGGTAGTGTAAGGGGAAGTGTGTCGTCTTCCGCGGCAGATCCCCATACCGCGGTAAGACCATAGTTACTCCCTGAGGCGGCCCGGTATCAGTGAGGCTCCGTTCGACTACAGCCACGATTTGCCTCCCGGCTGCAAACGTCCAATAGGCACGGTATCGCATAACACCCTGGATTGGGAGGGAAAAGTTTTGCACATTTATATAGCGAGCCGCTTGCTTCAAGACAGACGCTCGCTTACAGCCGCACCTCATGGTGTACAGACGCTGCGAAAAAGACCCCGGTGAGCCCTTAAACCAAGTATGTCAGAGTGGCCCCACCGGGGCTCCCTCTCTTTCTGCCGCGAGCCTAGGTAGCTCAACGTTACCCAGAGTGCACGAACGAGGACGCAAGAGTCGGGATTGAGCGCGGTCACTCAGCAACCACACCCCATTACACTCCAAGTTACAATGAAATTTTATATATTTCATTTATATTTCTTTACAGTCAATTTATTTTTTACTTTTTAGTTAATTTTATTAACCATTAATAAAAGCTTATTTTTAAGAAAGATACGTTAACACTCTCCGCATACAAACTTTCACAACCCAATTTCGTATAGTATTTATAGATAGATCCCAATAAAAGTTATATAGGAAACTTAGTATGGACTAATTCTGCTATCTCACCAAAAAAAAAATTGAAAATTATGCTTAGTTTATTTATTATCAAACAAAAAAAGAGGTCTACAAACTCTCCAGCTGTTTTGTTATCTCAGCTTTCTGTTATACCCGCACTATACATCACTATTCAGCACTCTTATAAAACTCCCAAAGCCACACCCACCCGTTCATTCCCTTACACACACACGTACATATCCATTTACATATATACTCCTCGGCATCTAAACAACATTTGTAAGCTAAGAAATCCAGCTTCACTTCTGGCTTTATATATTTAACTTTTTGCCTATTGGCAAAGTTAATTTTTTTAACGATATGATTTTATAACCAAAATTCCACAATGTTACGATCGAAATTTAAATAACGTACGGACTTTAACTAAAGAACAATTTTACATGGCACTAATGCTGATTTCGTTTCATCGAAAAAAAATGTACACTTGCACGTTGAACATGTTACTGACCCGTTTGCCACGCTATGTGCATGAATAATTAGGTTTCGCTTATCACCCATATTTAATTGTTATTGCAAAATCCAATTTATTTCACCAAATTTATGTGTCAAATAAAATTTTCGTCAGCTGATTTTCAGTGCAACCAGCTACCCTGTTTTTTTGATGAAACGAAATCACCATAGCTCTACTTTTTTTTACAACTTTTCTCGATTTTTTTAAAGTTTAATTCACTTATGAAATTTTTACGGAGTTAAATATTGGAAAAGTATATTTTCTAAGCAAAAATATATGTTTCATACAGTTGAAGATTGGCCAGAAAAATATCCCCAATTCTCTCATTTAGAGCAGAGTTGTAATTAGACGCTGACAAGTATAAGTAGTTGCTGGCGTCATGGTAGACACCTCGATTGTCAGAACTCTGATTTTTTAGTTTTCCTTGCTTTAAAACAAACAAATTAAAAAATAAAACAATTTTTGCCTTCGCCGAGAATCGAAGTCACACAGAGCCAAAAAGTTCACCTATAATCTGAAATCTCTGGGAAGATTGTCTTCAAATGATGAAAAGCTTCGCCTTCTTTGTCCAAATCCTTCACAAAGTTTTTGATAAGGCCGAGCTTGATGTGGAGCGGAGGTAGAATTATTTTTTCCTTCTTTATAAGTGGAGAGTATTTTATGTTATCTACCCCAACTTGAAATTCGATTCGTTCTGGCCAATCCTTTATGATGTAGTGGTCTTGACGATCTCGGCTATCCCATTTGCATAGAAAGCAACAGTATTTTGTGTATCCACTTTGTAGACCACATAGCATTCCAACGACTTTAAGATCGGCACATATTTTCCAATCATGTTCTTCGTATTTGATTAACTTGAGCAATTTTTGCATTATCTCATATGTTTCCTTCGTATTTACTGCATGCGCGATCGGGATAGATGGCTTTTGGTTGCCAATATGCAATAATACGGCCTTTAAACTTAATTTATTGCCGTCTATGAACAATCGCCACTCTTTTGAATCATATGGTTCACCAAATTGTTTGAATAGACCAGCAATGTCTTTGCAGTAACAAACACTGTCCTCCTTCGTATAGTACTTGGAAAATTCTTCGTGACGAGTTCTATAATATGTTACCTTAACATGAAACAAATTTAAATTGTTGCATTCGAGAGGCGGGTAGTTCGGCCTTTTCCTTTGACAATTCCAAATCCCTTATCCAGTCATTGAGTTGTGCTTGTGACAAAGAATTTCTTTCGTTTTCCGTTTGAAATTCAGTACAACATGATGCCGCGTAATCAGCATAGTGTACCAATACAAGTGTAAACTCTTCTGCATAGACGTCAAAATTCCAAAATGAGTTTAACACCTGTTCATCAGAGTTGTTTTTTTGGAAAAAGAGCATCATTTTGCGCCGAGTTGCATTCGATTTGGTATACAAAATTAGTAGTAGGTTGCATAAAAAAGTAGTTCGCTAAAACTTAGAAATTTGATTTTTTTAACATAAATAACAGCGAACTATATAAAATTATTAATTAGAATAACTCTTTCGAGTCTGCTCACTATTTTCTATTAAACAAATAACAAACAACTGCTAATAATTAGCTTCAAACCCCAAAATTTGGTATTTGTTTCCTTTAGGGGTCAACTCCTAATAAATTAGCTAGAATTATGGAAGACAGCTCAAAATACGGGTTTTGGCCTGAGGATCACGAATCCGGAAGCGCTTTTTAATTTTTTTGTGTCTGTGGAAAGTTATGGTCAAAAAACCGAAAATTGACCCGGGTTCGGTACCAAAATTGGGGCGGGTTCTCTTCAGAAAAGCAAAATATTAAAAAAGCGCTTCCGGATTCGTGATCCTGAGGCCAAACCCCGTATTTTGAGCTATCTTCCATAATTCTAGCTAATTTATTAGGAGTTGACCCCTAAAGGAAACAAATACCAAATTTTGGGGTTTGAAGCCTTCTTTGTGCTAAGATATGTATTTGATAGTAAATCTATCTAAAAACATCGTATATACATGTTTCCAAAAAAACGTTTGTTTTCATTTTCTGTCTAATTTCCCATTTCGAAGATGCTTACCTCAAAATTTTTCTGTAAAATTAATAAAATTTACTAGTTTTAAGTTTTTTTATTTTGTGTATTTTTTTTTCTTTGATATAAAGTATAAACTGAAAGATTCGTTTAAAAGTTGCCCTAGAAACTGGAGTGAAAAAGTTGTGCAACACAGCAACACTTTTGTGCAAACAAGAACTCTGTTTCATTGATATTCGGTGCTGCACACAACCCGATCACAACGAAAACAACAATAGCAACCCAGATTTTTGACATGGATGTGTGTTTTGACATTTGTGATTTGACGTGGAAGTGTGTTTTGACATTTCTGTCAAAGCTACAGTTCACACTTGTATTGATACACTATGGTAATCAGATACTACTGTTGACAATGAAACTGGAGCCGGAACTAAAGTTAAATTTGATTCTGGCAATGTCGCTTCTGTTGAAATTAGTTCTGGTAATGACACTGTAGATACGCTCGCATAGGTTACTTTTCTGGACTTTCCAACCCCAAGTACTTTTGTAGTACAAATATAGCAGTCCGTTGAATGGCAAGTTGGTTCCCTCCACTTCATTGGTGTAATAAATTTCACACGTCGCCTAAATAGATAGTTTCAGAAATTAGTCAGCTATACATTAAAAGGGAACAAATTCCTAATTTTTACAACGTACCTTTTTGTTCCGGTTTCCGAAGAAATCAATTCGACTCGGCATGTGGTGCACACAGTATTCGGTGTCCATGGTTTTTAGGCTCAATTCCAAAACACTTATAGTATGTAAATTTCAAAGGATTTGAAAACACACGTCTCATACTTTTAACAATAAATTGACCGCAGATGAAACAGAACATATCTGGATCATTTGTACACTCAAACTCTCTTGCCCTTTTATTCATTTTTTATAAACTGTGTATGACGCATATTTGTTTTTTGAAATTTAAAGTATACAGGGTGCCGCGGAAGTAAATGACTTTTCCCTTGGAAAATTTAAAAACGTCATAAAAAATTTTCTATGGCTGACCAATTAGTGAGACCTGCTGACCAATTATGACCAATTAGTGACCAATTAGTTGGCATACTAACTTTTCCAAATTTCGACCAATGGGGTGCCAACATCTTAATCGATAACACTCAAAAAACTTAAAAAAAATGAATTAAAAATTTTCTATGGCTGACCAATTACTGAAACCTACTGACCAATTATGACCAATTAGTGACCAATTATTTGACATATTTGTTCTTTGAAATTTAAAGTATACAGGGTGCCTGCGGAAGTAAATGACTTTTCCCTTGTAAAATTTAAAAACGTCATAAAAAATTTTCTATGGCTGACCAATTAGTGAGACCTGCTGACCAATTATGACCAATTAGTGACCAATTATTTGGCATACTAACTTTTCCAAATTTCGACCAATGGGGTGCCAACATCTTAATCGATAACACTCAAAAAACTTTAAAAAAATGAATTAAACATTTTCTATGGCTGACCAATTAGTGAAACCTACTGACCAATTATGACCAATTAGTGACCAATTATTTGGCATATTTGTTTTTTGAAATTTAAAGTATACAGGGTGCCTGCGGAAGTAAATGACTTTTCCCTTGTAAAATTTAAAAACGTCATAAAAAATTTTCTATGGCTGACCAATTAGGGAGACCTGCTGACCAATTATGACCAATTAGTGACCAATTATTTGGCATACTAACTTTTCCAAATTTCGACCAATGGGGTGCCAACATCTTAATCGATAACACTCAAAAAACTTTAAAAAAAATTAATTAAAAATTTTCTATGGCTGACCAATTACTGAAACCTACTGACCAATTATGACCAATTAGTGACCAATTATTTGGCATATTTGTTTTTTGAAATTTAAAGTATACAGGGTGCCTGCGGAAGTAAATGACTTTTCCCTTGTAAAATTTAAAAACGTCATAAAAAATTTTCTATGGCTGACCAATTAGTGAGACCTGCTGACCAATTATGACCAATTAGTGACCAATTATTTGGCATACTAACTTTTCCAAATTTCGACCAATGGGGTGCCAACATCTTAATCGATAACACTCAAAAAACTTAAAAAAATTAATTAAAAATTTTCTATGGCTGACCAATTAGTGAAACCTACTGACCAATTATGACCAATTAGTGACCAATTATTTGGCATATTTGTTTTTTGAAATTTAAAGTATACAAGGTGC
This sequence comes from Campiglossa producta, assembly GCA_964058755.1. Lineage (NCBI taxonomy): Eukaryota > Metazoa > Arthropoda > Insecta > Diptera > Tephritidae > Campiglossa > Campiglossa producta. The sequence goes on from CAXKVI010000004.1 coordinate 50,054,274, forward strand.
CTGCGGAAGTAAATGACTTTTCCCTTGGAAAATTTAAAAACGTCATAAAAAATTTTCTATGGCTGACCAATTAGTGAGACCTGCTGACCAATTATGACCAATTAGTGACCAATTATTTGGCATACTAACTTTTCCAAATTTCGACCAATGGGGTGCCAACATCTTAATCGATAACACTCAAAAAACTTAAAAAAATTAATTAAAAATTTTCTATGGCTGACCAATTAGTGAAACCTACTGACCAATTATGACCAATTAGTGACCAATTATTTGGCATATTTGTTTTTGAAATTTAAAGTATACAGGGTGCCTGCGGAAGTAAATGACTTTTCCCTTGGAAAATTTAAAAACGTCATAAAAAATTTTCTATGGCTGACCAATTAGTGAGACCTGCTGACCAATTATGACCAATTAGTGACCAATTATTTGGCATACTAACTTTTCCAAATTTCGACCAATGGGGTGCCAACATCTTACGGCCACCTTGGAAAATTTTAAAGTGGCATAAAATTTTTCCTATGGCTGACCAATTACTGAAACCTGCTGACCAATTATGACCAATTAGTGACCAATTATTTGGCATAAAATCTTTTTCAAATTTCGACCAATGGGGTGCCAACATCTTACAGCTCCATTGTCATCACTGCCTCAGAGGTCAAGGAAGCCATCAGACAGGCTAAGCCCTCAAAATCCATCGGCCCCGACGGCATTGCCATGAAGATGCTGAAACATCTAGGCCAGGAGGGACACAAATACTTAGCGGCTCTATTCAATCTTTCACTGAACACTTTCGTCATTCCTGAAATATGGAAAAAGGCGAGAGTGGTTCCATTATTAAAACCTAGAAAGCCGGCAAACATAGGCGATTCATATCGCCCTATATCACTTTTGTCGCCGGTAGTGAAGACGCTAGAGTCCATTTTGCTCCCGTATTACACCGCAAATCTGCACCTGGCTAATCATCAACATGGCTTCCGTAAGCTGCACAGCACCACCACCGCACTCAATGCCATTACAACGCAAATAAATAGCGGTCTAAATCAAAACCAACCAAATCACAGGACTGTGTTAGTGGCACTTGACTTGTCGAAAGCTTTTGACACAGTCAACCATGCCACTCTCATACAAGATCTATTAGAAACACAAATACCTGATGGGTTAAAGAGATGGACCGCTAATTACTTGAATGGGCGGCAGGCGTCGGTCAACTTTAGAAACGCAACATCAAAACCAAGACGAATTAGACAGGGGGTGCCACAGGGTGATGTCCTATCCCCGACACTGTTTAATTTCTATCTATCGAAGATGCCCCCACCACCAGAGGGTGTCTCCGTCGTTTCTTATGCTGACGACTGTACAATAATGGCGACGGGGAAGGGCCCCTATACTGATGAACTCTGTAATAAAATCAACGGTTACCTCTGCGACCTTTCCAGGTTTTTCACAGAGCGAGATCTGACGATATCTCCGACTAAATCAACGGCGACGCTTTTTACGACGTGGACGCACCAGGTGAGAAATGAATTAGACATTTTCGTCGACGGCACTAAGCTACCAACTGTCAGCCACCCAAAGTTATTAGGGATGACATTGGATAATACTTTCTCATTTGCTGGTCATGTGTCTGCAATGGTCTCAAAGGTACGTGGTCGCAACAAGATCCTCAAGTCACTTGCCGGCAGTACTTGGGGAAAAGACAAAGAAACGTTGCTGACTACATATAAGGCCATTGGCCGACCAGTCTTTGACTATGCTGCACCCATATGGACGAAGTTACAAGTCTGCCAAAATACTGCCATCAGAACTGCTACGGGATGTCTCCTCATGTCTTCCGAGTCTCACCTCCATCAGGAGGCAAAACTGCTCAATGTAAAAGAGCATGCGGAAATGCTGAGCAAGCAATTCCTTCTGAACTGCCACAAGCCAGCACATCCAAACCGTCATCTTTTGGACATAGATCGGCCCCCGAGAGACATAAGGAAACATCTCCGTAAACATTATGATGAGATCCGGCATCATATTACCTTGCCGTTTGATCTGCAGAATCATAAGCGGGCTCTAACCGACATCCACACCGAGTCGGTAGATACTTTTGTCGGATCTCTACCTGTGAACCCCGTTCTGAACAGTCCTCCACCGGATATTGCTGAAGAAGAACGCACCTTACCAAGGGAGACAAGAGTTACCCTGGCACAGCTTAGGTCTGGATATAGTGTAAGGTTAAACTCCTACTTGTCCAGACTTAATGACACAATCTCAAACATATGCCCTGCATGTGGTAGGACCCCCCATGATACTCTACATCTCTTCAATTGTTCATTTGAACCTACTCTTCTAACCCCTCTGTCCCTCTGGACAAACCCTGTTGAAACTGCACGTTTCCTTGGACTCCCCTTAGAAGAGCTTGATGAAGATCTTCGGAATGATCATACACTCTAGACAGGGCAATGCATTGTTAACAACAACAACAACATCAACGTCATTTGGCAAAGCCGTATAAGCTTTGGAGGGAAGCCAAGTTCAGAGAGTTGGAAAGAGAAGCTCGGATAAAAATATCTTTAGAGGTTATGATAACCTGTTGGTATATCGCCGCCATTCGTTTTTTTTATGCTTTTTATCAGCTCTTCGCCTCCGTGTTTGAACAGCTCGGCGGGTAGTCCGTCTTTTCCAGGCGCTTTGTTGTTTTAGAGCTGGGATAAAGCTATCATTCATCTTCCTTCACTTCCACATAGCCGGGGGGTGGAACGATTTTTCCATAGCTCGCAATTTAGCAATGAGGAGAAATGTTCCCTCCATAATTTAAGTACATTCGGTTACCAGGTCGACATTATTGTCCTTGCTGGAATTTGTCCCGGTCTTAAAACCTTTCGTCATCCGCCGAATCTTTTCGTAGATTTTTCGGGCATCATTCCTGTCAGCCAGCATCTCAAGCTCCTCACACTCACGCCTTTCGGCCTCACATTTCTTTTGTCTGAAAAGGCGTCTCTTCCTCCTTCGCCTCACGATAGCGTTGCCATACACTGCGGGTTCGCCCGTTCTCAACGTCTCCCTGTAGGCAGCGTCCTTTTTATCCGAGGCGGTTCCACATTCCTCATCGTACCAATAGTTCTTTCGGGCGGTACGCAATGAGTGAGAGAGAGATATGCTCCCATTGCTCGGTTAAATCGTTAGGTCGGAGATTGCTCTCCGATAGCAGGTGTGAGAGTCGATGCATTGTAAACAACAACAACAACAGAGTCGAGTGGAAAAATTATCAGCTGTCTGTGTCGTGCGCAGCGTATCGACGTCAAACTGTCCTTCCGTTACTGTGCGCAATTTCTTCGCTGCACAGAGGCGTGTGCGTATCTTGGCTGCAACAAGATAATGGTCCGAGTCGATATTGGGATCGCGTAGGGTACGCACGTCTAGAACGGTGGAGCTGTGTCTGCCGTCGATCATGACATGATCAATCTGGTTTCTTGTTCTTTGATCAGGGGACAGCCAGGTGGCTTGGCGTATTCGCTTGTGCTGGAACCTGGTACTACTGATGACCATATTGCGGGAAGCGGCGAAGTCAATCAACCTAGTGCCGTTGGGGGATGTTATATCGTGGAGACTGAATTTTCCAACTGTAGGACCAAAGACTCCTTCCTTGCCCACCTTGGCATTAAAGTCGCCGAGCACGATTTTGATATCATGCAGGGGGCAGCGATCATAGGCTTGTTCAAGTTTATCGTAGAAGGAGTCCTTCTCTGCGTCGTCCGTCTCCTCAGTCGGCGCATAGATAAATGTTATGTTGAAAAACCTCGCCTTGATGCGGATCGCAGCGAGACGCTCGTCCACAGGAGTGAACGCTAGTACTTGGCGGCGAAGTCTCTTTCCCACCACAAATCCTACACCACGCGCTTTGCCGCGTGTCTGGCCACTGTAGTATACGTCACAAGGACCGATGGTCGTCTTTCCTTGCCCCGTCCATCGCATTTCCTGCACGGCGGTGATGTCAGCCTTTGCGTTCGCGAGGACATCAGCCAGTCGGTCAGCGGTACGCTCCCTAGAAAGGGTCCGGACATTCCACGTACATGCCCTAATATCCTTCTCGTAGTCCATAATTCGTTTTGCCGGGTCGTCAACATTAAAGGGGGTTCTCATCCGAGGCTTTGTACTTTTTATTTTCATTGGAATTAGGTTTTTTACGTGGCGGGTCCCAAACCCAGCGCACAACCCGTTTCGGGGTTTTTTTTTTTTAGAATATTTACACATTTATATAGCGAGCCGCTTGCTTCAATACAGACGCCCGCTTGCAGCCGCACCTCATGGTGAACAGACGCTGCACAAAAGACCTCGGTGAGCCCTTAAACCAAGTATGTCAGAGTGGCCCCACCGGGGCTCCCTCTCTTTCTGCCGCGAGCCTAGATAGCTCACGTTGCCCAGAGTGTACGAACGAGGACACAAGAGTCGGGATTGGGCAAGGTCACACAGCAACCACACCCCAATACACTCTCTTTATCATCAGTAAAACCCGCTTAAGTACCCCGAGCAAAATGTTCAGAATTTCGAGGTACGAGGTTGTGCACTTAAAAGAACCCGATTAAGTATCTTCATTCGGGTACTTAAGGGAACATATGAAAAATGGTATGTAGTTACATGATTACATATATGGCTGTTTTGAAAGTGTATACAGTGTAAATTGGGCATAAGAAATAGCCCTGATTCGCATTGCGCTACAACTTAACCCATTAACGCCCACTGTACCCATACGAGTACACTTCTTCAAATATCGAAAAAAGGCATTTTAAATATCAAAAACATATAGTTTCGCTACAAGTATGACATAAACTGCTTTGAACGCAAGTAAATTATGCAGTTTGATATTTAGAGTGCCCATTAACCCCTTATGAGAACACCTTACTTACTTAAAATAGCCTTTAACCGCCTAGGCGATTTTGGCCGTCCAAACACCTATTTGCTGGAAATTGAAACAATAATTTTTTATTTTTTTTATTTGTGTTTAATTAAATATTTAACCAAAAATTTATTAATGGTATCAAAAAGAAATTTTGACTGCAATCTCGATGCCGGACATTAATGGGATGAATAGTTTTGCCGTTTAGGCGAAATTTCGCGGAATTTTGGTAAAATTTAAATTTAGACTTTATATTTTGAGATATATTATATGAACAATACGCTCAAAATCGTTTTATTCATGTAGTAACACTAAATAACAGATAATACACAAATATTTAATATTAGATCGTTAAAAAATTTATTTTTTTCGTCGCTCTTGGATTTGCCGCTTCGTCAGTTTACCGGCGGTTTTTATGTGAAGGTTGACCATTATTTTCTGGTATCAGGTCACTATTTTCACTAACACGAACTATAAATGATGACAGGTAATTACCTGTGTGTTTCATTTTACAAATACTTGTAAAAACAACTGTATCAACCCAGTAGAATAAAAAGTTGTGACAATTTAGGGTTGTGACATTTCATGTTTGATCTATTCTCATTTTAATATGGCTTAATATTTTTGGACTTCCGTTAGAAATAAGATGTATGCCACCAAGGTCTATATGTGTTCTAATTTTCAAGGAAAAACTATACCTAGTTTAGAAGAAAAGCTGTGGAAATATCTATTTCCAACCCGTCCTCGAAATGGAACCTGCTCTAGCACAGTTTGATGTTGACATTAGACTGAACTTGTGTCAAAAAAATTAACATTATATGTTAATTAATAACCGCACACGGGTACTGTGACCACCATTTTTTGATTTTTTACAAAACTAGAGAACAAAGTTAGTCCGTAGGACCATAGTCAAGCAAATTACTTTAAAAACGATTGTGGCATATTGTTACGCTATTTATCCTCTTTCTCAGCTTGGTTATGCAAATTTTACTTTGGTCACAATTTATAGCATATAATGCCAATAAAAGTACATGACCTCAGCAAAGGGACACTATAAATTGTGACTTTTTTTTTCTTTTTTGTGTGTTTAAAAGTAGTCCATGTTATTAAATTATTAAATTTTTCACTTTATTTATATGCTCGATGAGGTTCTACAATTTTGTCAATTCAAAAAGGAAAACTACTGGATTTCCATCTTCCTTGTTCCTTAGATCTAAGAGTGCCAGTTCGGATCATGACATTTGTGGATTATTTGCAGAATTCTTTAAATCGACTTAGCGTGTCCGCACACGGAGCGAATCGTCATAGAGTCGTATTAGACGCTACATTCGATTTTTGTACGCTTTGTACAGAGGATGTCTTAATTCTATCAGGAATCTTTTTCGAAACTCCAGTTTATTTAATAGCTGTTCGAGGTCTAATTCAAAATTTTTCCTCATACTGGTAAAAAAAAATTTAAAACAATACTGGGATTCCATGTCTGATCGTATTTGGGGCGTTGCGGCTTGAGTACTGGAGGAAACGAATGAAATTACAGATTTTTCAAAATCTACTGTAAAAGCATATATTTCTGTACCCTTCAGGTCCGGAAACCAAACATTCGTTGCAAATAAATCAATGTTTGGCTTACCAAATCTCAATTTTATTTGTTTAAATGCATACTCCGCGAGCTCCCATTCTGTTTCTTCTGATTTGAGGCGCCACTCTCTATCCGCTTCAATGTCTTCTGACGATTTAATATACGTTGCCTGTACCCACATACATCTTGCCGGTACCCACATACATCTTCTTTCTCGACACCACTGCCAAATTTCTTTGCTGAGTGCCGATAGTTCTGGATATTGTATGCTACCCATCTTATTTATATAGCAAATCGCCGTTGAGTTGTCTATCCTAAGTAGTACTTCCGCCGATCTTAAGTTCGTTGCAAAACATTTTAAACCATAGAAAGCCGCTCTTAACTCAAGTAGGTTAATATTGGTCTGCTTCTCCCTATAACTCCACCAACCATGCGACCATTCTCCCGCACACGAAATACCCCAAACAGAAAGCGACGCGTCAGAAAAAATTTCCAAGACGAACTTCCCTTCTCTGATGGGATTATAAACTACATCAATATTATTTATCCACCAATCTAGTTCTTCTAGTATATATGAATCAACATGTATCATATGTTCGTAGTTGCCATTGGATCTTTTGAGAGCTAGAAATTTTTGTCTCTCCATCTGCAACAAGATAACATATAAACTGTGCCAGAGTTTTAATTTTCACCGTAGATTATAGTTTTAAGCTTTTGGATGCTGTTTTAATTTTTTCCCGTTTTTCTAGTGGAAGGCTCATACAAAAGCTACGTGTATCAACTACAAAACCAAATATTTGCAGAAAGTGGACGGCTCTAAAATTTTTTCCAGTTTATTTTGAAACCTAACACAGTAAACCCCGCTTAAGTACCCCGAGCAAAATGTTCGGAATTTTGAGGTACTTAAGCGGGTTGTGCACTTAAAAGAACTCACTTAAGTACCTTCATTCGGGTACTTAAGGGAACATATGAAAAATGAGATGTAGTTACATGAGTACATATATCTGTACCTATGTGAACTTGTAATTTTTCGCCCTTTGCCAGGCATTTTTCTCTTTTAACTTAGACAACTGGCGATTCTCGATAAATTAGTGGTGTAAATCAAATCAAATATCCATTTTATAGGGCTACCATTGAGCTCCAAAATATGCAAGTCCCAAGTACCTACTTAAGAGGGGAAAAATATATGAGAAATGGATATTAGTGCATGAAAAATTTAGTCACTTAAGCGGGTTTGGTAATATAGCGGGGAGTTACTTAAGAGGGGAATTTTCTTCCCATTTCTTACAAAAAGAAGAGTGCCCAAGAATTTTGGTTACTTAAGCGGGTGAGTACTTAAGCGGGTTTTACTGTTAACTAATGGCGGCGATATACCAACAGGTTATCATAACCTCTAACGAGATTTTTAGCCGAGCTTCTCTTTCCAACTTGTGGCGTGTTGCTTTTTGAGTTTTCTACAAGTTGGCGGGACCTACAGTTTTTTGCCGACTCCGAACGGCACTTGCAAAGCAAATGAATTTTTTGCTGAGAAGCTTCTCATGGCAGAAATACACCCGGAGAGTTTGCCAAACCACTGCCGAGGGGCGGCCCCGTTTAGAAAAATTATTTTTCTAAATAATTTTTGATGTTACTTTTGCCGGGCATCGAACCGCCACGACTTGGTGTAGAAGGCCGAACACTTAACCGCTACACCACGGCGGCCGCCGTTAACACGTTACTAAAATTTCAACAAAATCGGTAAAGTAGTGTTTAAACAAATATAATTTCCTATCTATTGACTATCTATTGACTCTAAAAGATGCATTATGTAAATCGAGTAAAGGCGATGAACTAAATCTCCTAATTATTTAGCAATGTAAAAGAAAAAAGTTTTTCTTGTGCTTCGATGTTATAAAATTTTTTGTTTTTCTTGGTATCTGCTGTAAACAAATCTATGCATTTCGCTAAAGTTTCCCAACTTCAACACACAAACAAATTTTGGAGTCCAAATTGCACTTCTTGGTGTTGTTCTATATAAAAACTAAAAAGTGCAAATTTTACACCCAAGGGGTGCTGAAAAAGCTACACTAGAAAAGTGCAAATTTTAGGTTAGGTTTGGAGTATTAGAGAACTACACTAAAAGTGTGATTTTCGCGCCAATCTGGTGCGATTTTACGAACACTTAAAGTGCACTTTCAACTCTCACAGAGTGTTAAAAGTAATCACTCTAAAAAGTGCACGACTAACGCAAATATGGTGTATTCCAAACAGCACTTTTAAGTGCATTTTTAACTCCTAAAATTCCAAAAGAAGAAAAAAACAAAACCAATTTTTGTATAGTTTTGTTAATACAATGTTTTTAAAAATATCACAAAATAATATACTTGTATATATTTTAGGGTGATTAAAAAAAAATGTCGACTTGGTGTTGCCCCCTAAAAAGTTAGGTATTGATGAGAAAATAAGCCTTGCAAAAAATTAACGCTTTAAGGGTGGATATTTTTTTCGCCCTTTCCCATACATTTTGTATGGGGAAAAATTGCATTTTTTCAAAGTGAATTTTCTTTAAATTTTCGAAACTTTTTTCGAAATATTTTTACACAGTCTTAAAGTCCAAAATGGTAAGCCATGTGCGTCTATCTTAACTATTAAAATAATTACAGCCATTTAAAAACGACAGAGTTTTGTACTATTGCACACACACACAGTAACACGTATAAAATCTAGTAAATTTTAAATGGCTGTAATTCTTTTAATAGTTAAGATAATCACACATTTCATACCATTTTGGAAGCTGGAAGCTTCAAAGCTTCAATTTAAGATTATGTAGAAATATTTTGCAAAAAGTTTCAAAAATTAAAAGAAAATTCACTTTGAAAAAAATGCCATTTTTCCCCATACAAAATGTATGGGAAAGGGCGAAAAAATAGCCACTCCTAAGGGTTAAGTTAGAGCGCAATTTGTTGCAAGGCTTATTTTGTTATCAATACCTAAAGTTTCAGGGGGTAAGACCGAAAAAAACCAAATTTTTTTATTTGAATCACCCTAATATATATATATAAACAAAGAGAATGAGGATGTATGTGAAATAACATGCATCCCTGTGCCCACATAAGCCCAGGGGGCTAGGTCAAATTTTGACAATTATATTCACCACGATAACTGTCAGAATTTGCTTTTTTTAAACCGTTTGACACACCGCCTAAATGGAATTTTGGAGTAGTATTTATCTATCCAGTACTGTTAACTGTAGAGGAATGTTCATTTTGTACGGAAACTTACTGCCCCTACAGAAAAAGGGAAATTGTGCAGAAATGTAAGAAAATTGTCTTTTATGTTAATAATTGTATTCAAAATTCTAGTACATATTTAATTTGTTCCATTGAATCATAAACAATTCCAATCTGTTCGTTTTAAAATTTCATTGCGAAAATCCGATAAAATTGATTGTGATGTCTTAAGTTTTCTCCCGCCGGGAGCTCCGTTTTAATAGCTGACATATGCCATAGTCTACGCTCCCACTGCCACCGATTTTAATTATTCTCTCTCAATAAAGATGATTGCAAATTTTTACGCGAGCGCTAAATCTGCAAAATGTGACATGCTTGAGTATCAGCTGATTTCTTTTGTTTACATAAAACACAATCATATGTCAAAATTAGCTGATTTCCCTGTTTAGAAATTTATGCTGACCGAAATTTATATCCAGCAAGAATTTAGCTCTTCTCTTCAAATTAAATGTCATTTGCTAATCACGAACTTCATTCAGGAAAACAATTTGTAGCAATTATTAGCATCGGAAACAGCGAAATATTTTGTACCCTTAGGGGGAAGTTTTGCACAATAGTGAACAACGCTGCTGGTAGATTTAAGGCATAATTTGTTATCGTTAACGCTAACGCCATGCCCATAACGCTAATCAGCTGTTCCAACCAAACTTATGGAAATGAATGTAAACGATTATTAATGCCATACCATAACCCTAATGCGTTAACCATACCATAGCCAACCAATTGGTTTTTGATTTTTCGCCATATCCCTAACCTCTTAAAGTTTGTGGTGGTAAATTTTCGCACATTTTTAAGCTTTTACTTGTTCTTTTCGGTGTGTCATTTGCTGCCAATTTTTTCATCTTTGGAAATCAATGTAAACGCCTTAGCGCTATGTTATGGCAAGTATAATCGATTACACTGATTTCCATAAGTTTGGTTGGAACAGCTGAGTAGAGTTATGGGTATGGCGTCAGCGATAAAGGTAACTAATTCTGCCTTTAAGAAGTTGTATGCACTCCGTAGTAACCAACCTACTACTCAGAAACACAACAAACCATTTTATGTGACCAAAAGGAACCCAACTTAGAAACTAACTTTTACTCAAATACGCCCATTATTTTTTTTCCCACTTTTTATATGGAGAAGCAGCACTGTGTGTCGTACTGTTTTGTACTGATTTTATGTCAGGAATCTAAGTGATGATTTTTGGTCCTAAGTATCTGGCAGCCCTATCGTCAGCCTTTATCTTATTATTTGAATCGTCTTGTTTTATTGACACAGATATGTATGCAGATGTGCTTTAATAAAGCAAAACTTACCTTTTAGTTGTCTTCCCAATTGGTCGCAAGGACTTTTTTCTAAAACGCACATTATTTGCCTGCTAACAATCACTTGATTGTTTAAAAGTTTATTGATGTTTTTGTCCTCTGAGTTAATTTCGCAAGCAGAAATAACTATCAACATAAGGATATATTTGAATGCAAAACTTGGTAATATGTTTTCAGTTTTCATTGCTAGAGAGATATATGCGTAGCTGAGAAAATTTCTTCTCCTATAGGCAAGTAAAGTTTTTTTTCATTGTGGAGACTACCCTTAAGCCAACTTGTGGACAATTGCAGTTTTAAGTACCAGTTATGGCACTAGGTCTGATATTAGTTCTTAAAGTAATCGATATTGAAAGAAACGTTTGGCCGTTAAGCTTTACGGCTGTGTTCCAATGTGAAATAAATGAGGTGAACAAATTTTCAATTGAGTGAAAATATATTTAATTTTTGAGCTTTTTAATTGATTCCATTGACGTTTCTGCGGGCATGATCCCTTTTCAGTTCAAATCATTGTTTCGCACAGCAACATTTTGCCGGCAACTAGCGAGCATTAGCCGAGGACTGTCAAGAACGTCAATGGTAAAGCTCGTCTTACACTATATTTTTTGTCATCTGCACCCCTCACGTTTTCTATCCATATGTACTCATATGTGTGTCAAATTCGATTATTTTATTTTGGGTTTACATGCTATGTGAGATGGAAATAGAAACCATTCCATTTCTTATGTCCCTACATTTGATTTGTTGGAAGACCTTTCACTTTTGTGTTTCCACGGTTTGATTCTGTATCCATACAAAAGACTGACATATATGTCTGACAAACCATACCGTGCAATACGCCTTTAATCAAACATTGTATCCTTCAACAATGACCACTTACAAGAGACGACTGCTTTACTGGAAAACATTTTTATGTATTTTTCCCCTTTTCACAAGCTTTTTTTCCACCTGCAAACATTTTCATTACCTTTGTTCAAACGATTTGGATTTTATAGACAAAAACCTTATTTCGACTCCATATATTTTCACTGCACACAGAGCACTACTGAGCCTATTGCCACAGAAGTAATAAAAGTTTGTTTAAAAAACGCATAACGGACATTTAAACAAAGTAACAATGTGAAATTTAGTTTCTTAAGTTGAAACATAATTGATTATCAGGCCAAACTTATGAAAGGCACAATGGGGGTATCTAAGCCTAGTTCTACCACTTCGCACGGCAATTCCATGATAAATGCGGTTAGCAATGTACTCAAAAAAACTGGTGTAGTCACTAGTCATGTAATAGTACTACCACTGCAAGCCATATGAAAACCTTTGCATATGTATATAATCTACAATTTAGTGGCCATGATCTCCAGTGCGCATGTGTTTATACGTTTTGTGTAATCCCAATAAGCACGGAAAAATATATTCTCAACCGTTTGATTTCTCATTCTCAAGTTGAGTTTCAGCAACCCCATGGCAAAATAATTAATGGTAACCGCAGCCCAAAACAGAATTCGATATTACCGTTTTGACCCGAATGCTTCTGTCAAAAGCTGTGGCAAAACAACAAACGCATAAAAACACGTGCACAAATGATATACTTATTTTTCCTGGCTTTTTACTTGTTTTTCCGCATTTTCTAAAGAGATTATCACAAAACACTCACTAAATTTCTTTTCACAACTATTTTTTTTCTAAAAAAATTAACTAAAACTAATTAAAACACGTAACCGAATTCCGTAGCTTTTCCACGAACTATGCAAAGCAAAGAAGGGTGGATACCTTTCCGCGGTACGAGGGCTTAAGTCGATAGCCACAGGGCTACGCTGCCCTTGTGATCATAGCTCCGTACGGCACTTCATCACGAGAGCAGCCTAGCCTCTCTGACGCGACGACAAAGATCTTCCCCCTCCCAATCCAGGGTGTTATGCGAAACCGTGCCCATTGGACGTTTGCAGCCGGGAGGCAAATCGTGGCTGTATTTGAACGGAGCCTCTCTGATACCGGGTCGCCTCAGAGAGTAAGCATGGCCTTACCGCGGTACGGGGCTCTGCCGCGGCGGACGACACATTTTCCCCTACTCTTCCCTTGACCCTAAGCTGGCCTTGTCCGGTGATGGGTCGTACGAACAAGATGAACTCAAATAACCCAAATAAAAACGATAAACCTAAAAAACAAACAACGCCAAATTTCACTCCTCAGCAAAGGAGAACTATGGAGGAACAGGCGAGAAAGCAACAACAACGCCGGAGGACAACCTCCGTTCTACAATCAAGGGGGGGATCGACAGCGATGGCAACTACGAGTCGGTCAACCAACCCTCTATCGACTAAGATTGACTTGATGGGAGCTAGCACCAGTGCGGTTGCCAACGCAACTAAGCGGACAACGGCGGATGCTAAACTCCCATCAACCGCTGATATGAAAACCAGTATCTTTACGTCTGTGGCAGCGGTCTCACGGCCTGGCCTCGGAGTTTCGAAGGAGAAGGAAGCTGCAACTGAGATTTCGGCAAGGAGAGCGACCGCGATGGCAACTACGGGTCCGCAATACCAGGAGACATCTCCCCGCCGCTTCGCTGTCGCCGAATTCCAGTAAATCGGTAGAGCTAGCGAAAGCTGTGATACCGGATTTCCAAAATTCTTACATGCCAAAGAGGTTAAAAGTTAACCCTTTCAAGCGCCAGAGATCGGACCTGGAGTTAAATCCCCCTCCCAAGAGGCATCAGAATACCCCTGGAGCGGGCAAACTAAGCTTTGCTGAGGTAACCAAGGACAGGATCCTTATAGGCGTCCTTGACCGAGGCAATGACCGTCTGGCCATCCCTAAGGACCGGTGGCGTTACGTGCGAAATGAACTCGGCAACATTATTCTCAATGTTGCTCCAGAGTTTCCGGGTAGTTCGGCGCGAGTAACGGATGCGGGTTGGCACCAGGATCAGATTAAATTACTCGCATGCGAGGATGCAAAAACCGTAGCACTGTACAAGGCAACAGCTGCTAAGCTGGGTGAAGTCTACAAGGGCGCAAAGATAGAGGTCGTCGACTGGAAGAACATTCCAGCTCGTCCAAGGGCAAGGGCGTGGATTCCGGCCATCCCTGACGAACCCGAGAGAATTCTCGGGATGCTACGGCTAATGAATCCGTCCCTGCCAACGCATGGCTGGAGTGTCAATCTGGTCGGGGATGCGGTAGGGCCCGACAGACAGGTGGTGTTCACCATGAATAAAGAGTCAATCGAGCCCCTCAAAAGGTGCAATGGCCTAGTACACTACAGTGTAGGCCAGATCGTTATCCACGTATATCGTGGTGATGCTCAGCGCGCTGCCTTCTCGGCTGCTCCGGGGGAACCGGAAAACGAATTACCAGAAGAGGAAGCGGAGGATTCCGATGCGGAAAGCATGTTATCCGCCACGTCCCTTGGCGATAGTGCTGTGAACAACTCGGAGATGGAGGACAGCCTACAGGACGAGGAAGCCCTCGACGTCATGGTGGTAGCAGCCAAAGCTGAGCGATTAACATCTAATGCTACAGACAGCAAGACTCCTGCAACGCCATATCGGGCAGTTAATCGGAACAACTCGTCGTTGATAGGCAACCTCCGGGATGGGGACGGCAGGGAAGTCTGTGCGCTCTCATGTTGGTGGTGCTTCAGATTAATCTGCACTAATCTAAAGTAGCTTCGGCTGCTTTAAGTAGTCGTCTTTCTAAAGGCGACGTGGATGTGGTCCTCATCCAAGAACCCTGGGTCAATAGCTCGAGAATCTGCGGATTGGGGAGTAAGGGCTTCAAGCTCATTCGAGCCAGCGAGGAGAGCAAAGTCAGAACGTGTATTTTGGTCAAGTCTGAGTTGTACTTCTTTCTCCTTCCTAACTACACCAATGGTGATATTACCGCTATCAGTCTAACGGTCGACACCACCCGCCTGACGGTGGCGTCGGTCTATATGCCCTACGACGCCGAAGAACCCCCACCACAAACGGAGGTGAAAGACCTGGTGTCAAATTTCTGCACGGGTAATCTTATTATTGGAGCGGACGCTAATGCTCACCATGTCCAAAGGGGGTGCTCCGACATCAATGCCAGGGGCGAGTCTCTGTTTGATTACCTCTTAACAACCAACCTGGTGATTTGCAACGTGGGTAATGAGCTAATTTATATCACTAAGACCCGCAGGGAGGTCATAGACCTCACTATCTGTAGTGAAGGCGCTTATGAGTGGGTCAGAAAATGGCGGGTTCTGGAAGAACATTCTTTCTCCGACCACCGTTACATAGAAATGGTTTTAGATTTTATTGTAGAACAACCAATCATAAAGCGCAATCCACGTAACACTGATTGGCAGTTACACAAAGAAATATTAGACAGAGACCTACCAGTACTGCCCTCACAAGCCCCCTCATCAGTAGAGGAGCTGGGGGATCTTGTTACTACATTTACATCGGCGCTCTCAAATGCTCTAGGACAGGCTTGTCCAGTGCCAAAACCACGCGGTAAACACAGGCCACATTGGTGGTCCTACGATTTGGACTCGCTCCGAATATCATGCCGGAAACAATTTAACAAGGCCAAGAGCTTCGGCTCTGAGCCTCATTGGCACGACTATAAAGCTAAACTAAGGGCCTACAAAAAAGCTCTGAGACAGGCGAAGAGAACCTCGTGGAGAAATTTCTGCACTGGCGTCGAAAAGGTCGACGACACAGCGAGACTTAGACGAGTCCTCTCGAAAAGTCAAACAACCATCAGCTATTTGCGAAAACCTGACGGATCCTGGACCAGCACGGAAGAGGAACCCCTTGAGCTGCTCTTGAATACACATTTTCCGGGGAATCTGCATGATGCACCACTAGCACCTGCAACAAACCTGGCAGTAAATATACCCATCACTGAGGAAAGAGTAAGGTGGGCAGTTAAGAGCTTTGAACCGTATAAGGCTGCCGGGCCGGACGGGATTATCCCCGCGCAACTTATAAATGGCTGGTATTTCTCTTCACAGCCTGCCTGGCTCTCAACCACATTCCGGGCTCCTAGAGAAGCGCCACGGTAGGGTTTATCCCTAAGGCTGGGAAGGCATCCCACTACGAGCCAAAAGACTAAAGACCGATCAGTCTCTCGTCCTTTGTACTAAAAACCTTTGAGAGGATACTAAGCGACTACCTCTTAACGACTATTGATAGCAACCTTATCTCTAGCTATCAGCATGCATACACCAAGGGTAAATCAACAGAAACCGCTCTGCACAGCCTAGTATCTGAAATTGAGAAATCGCTGTGTGAAAAGGACTACTGTCTCGTGGCCCTCCTAGACATTGAGGGGGCTTTCAACAATATAAGCCCGGAGGCTATCAACTCCGCTCTAACTAATCTGGGCGTAGGTAGACCTCTAACTGATTTAATTGACCAAATTTTAAGGGGAAGGAAAATAGCTTCTTCACTTGGTACGGTTGAGTTATCACGTTATGTCACAAGGGGAACACCCCAGGGTGGTGTTCTTTCCCCGCTTTTATGGAACCTCACAGTCAACTCGTTGCTACGTGACACAAGCTGGGGGGCGGGAAGATAGTGGCATACGCAGACGATTTAGCTATTGCATTCAGAGGCAAGTTCCCACAAACTCTGTGTGACCTGATGCAAGTAGCTCTGCGAGAAGTTTCAACGTGGTCCTCTCGCTGCGGACTTAGTATCAACCCAGTGAAGGTGGAACTTGTCCTCTTCACCAACCGGTACAAAATACCGCCACTAAGCCTACCAGAACTAGATGGCACGCGGCTGGGATTGTCGGATAAGGCCAAGTTTCTAGGCATAGTTCTGGACAGGAAATTGAATTGGAAGGAGAATGTTCTTCAGCGCCAGAAGAAAGCTTGCATCGCTCTTTACACACGCAAAAGAGCCATTGGCAAAAAATGGGGGCTCAGCCCTGGAGTATGCAGTTGGATCTACACGGCCATCATTCGCCCAATCATGCTTTATGGAGTCGTCGTATGGTGGCCTGCGCTGAGCAAGGCAACATACCTGAATCTGTTGCGGAAAGTCCATAGATCCAATATGATCTGTATAAGCGGTGCGCTAAGGACAACGCCCAACTCAGCCCTCCAGGTCATTCTGGGCATTTTGCCACTTGATCTGGAAGGGTTTCGCTCAGCGGCGGCATCAGCTCTCCGCCTAAGAGAAACCTCCAGTTGGGCTGCGGGTACTATTGGACACTCCAGTATTCTGGAATCTTACAGCTTTCTCCCTCTAAGCACAGATCGTTGTGCGACTACTACAGTCGGGGATAGCTGTTTCAAAATACACATTCCCAGCAGAGAAGACTGGGAGAGGACGGATTGGTGTCCCGAAACAAATGGTGGCACTTCCATATACACCGACGGCTCGAAGTTGGACGGCAGAGTTGGAGGATGAGTTTATTCAAGGGATTTGGACCTTGAGCTCTCCTTCAGACTACCTGATCATTGTCTTCCAGGCGGAAGTCTCGGCAATCCTGGACGCCGCGGCCTGGTTAAGCAAACGTGTTATCGGAGAAGATATCGCTATTTTCAGCGATAGCCAAGCGGCCATCAAATCCCTTGGTTCATACTCGTTCAACTCTGAACTGACGCTCAGCTGTCGTCGATCTCTTCAGGAGATGGCCCAACAGAACCGCGTAAACCTCATATGGGTCCCGGGACAAAGGAACATTGAGGGAAACTGTAAGGCAGACGAGCTTGCCAGGCAGGGCACGACCAAGCAGGTTCTTCAGGATAAAGAGCGCTTAGGTATGCCGTTTGCCACATGCAAACTAATGCTGAAGGAGCACACACTCCGTCAAGCCAACGAAAGATGGCTGCAATCCCCAGGGTGTCGCATATCGAAACAAACCTGGCCAAAATGGGATCTTAAAAGGTCTAGACGCATTTATGCCCTAACTAGGAGGGAAATCTGCATATTGATAGGGGTATTAACCGGTCACTGCCTCATTGGTAGGCATGCAGAAAGGCTAGGTGTGCCCTACCGACGATGCGGTTTTCCTGGCGGTTCCGTTCCTGGATAGCCTAAGCCAGATCGCGGAACTGGACATAAAGGACTTGATGGGCTTCATAAAGTCATCTAAGTGGTTCGAGGAGGAGTAACGGTGTCGGTTTAGGAGTGTGAGTCCCGGGATTCTGCTATGTGGAAAATCCCAACAACTCAGGGATTTTCCATATGGCTGGGTTCCGGTACTGACTTTCCTTTTGTTGGTGGTATCACAACGGGCCTTTCAAAACTGGCCTAAGTGTGCCTCTGCGGCAGCCACTTGAACCTAACCTAATGTAAATAAGAAAATAAAAATGGTAATAGTTTGAGAGATCGAAAAGTAACTGTGCATATTAGAACAGTTAGCCACAACTGTCAGTTCAACCATAGATTTTTGAATCATGAGCATCCCTCACTATTTGAGATTAAGCGTTACTATCAAATTTTTCTTTTTCTTATATTTAAATATTCAGGTGAGAAAATTTAAATGTGCATTCGTACAGCTTCTACTTGCTAGCGTGATGTAGATTTAGAGTCAAAGTTCAAAGCCTTCTACTTTTATGGAGTCTATAGCCCGAATAAAACAAGATAAATTTATATGTAGATATATCTTGTTAAATTAGGCTTATTTTTTAGAGAAAAAGTTCTGCCTTTCATGAGAGTTGTAATAAGTTGGTAATTTCTTTAGTTTTAGTCAATTTGGTCACTTCTTTAGTTTTAGTTAATGGTAACTGCCGGATGTCTGAATTGTATGGGTCCGATTGCAGAAGAAGTTTTCGAGTCATTTTTCTGGTTTTGCATCGCCGAAAGGCTTTGATATTTTTGTTATTGGCATCAGCTGCCTCTTCCAATAGTTGCCCTATTCCAAGCATCGAGTGTTTTATCACATCTGAGCCGTGAATCAGGATTTTGTGCACAGTTGCAGGAAAATGCAAAACGTTTTAAAGAATTTTTGTACTAAAATCCATTGCGCTACAAACTACGCACTTGAAAAAATTGAACAAATTTTGAGAAAAAAGTACAACAATATGATGAAAACTCGCCGAATTTTCGCGAGGTTTGTATAAATTTTTGGGAAATAATTTAGGCGTTTTCTATTAGCCATATTTGAAAACAACATATGTTGAATTAGCAAAAAAGGGAAGGGCAGAAAATTGTACCGTTTTAAAGTAGTTTTCAACGCGTTTATGTTATAGACGCATCTAGGGCAGGATATTTTGAGAAAAAGGGAAAAATGCATAGCCAAGCTTTTTAAGAGAACGTTTGAAGGAATTCAAATCAGCTTATATATCCTGACCGAGAGTGATCTTTAGTTGTTAAAAGTTTAAATGTAAATACGAATTCTTCAAAATTTTTACTGTGTAGTTGACTCAGAATTTAATCATCAGAATTATTGAAAAATGATTCATAATGGTGGCTGAAAAATGATACTCAGTTTTTGATCATCAAAGGGAATCATATTTGATTATTTCTCCTGTTCATTTTGATGATAACTCAGTATTTCGTCACTGAAAGTAATCAAAATGTATTCAACTTAAGATATTTTCAAAATTCATTCATTCAAATGCTGTGTGGGAAATTATAAGGTAAAAGTAAATCATAAGAAAATACTGTAAAAGTTAAGAAGAGGGAAGAGAAAAGAAAGGGGAATAAGAAATGTAAATAAAAACATAACTTAACATAAACTTTAAAATAATAATTATACGTAAACGAAAAGTTTTTTTTTTATGAAATAAATACTTTAACTAAAGAATCATAACTAAATAAAAGGCCACTATAATAAATAACTAAATGAAATAAATATAAAACAAAACGTGAATACATACCTTAAACAATTAATTAAATAATTAATAAAAAACTTTAATAAGTAAAAAAATAAAAATTAAAATAATAATAATAACTTAATAATTAACTAAATAATCTAAGTTGTAAAGTACATACGTACTTATTAATGGGTTGAAGGAAACAATTTTTTTCTTAATACAAATTTACATTCTCCTAAACCATAAACCCTGTTTTTAAAACGCAATAATACGCGGTTGTATATGAAGTATTAAACAATTTATAATATATTTAAAATGATATTAACATTTATTTAGAAATGCGTCGAATTATAAATATTTTAAGAATGAAAATTTGTGAATATACAATTCAATATACAAAATGCAAAGTGTTAGAACAGCAAATTCCATAAAAGTATTTAAAACTAGGAACTAAATACAATATAAATGCCCTACAGTATATATGTATGGTAAAGTTTAATTTAATTTAAGGCTTTCGACTAAGACAATGAATTATAAATAAAATTATACTTAAATGGGAATTCTAATTCTTCTTGTCATTTAGATGGCGATAGGATTTTTTGATAAGCGGCCATCGAAAATAAGGTACGACGATGGCCATGGAGTAGGGTGGGTATAGCAACGGGTGTCGCAACAACACCCGCGGCGCCCCTTTTTCTGTTCGGCCATTTATATTTTTTTTCTGTTTTAGCTGTGGTAAGTGGTCGGTTCCGGTTCCGGTCCAAGCCGACAATGACTAGCCACTGTGCACCACTAGATCATGCCGACCGCCTTCCTTACTGCTCCAACTTAGATGCGTTTCCATAACAGACCTGTTATGGTTTGCCTTCGATTAATAGTCATTTTTGGTTTTGGATGATTGGGTATGACTCGTGGCTTTTTAGTTGACAGTTTAGATTCACGCCCCGGTTCGACGTGTATCGATAATTTCCATGAGCATGTCTGGTTGTGGCTGGGTGGCAGCACCAAATATTCCGACAGAATGGAAAAGACACCAATAACGGAACTTTTAATTTGCAGACAAACAAGTGTTTGGTGTGTTCCTGGAGTGGCCAGAGTAAATTGCGGGAAAATCTCTTCAATTCGAAATCAGGATCTGAATGTTTTGATATTTTTCTTGTTAACGTTTTTGAAGTAGTTTGCAACATCGTACCTGTATGACCCGCCCGTATACACAAACTCCCCTGGTATACAAGAAACCTAAAAAGGCTTAAAAATAAGCGAAACAAATATTTTATCCTGCACATGTCTACTTGTAATTGTGCCATCCCTAGTTATAAGTTTCATTTTCATTCCTTTTTATAGGAGATAGCTGCGGTGTTACCATCATTTGACCCGTGCGACAATGAATATTCATCGGTTCAATTCGTGAACCGAGTAGAGCAGCTAAGAGGAGTTTATCACTGGGAAGACTCTTTGCTTATTTTTGCCGTATTGAGCAAGCTCAAAGGTGTCGTATTTCGGCAATGGTGTGAGTTTATTCGTGTATTTTTGTTAGACTTCCCATATGTACATAATGTTGCTGATGCTCACATACAATTAATGAACTCAAAGATAGGGAAAGATGAAAAAGTGATTGAATTTTACTATAGAATGATCGCAATAGGTCGCTGTGAAGAAATTGATGATGCATCAATTAACCGGTATATAATAAATGGTCTGTGGGACGATATAAAACGCTCATTAAACGCAATGAACTTTAGAAGTTGCTCAGATTTATTGCAATCATTATATAGTATAACAGCAGGAGAAATGAATAGAAAGAGAGTGAGTGGTGTAGAGCAGAAAAGTATGCCGCGTTCCGTTCGGACGAGTGATCAAATGCATCATGCAAGAGTGAAGTGAGCGTAACGTGCTTCAAATGTAAAGAGAAGGGTCACATAGCAAAGAATTGCACGAAGAAAATAAAGAGTGACACGAAAAGTCAAAGAAATCCAGTATATAGTGTAGAAGCAAGCATAGACACAAGTGGTGCAGCAAGTATAGAATCTATAGATAAGAAGAGGTAGCAGTCAATAAAATTCAAATTGACGAAAAGCAAAGAGAGTTGCTGAAGAGCGTTATTATTTTGGGGAAGGAAAAAGTTAAATATGATGTTTTGATTGATTCCGTAAGCGCAAAATCGTTGATTAAGAGATCGATTGCTAATAGGTGCTGCGAATGTTTTACACCGTGCGAAGATAAATTATTTAATTTGCCGACGGCGAGGTGGTCTGCAAAGAGAAAGGGGTTACACGAATTGAATTCGATGAAGTGGTGTATGCAGCGGAGCTATTAGTAATCGATGACTCGATAATGAAATATGAAGCATTGATAGGAATCGATATATTATAAAAAGGAAAGGTAGTGATAGAGGGTGGTACGTGTAGCATAATGGCTATCGACAGAAACGCAGTTGACGTAGGAGATAATCTGCAGCCAGGCACTGATGATAAATTGATTAACTTATTAAATGACTATAATCATTGTTTTGTGGAAATATTGTATGAGCTGGGAAAATCAAAGCATTGTCGAATGGAGATCAGGTCAACAAATTCCAAACCAATTTCCAAGAAACCCCATAGCATTCCAATACCAAAACAGCAAACTGTAGAAAAGATGATAGAATAATTGTTGGCATTGGGCATAATTAATAAATCTAAATCGCTGTATGCATCTCCCATCGTCTTGGTGCGCAAGTCAAACGGCGAGGATAGGCTTTGTGTCGACTTCCGTGAAATTAATGCGGTCACTGAAAAGCAACCATGGTCGATGCCTACTGTCGAAGGGGTGTTAGCCACGTTAGCTAAGAAAAAGTTTTTCACTACCCTTGACATGATGTCAGGATATTACCAAATAGAATTGGAAGAAACATCGAAACCTTACAAGGGACCGTATATAGTCAAAAAGGTCCTTCGCTACAACCGATACGTCGTCGCAGACATAGATGGGCACCAGTGCTCACAGCGCAAATACTCAACGATTGCTACACCTGAGAATATGAAGCTATGGTGTAGCCTCTTCCCAGAGATTGATGATGAAACCGATGACAACGAAGAACTGCCAAATCGGGACGATTTTTGATGTCAGGAGAGGCCGAGCTGTCATCCCTAGTTATAAGTTTCATTTTCATTCCTTTTTACTTTGTACAACTCAAGTCAGTTGCATATGAACTATTCAATAATAAACACGTATAAATTAAATCGGTATCTTGACAATTGTAATTTTAAAGATGAGTATATTCGACTTTAAAGAGAGTTTAATGCTCTTGATAAACAGTTATATAATCAATACATATGTAGCTCGGTATGAAGTTGAACTAAAATCCAACCCGAAATCTTTCTGGAATTTCATACGTTCAAAAAAAGGTTGCACAAACATTCCCACCTGTGTGACTTTCGATGATAAGCATTCCCAGTGTTTATCTGATACCGCTAATTTATTTGCCGATTTTTTTAGCTCAAATTTTGTCCATGACAGTGGTAGCGTCTCAAATCCCAGTTGTTCTTCAAGTGCTCTGGACCTTGGAACATTGTCGGTATCTAAGCTTGATATTTTGGATGGTATTTCTTCTTTACAGTCCTCAACAAAAACAGATTTTGATGGTTTCTCACCATTTTTACTAAAAAAGTGCAGTTTCTCCCTTAGTGTGCCTTTACAGCATATTTTTAATCTTTCCCTTGCCAAAGGTGATTTTATTGATCGGTGGAAAGTTGCATCTGTTTCTCCGATGTTCAAATCTGGTAACAAAAATGATGTTCGAAACTATAGGCCTATTTCTAAGCTCACCACCTACTCAAAACTTTTTGAAAAGGTGGTGAAAGATAAATTGTATTGGGATACGTACGATAAGTCGAAAAAAAATGTCGAAACTGAAATGACCGAACTGCTAAAATCCTTCTTTTACAGAACGCATTAAAAATCCAGAAAATCAAGTTAAACGACGTTTTTTATTAGTTTTTATGTAAATTATGACAGTATATGACTAATTTATACATTTTTTTACAATTATTAGAATTTTTTAGTTTTCTAGTACGAAACTTAATATATTTCACAATAACAAAAAAAAAACGTTAAAAGTGCAGTTTCGGGTACGGGCCGAAAAATCCACCAAAA
The DNA here is from genome assembly GCA_964058755.1 of Campiglossa producta. Lineage (NCBI taxonomy): Eukaryota > Metazoa > Arthropoda > Insecta > Diptera > Tephritidae > Campiglossa > Campiglossa producta. The sequence continues at coordinate 50,078,187 of CAXKVI010000004.1, forward strand.
TTTTTGAACGAGGTATCAAAATACGCGTATTAATGGAAGTATCAAGAATCCGAAGTCGGAATGGGACTTTTTTGACCAGTTCGAAAGTTATTGCGGAAAAAACTTGTCTTACGGCCCCTTTTGTGGCACCACTTTGTATCAGCATTTAACACACAAAAGAACCTGTTTCAAGTAATTATATAAATAATATAAGCTTTTCGTCCACAGTAATTCTGGGCAGAATACTTTTCTGTGTAGGCGGCCGTCGGCTGAGTTTATAAAGAATAAACCTGGGCTACTCCATGCCAAGTCCGGGTGTGTGCCATAGCCGTGGCTACCGCCACGGTGATGTCCTTCCGCATAGTTTTTAATTCCAAACTCCAAAAATAGAATGAACACCACATTAAAATTTAAAAGGGGAATTTGAATAAATTTAAGATTATGTGACACTTCTTCATAATTCAATTGTTTGAGCTCCTCGTCCTGTTCCTGTTCAACTTATAATATTTTAAAATTTAAATCTGTATTTTTAATTGCATTAACTTCAAAAGCTCTCGATAAAGTGTCAGCAACAATGTTTTCTTTCCCTTTTACATACTGAATGTCATTAGTAAATTGTGCGATAAACTCCATATGTCTAGTTTGTCTCGGAATTCGTTCAGTCTTTGAACTTAAAGCAAATATCAACGGTTTGTCTGTATATACTGTAAGGCGATTGTAAAGTAAAAATTGTTTGGAAATGTCAAAAACAAAACGCTTTGTTATTGAGATCAAATTCATTTATAGATAATATTTATTAATATATGGGCAAAAACCGGTTCAGGGCTTATACCAACCCAGCCAAAAACTGGAATAAAAATTTCAAAAATTAAAAAAAAAATATGTATACATATATAAAAGCCTACTAAAATAAAAATTGTTTGGAAATGTCAAAAATAAAACGCTTTGTTATTGAGATCAAATTCATTTATAGATAATATTTATTAATATATCGGTAAAAAGTTATAATAGCAATACAATACTGAAAATTATTACTATGTAAAGAAACATACATATACCCAGCCAGAAAAATTTTCGTAAACGCATCTGGAAATAGAAAAAACTGGCAAAAACTGTATATTTTTCCGTTTTCATGCTCCTTTAAAGAACTTTTCCCGATCCTTTTTCCCCAGTAAAGTTTGCGAACGAAACGTATGTCTGTAAAAGTACAAAAAACTTTCCTAAAACCGACGCATTCTATCATGCTTTTATATTATTATAGACTTTTATTAAGCGTGTGGGGAACTCATTATCCTCTAATATACTTTTTATTCTTTCGATGTTTACTTTGTGATAAGCTTCATCACTTATGGAAAGAACTCTATTAATAACATTTTTGGCTGTGTTGACTATTGTGGCTTTGTCATGTTTTGAATGGATGTTTATTAATCTACCCGACGCTGTAGGCTTCATATACAAGTCCAAAGATAATTGGTTATGCTTCCTTATGACCAAAGTGTCAAGAAACGGTAGCTTCCCATCCGTTTCCACTTTAATTGTAAATTTTATATTATTGTTATATCCGTTCAGAATATTTATCTATATGTAGTTTTCAGCTTTTCTGATCTATTAGGGTCAAGTGCAAATAAAATACGATTTATTCCACCATTTAGCCCAACGTTTCGATAATTATCCTTATCTTCTTCAGGGGCGATTTTGGTATTTCAAAAAAGATTTTATTATTAACTTAACTAAAAAATGATGCTACCATCATTGTATGGTAAACTTGTCATACTGATATTTATCATTTCATCCACGGCATCGGTTTTAACAATGGCGAAAATATCATCAACATATTTTGTCAGTAAGCGTGGTTTGTGAGCTGAGTCTTTTTCAAATTTTCCTAACAATTCTTCTATTACAATGTCTGCTATGTCTGGGGAACCTGGTGAGCCCATAGGCATTCCATAACGTTGTTCGTATATTTTGTTCTTCAATTTAAAATACCTATTTTCTTTTATACAAAATTTAACCACTTCTAAAAAGAGTTCCTTGGTGAGTGTGGTGTGGTTTTTTATCTGTTCCCATTTGGAAGCTATGATTTCTAATGCGTGATCTACGGGGATGCTACGAAATAACGAGATGACATCGAATGATACGAGACTCTCGTCATCGTATATGTATGTATCTTTATTTTGTTTTTAAACTCAACAGAGTCTTTTACACTATATTTTGATGATTCGGTGATGTTCTTGAGGATGTTCACCACATATTTACACAAATTGTACGAGGGGGAGTTAACAAATGGGTTTCAGAGGGATGCCTGCTTTATACACAGAGCCAACAATGCCTAATAAAATAGAACAAAAGTCATAAGATATCTCTATAGATTTTCTTCAAGAAGATGTGCTTCTTATTATTATAGAGACCGTCTTTTTAATTTTATTAAGAAGATGTTCTTTTTAATATTTTAAATGAAAAATAAAATGATATCGCCCTCACCGAGAATCGAACTTACAATTTTCGGAATGATAAACCCAGCTGTTAACCATCAGGCCATCGCTCACTTTTGATTTCTAGCATCTAATTACTGATATGTGTATAGTTGTTAATGTTTCAAAGGAAAATCTCATCAATATAATTGAGAAGATTTCTTTTTAACATTTCTAATTAGGAAAAAAAGAGAGAGAATCGAACTTACAATTTTTCGATTGCTTAACCCAGCTGCTAACCATCCGGCCATCGTATACTAATAATTGCCAGCGTCTAACTACACCTTTGTACTAAATGTATAGTTTTTTAATAAGAATTTCTTCTTAAAACCAAAAAGATTTCCCTACAGTTTTTTCTTCGTTTGCACTGTTGCGACTACCCCTTTGCCCAAAAGCTGATCATGAAGACAATCTTTTAATTTTATTAGGCATTTTTGGCTCTGTGTAGATTTTAGGTAGACCATATAACCTGGGTGCATTTAACGTTTTGCTAACAAGTTTGTGTTTTTTCTTTAAATTTATCATTTTATTTTTAAACATTTTTTCCACAATTTCATTATTTTTATCCTGTAATTTATTAGTTGGATCACTTTTTAATACTCTGTATGCCGTAATATCATTTACCAGAAGTTGTACCTTCGTTTCATAGTCCGACTTATCCATTAAGACGTTAGCATTGCCTTTATCGACATTCAGCACCAATAGGTCTTGGTTGTTTTTAAGAAACGTTTTGGCCGAATGTAGAGTATTCAATATGAATTTGTCGCGCGCGTGGTTTTTTGTTTTCTTAAGGTGATCGCGAATTATTGTTGTTAGGTTATTTCTCTCTATCTCTTGCTGCTCTTTATCTTTGATCATCTGAATGCAGTCTTCTCCGTCTGCTATTAAATTGAATAAGGGAATTTAGGGCCTAAAGAGAGGAGCCACTGAACATCTGAAGGTATTTCTGTTTTCGTGGTATTATGAAACCAATGGGGTATATTTTTAATGTGCGTGTGTTTTCTTAATTAGGTTATTAGTTAGCAATTTTTCACTTTCAAAGAACGCCGTGGAATCTTCTACATTGAGGGTTTGGTTTATTTTATTGCCCATTCTTGCAATCATGAACGCACATTTTTTGGGAAGGGAGGGAACACCCTTTTCCCATCTCTCAGTATCACAAACGAACTTCGAAAGTTCGAATATGCATTTGGGAAGAAAATTAGGTATTCTAAATAACAAAAAAATGAGAGAACTGACAAGTTATTTTGGGAGATGTTTCCCCAAATGTTTACAGGGGAATTTATTGAAAAATATTAATAATTTCCAATAAATAAATTGAATTGTTAAAAAAAATATATATTTTGTGTTCTTCTTGTGGTTTTTTTTGGGAGTGATGTCGAAATTGACAGTCCTTGTCCGGAAATGGGCCCGGGACACACCGGTACTCCCTCGCGGTACTGCCCGAAAGTGGTGGTAGCGATTAGGTATGACCAGTGGAACCTTCTAGGTCATGTCCTCCATCCGTAAGGAAGGAGAAGATGGGTAATGGGAGGCATCATATCCGTGGATGAACCATCGAGTTACACGTAATTAGCTATATGCATATTAGTCGCGTCTTACGACCAGTATACCTACCTGAAATGGCAACTACGGGTCGGAACTCCTCCCAACAGACATCTTCCCGTCCCTCTGCATACTGGGATAAAAGAAAGGTCGCAAGGATCCTGAATAAATATGAGGGAGTATCACCGAATGCCAGGTATACGGTGGAATAGTGCAAGCTCTGATACCGGAATCCAAAGCACTTATGCGCCAGAGTTCAGACGAGGAGCTAAACCTCTATGCGAAGCTGCGTCAAAACACCCCCGCAGTGGGAAAATCTAGCTTTGCTGAAGTGACCAAGGACGGTATCCTCATAGGTATCATTGACCAAGGTAACGACCGTTCGGCAACCCTTAAACGTGAACCGGTGGTCCGGCACGAGGTACTGATGCGGGATGCCGCCATGGTCAGATCAAAGTATTCGCTTGCGAGGTTTTAAGAACTGCTGCGCTGCAAAAAGCAGCAGCTGCCAACCTGGGTGAAGTCTACCCAGGGGCAAGAATCGAGGTCATCGACTGGCCTCGGCTACTCTAAATAATCGGCTTTTTTAAGGCGACGTAAATGTGAACCTCATCCAAGAACCCTGATGATAAACGCATGACCACTCCAACCATCCGTTCGGTCTTACCGGCGTATGTTACAACCCCCACTAGTTCAGTTCTAGCGAAAGCTGAACGCCTAATCATGAAGGGTTTTGATGACTCCTCCTAGTCATCCTTCATACAGCTCACACATCTGGAATTCTCCAGAGCTACAGCCGGGAGCACACTCATCGTCTGGCCAATATACATATTGCAGGTCGTCGGGACCAGATTAGGAAAAAGTTGCGTCGCAAAACAATAAGACGCTCCAGGGCGTGTACAGCAAAGAGCCGCAAAAGTTTAAAAGAAACTCATGGGTTGGTGATTTTGGATCTGTCAGCAGTTGCACTCAGGGTAGCGAGAGGAGTTCCAAGTGTCGTGTGGACAGCCACCGCCGGTAATGCAGTCCTTTCAAGAAATTTGCATGGCAATTGGCGCGAATGTTTTAATAAAATACTAGCAGATACTTTATTTAATTTGATTTGATAAAAAGTTAATTTTTAAAATGTAAACAAATTTTTTTCCTACATTTGATTAAATTGTAGAAATGTCAAATTTGTTCGAAACAGCTGTTTCGAACTTCGAATTAGTGTTCCCAAAATTTTTGGGAAAAATCTTCTCCCAGGGAGTTCGGAATGGGGAGAATTCGTTTTTGGCAGAAACAATTTTTTGGGAGATGAACTCTCATGGGAATATTAAGGATTGGGCTGTTAGTATTTTCTTGTGTAATATTTTGGGTATTAAATTGCATTTCGGCATGAATAAACCATGCATCAGGACAATTAGTTCAATATTGTGGAAGTTTAACAGAAACAGATGAAATTTCCTTCCGATTTAAAGTTTCATTTTGATTTTGATTTTCAAACGGATTTCTTATTGGTGCAGTAGATGTGTCATCTGGAAAATCAATTAGTGATTCGTTTAATTTGTGCGTGAATGTTGAGTGTGCGTTGTGTTGTGGAGAACGAATCATGTTGAAATATTTAACTAAGTCGTCAAAGAAAAAGATATATTTTGAAAATCAAAGGAGGAAGGAGCTAACAGAATATAAAATATAATAATATTATTAATTAATATGTATATATCATTTATTTAACTCGTCAATCATGCAAAATTTAATGAATTTTAATTAAATTTACCTATATATGTGGGACATGTTTCACACGTACCACTGAGTTTAATTGATAATAAAGTTTATTGAATTATATTTCAATTTATAAGTACATGATATTGATATTTATGTGAATTAATTAAAGTTAAATAAAATATAAGATTAAAATAAGTTGTTTGTTTAGTTCATTTCTGTTTTTTCACTCTTGTTGGCACTAAGTAAGTATTTTGCGCTTTTGCTCGCGCACACGACAACAACTCAATGATAACTCTCAAACGACTGACTCCCTCGTTTACCGGCTCTCTCTAGCTAACAATGCTGCCTTTTTATTACTTACTATCCCTTGCACAGGTTGCCATTCTTGCCGTTCGTGGGTGAATTGGTGGATTGGTTGGTAATGCCACCATTCTGGATCCTACAACCGGCTATCCTGACGTATTATTCGCCCCGAATAATGTGCTCCATGGTTTCATGTTCTCTACTACTGAGGTTGTTGAAATAGGACCTTCTTGCTTCCCTACTTTTGGCACCTTATACCTTCAATGGTTTAACTTCTCCGTAATTTTATAAGGTCCTAGATATTTAGTCCTTAATTTCATACGGGTCCCGAACTGGGTTCTTTTTATTGCTACCATATCGTCTACCTTATAATTATACCCTGCTTTGCGGTGTTTATTAAATGATTCCCTATTTTCTTTTTGGATTTTAGCAATATTTTCGCGAGCCTTGTCGCGCACCATTTCTCTTTCTCTGTTCAACTCCTCAATTTCCATATAGTTAAAAATTTCTCTTAGATCCGTATTCTCACCTACGCGCGTATCTAAGCCTGTCAAGATTTTGAAAGGCGTTGCTCCCGTACTTCGCGGGACAGTGTTATTAATTATCTGCTGTACCTTGTCTACATATGCGTACCAATGGGTGGGGTTTTCATGACTCATTTTTTCGATCATTGGAATAACTATCTTGTGGATTCTCTCCACTTGCCCGTTCCCGCGTGGTACCCCAGTTGCAATTGTTAAGTGTTGAATGTTTTGATTTCTACAAAAGTCTTCAAAAATCCCAGACGTGAAAGCAGATCCCTTATCCGATATTATTCTCCTAGGATTCCCAAATACCGCCGTGAGTTTCTGTAGTTTATCGATTACCTCCTCAGTCCCTGTCGACTTAGTCGGATAAAGCCACACGAATTTGGAGAATCCATCTACGATGACTAAGATGTGGTTATACTTTTTACTAGTATCAGTTAAAAGTCCTACGTGATCTATACGCAAGGTTCCCAACGGCTCACTGGCTTTGTCAATTGACGTTAACAAACCCTCTTTTGTGTGTTGTTTTGCTTCCATGACGATGCATTGAACACAGCTCTTTACTACCCTGTTAACTTTCTCGCTCAAATTAGGCATAAAATACGACTTTTCGACTAACTGTGTAGTTTTTCTTGCAGCGAAGTGGCCTTGGACATGCGCTAATCTGATAACTTCTTCCTCTACTGATGATGGTACTACCAAAAGCTCTTTGACCGGATCCTTGTAGAATAGCTCATTCTTTACATAAAAATCTTCATATTCTTCCCTTTCTACTATTTTCCTCACTGCCCTAACCCAATCGTCTTCCCCCTGTGCATCTTTAAACCTTAGTTTCATCGAATCCCTGATAACAGGACAATATACCCGACTTAAGGCGTCTACATGTTTCATGCTTGAGCCTTTACGGTGCTCTACTTTAAAATTGTATTCTTGCAGTTGCATGGTCCATCTCACCGCCCTATCCGGAATATCCTGCTTGTTCAAAGTTTGCGTAAAAGCATTACAATCCGTAATGATTTTGAAATGCATGTCTTTTAAATAAATGCGCCATTTCTGTAACGCTTTGATTATTGCTAGTACTTCGAGCTCGTATGAGGAATATTTTTCTTCTCTGCACTGAACCAAAAACGTACATGTTTTTTACGAACAAAGTTTCATAGAAGTTCACGCTGGTTTTTCTTAAAATATAAGAAAAAATTTATAGAATCCAAGAAAATTTTCTTACAATTTATGTGTGAATACATGCTTTCTGTGGATTTGTTTACATATTTTACGAAAAAGTACTTATATTCTAGGAAATGTTCTTAAATTTCTACGAAAAAGTTCTTTGGAGAGGTTTTAACGAACAATTCTTAAAATCTATGTTCTTTTTCATTGGATACATGAACTTTTTTGGTTCAGTGTGGGCGAAGTTTTTCTTCTCATTTATTCCACTGGGTGTAACAGCTGATCCTCTGAATCTTTCTGCAGTAAAACTGCGCCGTACCCATACTTTGATGCGTCTGTGTGCACTTCCGTCTCAGCCCTTGGTCTATAGAGCTTTAAAGCTGGAGCGCTCATGAGCGCCTCTTTCAACGATTGTATCGCTATTAAATGTTTTTCTTCGATCCGAAACTGTTCATTATCCCTTAGCAAGTCTGTTAGTGGCTTTGCTACTAAAGCGTAGTTTTTTATGAAACGTCTAAAAAATGATGTCAGTCCTACGAAACGCTGCATTTCTTTCTTACTAGTGGGTATAGGAAAATTTTTGACCGCCATTGTCTTTTCTTCCGACGGGAGAATTTGCCCTCTCTCTATCTTATATCCTAAAAACGTAATTTGTCTCATCAGGAATTGGCACTTCTGCCATTTTATACGCAGTCCATACTCGCTTGCTCTTTTTAACACGATTTTTAGTTTTCTCAAACTCTCCTCATCATCCTTTGCTGGAATCACTATGTCGTCCATGTATATTAAAACCGTACCATTTCTTAGCAAATCTTGGAAGACGGAGTTAATGTAGCGACAAAAAACTGCTGGTGAGTTGGAAATTCCAAACGGCACGAATCGAAACTCATACTGTGTGCTATGGGTCACAAAAGCAGTATATTTTCTAGAGCTTTCCTCAATAGGCACATAGTAAAACCCGTTTTCTAGATCGAGTGTGGTGAACACGCTCGCTTCACTAAGGCTGCACCTCATCTATTACCGCCATAGGAAAATTATCCCTAATAATTTTTGCGTTAATCTTTCTATAGTCGCAGCATAACTTCTTACTGCCGTTCTTCTTTTTTGTAAGTACTATCGGTGATGCAAACTCAGACGAACTATTTTGGATTATCCCCTCCCTTAACATCTTAGCTATTTGCTCATCCACCCAACATTTGTTTACATATGACATTCGACGCGGTCGCTGATAAGTCGGAGTTTCATCATATAGTAAGAGTTTCATTTGTACTGGTGCGACTTTCTCCTTTCTAGGCTTATATTCTTTAAAAATCTTTCCTACCTCTTCCGCGGTTTACAAGTTAACATCCACTTCTTTCCCATCGATTCTCTCCTCGATGTTAAAGCACAACGCACTGAACTCCTTCAAGTACATATTCTCGCCCCCCTTGTTCACTACCTGCACGGAGCCTGCCTCTGGCACAAACTTGAACAACGTGTGTCTGTCCCCTTGGACTGTCACTTGCAACCCTGCCTCTGGTGCGGCCGTGAACACCTTGTTTCTGCCCCTCTTGTCTTGACCTAGCTTCTTCAGTCTGCGTTCTCTGATTCAAGATTTTTCTATCTTTTAATCTCTCGATGGATAACTTCATTGCCGCGGATTCACAATTTTTCCCCCTTGTAACCGGAATATCAACCACTTTGGTATTTTTGCTAGCACCCTGTCCCGAATCTTCCTGTACTTCTGCTACAGTATCACCTTTTACGATTTCATACTCCGAAACCTCCACCTTTTTTATGTCACTAGATATATTCCTGTATTGTGTGAAAGAATGAAGCCCATCGTAGACAAACTGGTTGGATCTTATCAGTGTGGCTCTAGACCTGGTAAGTCCACCATCGACCAGATTTTCACGATACGCCAAATCCTGGAGAAGACCCACGATAAAAGAATCGACACACACCATCTCTTTATCGATTTCAAAGCCGCTTTTCATAGCGCAAAAAGCAGTAGCCTGTCTGCCGCCATGTCTGAATTTGACTTCCCCGCAAAGCTTATCCTTCAGAATCGGGAAGGACGTCTCTGAGCCATTTGAAACCAAACGAGGCATCAGACAGGGCGACTCCCTTTCGTGCGATTTCTTCAACCTGATGCTGGAGAAAATAATTCGAGCAGCAGAGCTAAATCGCAATGGTACAATCTTTTACAGGAGCGTGCAATTGCTGGCGTATGCCGATGATTTCGATATCATTGCCCTTAACAACCGCGCAGTAAGCGCTGCCTTCTCTGGTTTGGATAAAGAAGCGAAAAAAGTGGATCTTGCGGTGAACGAGGACAAGACGAAGTATCTACTGTCATCAAAGAAAGAATCGGCGCATCTGCGCTTTGGCAGCCAAGTCACCGTTGATAGACGGAGAATCACTCTTGCCAACAAGTGTTACTTTGGACTAAGTAGGCAATTGAGAAGTAAACAACAAACGAAGATAACGCTCTATAAGTCGCTCATCCTACCAGTCCTGATGTACGGCTCGGAATCATGGGCAGTGTCAAGAGAAGATGAGATGGCCCTTGGAGTATTTGAGAGAAAAGTTCTCCGGAAGGTATATGGTCCCTCCCGTGATGTCAACGGCGAGTATCGAAGGAAATTTAACGATGAGCTGTACGAGCTGACCATAGTGCAGCGAATTTAAGCCCAAAGGCTCCGCTGGCTGGGTCATGTTATGCGAATGGACAAGTAGGCTCCAGCGCAGAAGGTTTTCCTATCGACACCCGAATTCGGCAACAGAGGAAGGGGGAGGCCTCGACTGAGATGGAAACAACAAGTGGAGGATGACTTGAACTCCCTTGGGGTTTCCAATTGGCGCTAAAAAGCAATGACTGGCGTGCTTTGATACAAAGCGGCCAAAATCGCCTAGGCGGTTAAGCGTCAAAAATGACGCAAGCTAAGATTAGATATATTCCTGTTCAAATCCTTAACAACCTCTGTGGCGTCAAACCCCCCCCTCTTTTCCATCACCTCTTATGATCACATTTGCTTCCGCCAGTATATCGGACCCTAAAATGGCTGCATATAGAAAATCTTTTTCTTTTACCACGTAGAAAGTGATGTGAAGAATTACGTCGTCTATTTCTATTTCACTTTCGAAACAACCCATTGTTGTCACCGTTCGCTTGCCAACTCCCATCAGCTCTAGCTTTTCCTCATTAAGCTCTATGTCACCCAACATCATGAGCGTATCGTATCGTAAAATACTAACCTGGGACCCTGTGTCTACCAATGCACTAAACGTGTGTGCATTCATCGTCACATCTATAAAAATTTAACCTGTTTTCTGTGCTTTTGTTTTCATTCTCGAAATCATATTTGCACGTTCACTTCTGGCTTCGTTGACTTTTTGTCCTTACCTTTCTCTTTGCATTGTGAAGAATAATGACCTTTCCCATTACAACTAAAACACGTTACTTCACTACCCTTCTCACCGCTACAATCTTTGGCCCGATCACCCTGCTTGCCACATGAAAAACATTTAATTTTTGAGTCCTTATTGACTTTCTCTGCAGTCTGCGTACTTGGAGAATTTTGAAATGCGCTCAACCTATTTTGCGAAATTTGAGGCCCTTTTACTCTTTCGTATACGCGGATTTGTTCTTTAAGTTCACGTAATGATTTTGCCTGGTAAAGCATAGTTTTGTTGACCCTGCTATCGGGTATACCCTCGACAAAGTATTCACAAATACTTCGGTCATCCAATGCTATTGGCTTACTCATCTCGATAAGAACGTACACGATGTACTTCTGAAGCACAAAGTTGTATGCCGAATTCTTCTACCAGGGCGGATTTCAACGAATCCCTGTTCCTTACCCCTGTTAAACCCCTAGCAAATAACTTTGCTGCGCCCTTCAACAACTGCTTAGCATACACGAATTTTTGCAAGTTATTCCAATGCACTGTATCTGCAATGTCTTCAAACTCCATCACCCACTGGTTTACATCTTGAGAGCCACCATCAAATGAACTAACACTGTCTACAATATCACGCATCGTGAAAGCAACACCCCTAAATCTTGGTGCAAGCATTTCAGTAGCATCTGCTTCAGTATAAACAGAAGTTGGAGAATTCCTACCACTCACCCCCCTTGATGTGTTTCACTATCACTCAAACCAAAAAGTTGTAAAAGCTTTTCTTGCAACTCCCTTTTCAAACCTACGGTACTCAAATTCAATTCCCTTAGTTTTTTTTTAACGCTTCTACTGTAAGCGAACGGATATGATCCGTGTCCATTGTTATTGTTAGCGAGTCTCGGTTATCAAATCAAATTAAATAAATTGTATCAATCTTCACTTACTATATTTCACCGCACATTAGTTGATGCCACTGAGTGTAAAACTGCTTAAAACTAAGAATTAAGTGATCAAAATAAATACAATTCAACAAATACATTCAGTTGCTTCTCTTCGCTGACGTTTGACGACGTTTATCTTCCATTCGTTTGCTTTTCTTCGGCCGGTATCGTTTCTCATTTTACTTCACCACTGTCTTGCTCAATATTCAATAATTTCAACCACCATTATTTGTATGCTTGTTATTGTTGAACGCGTTCACATTCACATTGTAACATCCCTTTGTTGCATTTTGCTTCGTTGTCTTTGTTTGCTTCATTTACTTTGCTATAGTTCTGCTTGTGTTTACCTTCTTACTTTGCCAATTTTTGTTTTGTTGTCAAACTTGCTCTCTGCGCATTCTCGCTGCGCTGTTGTCGCTTACTTTGATTAAACTGTCTCGCTGCTTTATGTCTTTGTCGCCGACCACTTTCGGTTATGTCGTTTGATTTCAATTGTTTTTGCACGCCACGACATGTGAAATCGCGTTTTCGTGGCTATCGAGCTACAACGGCCAACTTCAAATTTGATGGCGTCTGTTTATATGTATGTACGCATGTACGTACTTATGAATATATGTACGTGTAAATGTTTGCTCACTTTTTGCACTGAACTGTTCGTAGATGCAAATGTGCATTTCATTCGTTTTTACATGAATTTTCTTGTTGAATCAGACGATTCCTTACAGCACTGTACTTGCTTTTCTTCACTGAATTTTGTCACCAGCATTATTTTATAAAAATGCTCACTTTCAGCAATTTTTATTTCACTTTTTGAGTCCATTTACTTGACCTCCTTTGGTTGAGCCACCAATTTGTGGGACATGTTTCACACGTACCACTGAGTTTAATTGATAATAAAGTTTATTGAATTATATTTCAATTTATAAGTACTTGGTATTGATATTTATGTGAATTAATTAAAGTTAAATAAAATATAAGATTAAAATAAGTTGTTTGTTTAATTCATTTCTGTTTTTTCACTCTTGTTGGCACTAACTAAGTATTTTGCGCTTTTGTTCGCGCACACGACAACAACTCAATGATAACTCTCAAACGACTGACTCCCTCGCTCACCGACTCTCGCTAGCTAACAACGCTTTTATTACTTATTATCCCTTGAACGGGTTACCATTCTTGACGTTCGTGGGTGAATTGGTGGATTGGTTGGTAATGCCACCATTCTAGATCCCACACATATTTATACTATTTAAAAAAAAATCAAGACCAAAGACTTAGGAAACGAACTTGAAATTTTTAAATTAAATTTTAGGAAAGGCGATTTTTGATTATATTAGATTACATAAGTAATAACAAAATACATATGTTATAATATAATATTAAAAGTTAATATTTGATGTTAAAGAAACACAATTATTTTCGTTATACACAGCTGTTGCACTCTATGGTTTTCAAAAATTATTTAGTGTTCATTTTAGTTCAATCGCCACTACATTTAAATGTTTCGTCTTCGAAAATGGATATACGCTGGAACGTGCGTGTTAGCAGCAGTCTTCGCTTTCGTTTAACTGGACAAGGATCAGTCGAATCACTGCTACTGTGTCCGATTCTGCTATATTATTTTGTGTTGGTATACAAGTCACTTGCAGGATCGGCAATTGTAGTGACTTAAATAATCTTAGTTTTATATTTTTTTTAATTTTTTAAATGTATTTCCTTTTTAAAATATTTTGAAGATAAAAATCCAAAATTGTCTTTCTTTTAAAATCTAAAAACTCAAAAAAACTTAAATCTAAATTTAACAAATTTCAAAGTAAAATAATATAAAGTATTTTAATAATAAAACCAACCCTACATTCGTCGGGCTCCTGCTTGATGATATTTTGAGTTAGTAAGAGTTAGCGATTGGACATAGATACTCATCTTTTATTAAGAAACAATAGGTGGAGTTATCAAAACCCTTCATGATTAGCGGACTGTCAATTTCGAAATCACTCCCCAAAAAAACCGTGAACTCTCACTCCAATTATTTATTGCAAACTATTAATATTTTTCTATAAATTCCCCTGTAAACATTTGGGGAAACATCTCCCAAAATAATTTGTCAGGTCTCCTTTTTTTTGTTATTTAGAATACCTACTTTTCTTCCTTCACTCCCTTGATGTCTGGCTCCGAATTCTGGCGTAGGGACTCTCCAGACAACGTTTTCTGGCGCCACTCGCGCTGGAAAGTTGCACATGAGGTGCTTCACCGTTTCTTCTTTCCTCAGCATCTTTACAACTCCTAAATAATCGTCCGCAGAACATACCTAGCTTTTCTGCGTGCCTTCCAATAAAGCAGTATCCGTTAGTACACTTACTATTTTTTAGATTCCAATTTGAGGCAGGATCCATTTTGAGGCAGGTTTTCTTAGATCGACCACCGTAGCCATTTTTCTTTGGCTTGGCGGATTGTGCCCTGACCAGCTAGTTCGTCTGCCCTGCAGGTTCCCCCAATTTCTTTGTGTAGGGTTCTGTTGGGCAATCTCTTGGAGAGAATATTTATTCTTAACTTGCTATCGCCGACTGTTGTGGTCGCAAAACGATCACGTAAGGTCCCCGCTGTCGCTGCTCGGTACCCTGCCAGATCGAGAAGCAAAATGCGAAGAATGGTCTAGGGAGCTTCGTTTGGAGTTATGTTTGTTGCCTTTTTCCGACGTTTTTCGCCAACAGCTTTTTGCACCTTACCAGCTTTTAAATAGAACTATGCCTTGGAATTTGGCTTCATCCGCCAAGTCCAGGCGCATATTATTTAGTTCTGGTAGGTTTACGGTTGATATGGAGTCCGCAGCGCGAGGACTTGTATCGATCCAGAAAGAGTTGGGGGGAATTTGCCCATGTTTGCAAAAGCTAGGTCATTATCATATGACCTTGCTACTTTACAATGCTGGCTTTTGCTTTCGCCATGGGCTGCTTCTTATTATCATGGTTATTAAACACTAAGAGAGAGAGGGAGCCCCGGTGGAGCCACTCTGACATACTTGGTTTAAGGGCTCACCGAGGTCTTTTTTGCAGCGTATGTTCACCATGAGGTGCGGCTTTAAGCGGGAGTCTTGGAGCAAGCGGGTCGCTATATAAATGTGTAAATCTTTACCAAAAACCCCTAAAACGGGTTGTGCGCTGGGTTTGGGACCCGCCACGTAAAAACCAATTCTAATTCCGAAGCGGCCAAAATCGCCTAGGCGGTCAAGCGTCAATAAATGGCACAAGCCAAGATTAGATTAGAATATGTACATAAATGATACCAACAAAAATTTATTATTTCCATTAATTTACTTTTTTTTTAAAAGAATGACGAAAAAAATAACAATGTCATAATTCATTGAAGTGTCACACAATTGCTAAAGAAGAATTTCTGTGTGTAAACGTAATGAGCAAGTTCAAAAGAGAAATTGCATTGAATTTGACTTCCCCGCAAAGCTTATACGGCTTGGCCAAATGACGTTGAGCAATACCAACAGCTCCTTCAGAATCGGGAAGGACGTCTCTGAGCCATTTGAAACCAAACGAGGCATCAGACAGGGCGACTCCCTTTCGTGCGATTTCTTCAACCTGATGCTGGAGAAAATAATTCGAGCAGCAGAGCTAAATCGCAATGGTACAATCTTTTACAGGAGCGTGCAATTGCTGGCGTATGCCGATGATGTCGATATCATTGCCCTTAACAACCGCGCAGTAAGCGCTGCCTTCTCTGGTTTGGATAAAGAAGCGAAAAAAGTGGATCTTGCGGTGAACGAGGACAAGACGAAGTATCTACTGTCATCAAAGAAAGAATCGGCGCATCTGCGCATTGGCAGCCAAGTCACCGTTGATAGACGGAGAATCACTCTTGCCAACAAGTGTTACTTTGGACTAAGTAGGCAATTGAGAAGTAAACAACAAACGAAGATAACGCTCTATAAGTCGCTCATCCTACCAGTCCTGATGTACGGCTCGGAATCATGGGCAGTGTCAAGAGAAGATGAGATGGCCCTTGGAGTATTTGAGAGAAAAGTTCTCCGGAAGGTATATGGTCCCTCCCGTGATGTCAACGGCGAGTATCGAAGGAAATTTAACGATGAGCTGTACGAGCTTTACGCAGACCTGACCATAGTGCAGCGAATTTAAGCCCAAAGGCTCCGCTGGCTGGGTCATGTTATGCGAATGGACAAGTAGGCTCCAGCGCAGAAGGTTTTCCTATCGACACCCGAATTCGGCAACAGAGGAAGGGGGAGGCCTCGACTGAGATGGAAACAACAAGTGGAGGATGACTTGAACTCCCTTGGGGTTTCCAATTGGCGCTAAAAAGGAATGACTGGCGTGCTTTGATACGAAGCGGCCAAAATCGCCTAGGCGGTTAAGCGTCAAAAATGACGCAAGCTAAGATTAGATATATTCCTGTTCAAATCCTTAACAACCTCTGTGGCGTCAAACCCCCCCTCTTTTCCATCACCTCTTATGATCACATTTGCTTCCGCCAGTATATCGGACCCTAAAATGGCTGCATATAGAAAATCTTTTTCTTTTACCACGTAGAAAGTGATGTGAAGAATTACGTCGTCTATTTCTATTTCACTTTCGAAACAACCCATTGTTGTCACCGTTCGCTTGCCAACTCCCATCAGCTCTAGCTTTTCCTCATTAAGCTCTATGTCACCCAACATCATGAGCGTATCGTATCGTAAAATACTAACCTGGGACCCTGTGTCTACCAATGCACTAAACGTGTGTGCATTCATCGTCACATCTATAAAAATTTAACCTGTTTTCTGTGCTTTTGTTTTCATTCTCGAAATCATATTTGCACGTTCACTTCTGGCTTCGTTGACTTTTTGTCCTTACCTTTCTCTTTGCATTGTGAAGAATAATGACCTTTCCCATTACAACTAAAACACGTTACTTCACTACCCTTCTCACCGCTACAATCTTTGGCCCGATCACCCTGCTTGCCACATGAAAAACATTTAATTTTTGAGTCCTTATTGACTTTCTCTGCAGTCTGCGTACTTGGAGAATTTTGAAATGCGCTCAACCTATTTTGCGAAATTTGAGGCCCTTTTACTCTTTCGTATACGCGGATTTGTTCTTTAAGTTCACGTAATGATTTTGCCTGGTAAAGCATAGTTTTGTTGACCCTGCTATCGGGTATACCCTCGACAAAGTATTCACAAATACTTCGGTCATCCAATGCTATTGGCTTACTCATCTCGATAAGAACGTACACGATGTACTTCTGAAGCACAAAGTTGTATGCCGAATTCTTCTACCAGGGCGGATTTCAACGAATCCCTGTTCCTTACCCCTGTTAAACCCCTAGCAAATAACTTTGCTGCGCCCTTCAACAACTGCTTAGCATACACGAATTTTTGCAAGTTATTCCAATGCACTGTATCTGCAATGTCTTCAAACTCCATCACCCACTGGTTTACATCTTGAGAGCCACCATCAAATGAACTAACACTGTCTACAATATCACGCATCGTGAAAGCAACACCCCTAAATCTTGGTGCAAGCATTTCAGTAGCATCTGCTTCAGTATAAACAGAAGTTGGAGAATTCCTACCACTCACCCCCCTTGATGTGTTTCACTATCACTCAAACCAAAAAGTTGTAAAAGCTTTTCTTGCAACTCCCTTTTCAAACCTACGGTACTCAAATTCAATTCCCTTATTTTTTTTTTTTAACGCTTCTACTGTAAGCGAACGGATATGATCCGTGTCCATTGTTATTGTTAGCGAGTCTCGGTTATCAAATCAAATTAAATAAATTGTATCAATCTTCACTTACTATATTTCACCGCACATTAGTTGATGCCACTGAGTGTAAAACTGCTTAAAACTAAGAATTAAGTGATCAAAATAAATACAATTCAACAAATACATTCAGTTGCTTCTCTTCGCTGACGTTTGACGACGTTTATCTTCCATTCGTTTGCTTTTCTTGGGCCGGTATCGTTTCTCATTTTACTTCACCACTGTCTTGCTCAATATTCAATAATTTCAACCACCATTATTTGTATGCTTGTTATTGTTGAACGCGTTCACATTCACATTGTAACATCCCTTTGTTGCATTTTGCTTCGTTGTCTTTGTTTGCTTCATTTACTTTGCTATAGTTCTGCTTGTGTTTACCTTCTTACTTTGCCAATTTTTGTTTTGTTGTCAAACTTGCTCTCTGCGCATTCTCGCTGCGCTGTTGTCGCTTACTTTGATTAAACTGTCTCGCTGCTTTATGTCTTTGTCGCCGACCACTTTCGGTTATGTCGTTTGATTTCAATTGTTTTTGCACGCCACGACATGTGAAATCGCGTTTTCGTGGCTATCGAGCTACAACGGCCAAATTCAAATTTGATGGCGTCTGTTTATATGTATGTACGCATGTACGTACTTATGAATATATGTACGTGTAAATGTTTGCTCACTTTTTGCACTGAACTGTTCGTAGATGCAAATGTGCATTTCATTCGTTTTTACATGAATTTTCTTGTTGAATCAGACGATTCCTTACAGCACTGTACTTGCTTTTCTTCACTGAATTTTGTCACCAGCATTATTTTATAAAAATGCTCACTTTCAGCAATTGTTATTTCACTTTTTGAGTCCATTTACTTGACCTCCTTTGGTTGAGCCACCAATTTGTGGGACATGTTTCACACGTACCACTGAGTTTAATTGATAATAAAGTTTATTGAATTATATTTCAATTTATAAGTACTTGGTATTAATATTTATGTGAATTAATTAAAGTTAAATAAAATATAAGATTAAAATAAGTTGTTTGTTTAATTCATTTCTGTTTTTTCACTCTTGTTGGCACTAACTAAGTATTTTGCGCTTTTGTTCGCGCACACGACAACAACTCAATGATAACTCTCAAACGACTGGCTCCCTCGCTCACCGACTCTCGCTAGCTAACAACGCTTTTATTACTTATTATCCCTTGAACGGGTTACCATTCTTGACGTTCGTGGGTGAATTGGTGGATTGGTTGGTAATGCCACCATTCTAGATCCCACACATATTTATACTATTTTAAAAAAAATCAAGACCAAAGACTTAGGAAACGAACTTGAAATTTTTAAATTAAATTTTAGGAAAGGCGATTTTTGATTATATTAGATTACATAAGTAATAACAAAATACATATGTTATAATATAATATTAAAAGTTAATATTTGATGTTAAAGAAACACAATTATTTTCGTTATACACAGCTGTTGCACTCTATGGTTTTCAAAAATTATTTAGTGTTCATTTTAGTTCAATCGCCACTACATTTAAATGTTTCGTCTTCGAAAATGGATATACGCTGGAACGTGCGTGTTAGCAGCAGTCTTCGCTTTCGTTTAACTGGACAAGGATCAGTCGAATCACTGCTACTGTGTCCGATTCTGCTATATTATTTTGTGTTGGTATACAAGTCACTTGCAGGATCGGCAATTGTAGTGACTTAAATAATCTTAGTTTTATATTTTTTTTAATTTTTTAAATGTATTTCCTTTTTAAAATATTTTGAAGATAAAAATCCAAAATTGTCTTTCTTTTAAAATCTAAAAACTCAAAAAAACTTAAATCTAAATTTAACAAATTTCAAAGTAAAATAATATTAAGTATTTTAATAATAAAACCAACCCTACATTCGTTTCCTCGGGCTCCTGCTTGATGATATTTTGAGTTAGTAAGAGTTAGCGATTGGACATAGATACTCATCTTTTATTAAGAAACAATAGGTGGAGTTATCAAAACCCTTCATGATTAGCGGACTGTCAATTTCGAAATCACTCCCCAAAAAAACTGTGAACTCTCACTCCAATTATTTATTGCAAACTATTAATATTTTTCTATAAATTCCCCTGTAAACATTTGGGGAAACATCTCCCAAAATAATTTGTCAGGTCTCCTTTTTTTTGTTATTTAGAATACCTACTTTTCTTCCTTCACTCCCTTGATGTCTGGCTCCGAATTCTGGCGTAGGGACTCTCCAGACAACGTTTTCTGGCGCCACTCGCGCTGGAAAGTTGCACATGAGGTGCTTCACCGTTTCTTCTTTCCTCAGCATCTTTACAACTCCTAAATAATCGTCCGCAGAACATACCTAGCTTTTCTGCGTGCCTTCCAATAAAGCAGTATCCGTTAGTACACTTACTATTTTTTAGATTCCAATTTGAGGCAGGATCCAATTTGAGGCAGGTTTTCTTAGATCGACCACCGTAGCCATTTTTCTTTGGCTTGGCGGATTGTGCCCTGACCAGCTAGTTCGTCTGCCCTGCAGGTTCCCCCAATTTCTTTGTGTAGGGTTCTGTTGGGCAATCTCTTGGAGAGAATATTTATTCTTAACTTGCTATCGCCGACTGTTGTGGTCGCAAAACGATCACGTAAGGTCCCCGCTGTCGCTGCTCGGTACCCTGCCAGATCGAGAAGCAAAATGCGAAGAATGGTCTAGGGAGCTTCGTTTGGAGTTATGTTTGTTGCCTTTTTCCGACGTTTTTCGCCAACAGCTTTTTGCACCTTACCAGCTTTTAAATAGAACTATGCCTTGGAATTTGGCTTCATCCGCCAAGTCCAGGCGCCTATTATTTAGTTCTGATAGGTTTACGGTTGATATGGAGTCCGCAGCGCGAGGACTTGTATCGATCCAGAAAGAGTTGGGGGGAATTTGCCCATGTTTGCAAAAGCTAGGTCATTATCATATGACCTTGCTACTTTACAATGCTGGCTTTTGCTTTCGCCATGGGCTGCTTCTTATTATCATGGTTATTAAACACTAAGAGAGAGAGGGAGCCCCGGTGGAGCCACTCTGACATACTTGGTTTAAGGGCTCACCGAGGTCTTTTTTGCAGCGTATGTTCACCATGAGGTGCGGCTTTAAGCGGGAGTCTTGGAGCAAGCGGGTCGCTATATAAATGTGTAAATCTTTACCAAAAACCCCTAAAACGGGTTGTGCGCTGGGTTTGGGACCCGCCACGTAAAAACCAATTCTAATTCCGAAGCGGCCAAAATCGCCTAGGCGGTCAAGCGTCAATAAATGGCACAAGCCAAGATTAGATTAGAATATGTACATAAATGATACCAACAAAAATTTATTATTTCCATTAATTTACTTTTTTTTTTAAAGAATGACGGAAAAAATAACAATGTCATAATTCATTGAAGTGTCACACAATTGCTAAAGAAGAATTTCTGTGTGTAAACGTAATGAGCAAGTTCAAAAGAGAAATTGCAGATAATGAGCAACAAAACTTTTTGTGTGTAAACCGGGACTTAGAATCGCTATGTTAGTTGGACTGAATAGTCAAGTAATGTAAATTATCTTTTTGCTCAAAATGCAATTTTAAATCTTTTTGATGGACATTCTAAATTGTCTTTTTCTGTTGATGCTTCGAATGTTGCAATTGGCGTTGTATTACAGCAATTTAAAATAATCTTTTAGAACCTTTAGCTTTGGTCGGACGAGTGCATGCCTCCAGATTGAGATTTAAGTGTGCTCTGCCTGGGAAATCGCTGAGCGTCATAAATTAATACCATCTGTGCATGCTGGTATCAAAATTACTTCCATTATGCTAGGACAGCCGCAAGCCGTTGGATATTCTGGGCCAACATACATCGCTATTCGATGTGGAAAGCATAGTTCATCTACTGCTAATACTCATGCTCAGGATTTCGAGGCGCTTATCGAACTTGAAGAGTTTCGACCATTAGCTTAAACTTACCATGGACTAGTAAAACCAGTCGTAATCATGACGGTTGATAGGGTTTGCTATACAACACTTTAAGTGACATAATCTCGATGCATTGTTTTTAGCTACCAATGCTCCTTGAAGAAGTGCATATAACAGAGAAGAGCGCATAATGGCTCCTCTTAGTCGGGAACTGGCTGGTTTAATATTGCCTCAAGACCATTTTGGGTCTCGCTTGCATGAACGTGGCGTTACAATTGATGAATATTTAGAGAAATCTAATTTCGAATTTGCAGGAAATGTATTAGTATGGAGCTCAATGGTAATAGAAGGCTATGACGTTACCGCAAAATATGTTGGGGCAGGTGAAAAAGATCTTCCTGATTTCCCAGACATTAAGTGGTATTCAGAACATGTACGTGAAAGCCAATACTTGCTCCAAATTTTAAAATGTAGAAATACTGAATTCTGTCGTCCAAGAAGTGGCCTATTTACATATGTTACAAGACAACAGGTTTCTTCCAGCACCTGTAAAAGTAAAACAAACAGTTGATGACTTGGTTTTAGATGAAGGAGGCAATTTCTTAATCTTACAGTCAAATTAGCTCTAGGCTTAAGTGCCTCACTCAAAGATTTTCTGCAATTGCCCTACGATTATTTTGTCATGTTATATATATTGTCATGCTTCCACTAAGCACTAAATCGTCACATTGAAAATATCCATAGAGCACCATAATGGCTTGATAAGAATGACGTGGACATTCGAAAATCCGCTGAAAGTGAGCAGATTCAGAATATTGAGCAGCAATTCAATACAATGTCATCGAAAACTTAGAATTATGGACTCTCGTTTCATGGACTGAAGACTGTTAATTTGAATTCAATTTAAAATAAGTTTTTTATGCTCATAAGATTATAATATTTTTGTTACTTTCTCTATATTGAATCAGTAAATCTGATATATGTATATCCTAAATCTATTGTCCACACAACACATAATGTTTACGTAAGCATGGGGGAGGGGGTATCCGATTTGCTTATTTTCGATTACAAGGGGGTGGGGGGATAAATAATTGTAAAAAATCTGCTGACGTAATACTTGAACGGCCCCATAGGGATAGGGATAGGGAGGGGGAGGGGGATAGAATACTATGGCTATTTCAGGTGAGATTTTTGGATGTAGATTGAAATACATTATCTTAGTTTTCTTGCTTACACTTAATTTATGTGCAGCAAACCATGCCCGTAGCAAATGTACATCATTATTAACGCCTGCTACCAAATACAAATAGTTCGACGAACCATATGCAATAGCAAGATCGTCTGCGAAAGCTGTAACTTTTCCAAAAAATGGTAACGAAAAGATCGAGTTCAAGTATACCAAAAATAATATTGGACCTAAAACAGATCCTTGTACCAATCTTTACTTGTTGCACTCTCCCCGATAAGTGGGGTTCAAGTGGCTGCCGCAGAGGCACACTTAGGCCAGTTTTGAAAGGCCCGTTGTGATACCACCAACACAAGGAAAGTCAGTCCCGGGACCCAGCCAAATGGAAAATCCCTGAGTTGTTGGGATTTTCCACATAGCAGAATCCCGGGACTGACACTCCTAAACCGACACCGTTACTCCTCCTCGAACCACTTAGATGACTTTATGAAGGCCATCAAGTCCTTTATGTCCAGTTCCGCGATCTGGCTTAGGCTATCCAGGAACGGAACTCCCAAAAAGCGCGTTCTCGCGCCGCTTAAAGCCGGACAGTTGCAGATGAGGTGTTCCACTGTTTCCTCCTCCTCATCATCTTTGCAACTCCTGCAGCATCGTCGGTAGGGCACACTTAGCCTTTCTGCATGCCTACCAATGAGGCAGTGACCGGTTAATACCCCTATCAATATGCAGATTTCCCTCCTAGTTAGAGCATAAATGCGTCTAGACCTTTTAAGATCCCATTTTGGCCAGGTTTGTTTCGATATCCGGCACCCTGGGGATTGCAGCCATCTTTCGTTGGCTTGACGGAGTGTGTGCTCCTTCAGCATTAGTTTGCATGTGGCAAACGGCATACCTAAGCGCTCTTTATCCTGAAGAACCTGCTTGGTCGTGCCCTGCCTGGCAAGCTCGTCTGCCTTACAGTTTCCCTCAATGTCCCTATGTCCCGGGACCCATATGAGGTTTACGCGGTTCTGTTGGGCCATCTCCTGAAGAGATCGACGACAGCTGAGCGTCAGTTCAGAGTTGAACGTGTATGAGCCAAGGGATTTGATGGCCGCTTGGCTATCGCTGAAAATAGCGATATCTTCTCCGATAACACGTTTGCTTAACCAGGCCGCGGCGTCTAAGATTGCCAAGACTTCCGCCTGGAAGACGCTACAATGATCAGGTAGTCTGAAGGAGAGCTCAAGGTCCAAATCCCTTGAATAAACCCCTCCTCCAACTTTGCCGTCCAACTTCGAGCCGTCGGTGTATATGGAAGTGCCACCATTTGTTTCGGGACACCAATCCGTCCTCTCCCAGTCTTCTCTGCTGGGAATGTTTATTTTGAAACAGCTATCACCGAATGTAGTGGTCGCACAACGATCTGTGCTTAGAGGGAGAAAGCTGTAAGATTCCAGAATACTGGAGTGTCCAATAGTACCCGCCCCCCAACTGGAGGTTTCTCTTAGGCGCAGAGCTGATGCCGCTGCTGACCGAAACCCTTCCAGATCAAGTGGCAAAATGCCCAGAATGACCTGGAGGGCTTCGTTGGGCGTTCTCCTTAGCGCACCGCTTATACAGATCATATTGGATCTATGGACTTTCCGCAACAGATTCAGGTATGTTGCCTTGCTCAGCGCAGGCCACCATACGACGACTCCATATAGCATGATTGGACGAATGATGGCCGTGTAGATCCAACTGCATACTCTAGGGCTGAGCCCCCATTTTTTGCCAATGGCTCTTTTGCATGTGTAAAGAGCGATGCAAGCTTTCTTCTGGCGCTGAAGAACATTCTCCTTCCAATTCAGTTTCCTGTCCAGAACTATGCCTAGAAACTTGGCCTTATCCGACAAGCCCAGGCGCGTGCCATCTAGTTCTGGTAGGCTTCATCATCATTTATTGGCGCTTAACCGCCTAAGCGATTTTGGCCGTCGCCTATCAAAGCACGCCAGTCATTCCTTTTTAGCGATAACTGACGCCAATTGGAAACCCCAAGGGAGTTCAAGTCATCCTCCACCTGTTGTTTCCATCTCAGTCGAGGCCTCCCCCTTCCTCTGTTGCCGAATTCGGGTGACGATTGGAAAACCTTCTGGGCTGGAGCTTCTTTGTCCATTCGCATGACGTGACCCAGCCAGCGGAGCCTTTGGGCTTTAATTCGCTGGACTATGGTCAGATCTGCGTAAAGCTCGTACAGCTCATCGTTAAATCTCCTTCGATACTCGCCGTCGGCATCACGGGAAGGACCATAAATCTTCCGGAGAACTTTTCTCTCAAATACTCCAAGGGCCATCTCATCTTCTCTTGACATTGTCCATGAATCTGAGCCATACATCAGGACAGGTATGATGAGAGACTTATAGAGCGCGATCTTTGTTCTTCGAGAGAGGACTTTACTTCTCAATTGCCTACTCAGTCCAAAGTAGCACTTGTTCGCAAGAGTGATTCTCCGTTGGATTTCTAGACTGATATTATTTTCGGTGTTAATGCTGGTTCCCAAATAGACGAAGTCCCTCACAGTTTCAAATTTGTAACTATCAACAGTGACGTGGCTGCCAAGACGCAGGTGCGCCGATTCTTTCTTTGATGACAGCAAATACTTCGTCTTGTCCTCGTTGACCGCAAGACCCACTTTTTTCGCTTCTTTATCCAGTCCAGAGAAGGCAGCGCTTACGGCGCGGTTGTTAAGGCCAATGATATCAATATCATCGGCATACGGCAGCAATTGCACGCTCTTGTAAAAGATTGTACCATTACGGTTTAGCTCTGCTGCTCGAATTATCTTCTCCAGCATCAGGTTGAAGAAATCGCACGAAAGGGAGTCGCCCTGTCTGAAGCCTCGTTTGGTTTCAAATGGCTCAGAGAGGTCCTTCCCGACTCTGACGGAGCTGTTAGTATTGCTCAACGTCATTTGGCAAAGCCGTATAAGCTTTGCAGGGAAGTCAAATTCAGACATGGCGGCATACAGGCAACTCCTTTTTGCGCTGTCAAAAGCGGCTTTGAAATCGACAAAGAGATGGTGTGTGTCGATTCTTTTATCATGGGTCTTCTCCAGGATTTGGCGTATCGTGAAAATCTGGTCGATGGTAGACTTACCAGGTCTAAAGCCACACTGATAAGGTCCAATCAGCTTGTCTACGATGGGCTTCAGTCTTTCACACAATACGCTAGAAAGAACCTTATACGCGATATTAAGAAGGCTGATTCCGCGGTAGTTGGTGCGGTTAGCGGGATCGCCTTTCTTGTGGATTGGGCAGAGCACACTTAAATTCCAATCTGGAGGCATGCACTCGTCTGACCATATTCTGCATAAGAGCTGATGCATGCTTTTTACCAGCTCTTCGCCTCCGTGTTTGAACAGCTCGGCGGGTAGTCCGTCTTTTCCAGGCGCTTTGTTGTTTTTCAGCCGGGATATAGCTATCCTCACTTCATCATAGTCAGGTGGTGGGACGACTTTTCCATCGTCAGGGATTGGGGTATCGGGTTCGACGTCTCCCTCGCAATTTAGCAGTGAGGAGAAGTGCTCCCTCCATAATTTGAGTACACTCTGTACGTCGGTTACCAGGTCGCCATTATTGTCCTTACAGGAACTTGCCCCGGTCTTAAAACCTTCCGTCATCCGCCGGATCTTTTCATAGAATTTTCGGGCATCATTCCTGTCAGCCAGCATCTCAAGCTCCTCACACTCACGCCTTTCGGCCTCACGTTTCTTTTTTCTGAAAAGGCGTCTCTCTTCCTTCTTTGCCTCACGATAGCGTTGCCATACACTTCGGGTTGCGCCCGTTCGCAACGTCTCCCTGTAGGCAGCGTCCTTTTTGTCCGAGGCAGTGCTGCATTCCTCATCGTACCAGTTGTTTTTGCGGGCTCGCTGGAACCCTATAGTGGCCTCAGCGGCGGTACGTAATGAGTGAGAGATATGCTTCCATTGCTCGGTTGCATCGTTAGGTCGAGGATTGCTCTCCGATAGCAGGTGTGAGAGTCGAGTGGAGAAATTGTCAGCTGTCTGTGTCGTGCGCAGCTTCTCGACGTCAAACTTTCCTTCCGTTACTGTGCGCACTTTCTTTGCTACACAGAGGCGTGTGCGTATCTTGGCTGCAACAAGATAATGGTCCGAGTCGATATTGGGACCACGAAGGGTACGCACGTCCAGAACGGAGGAGCTATGTCTGCCGTCGATCATGACATGATCAATCTGGTTTCTTGTTCTTTGATCAGGAGACAGCCATGTGGCTTGGTGTATTCGTTTATGCTGGAACCTGGTACTACTGATGACCATATTGCGAGCAGCAGCGAAATCAATCAACCTAGTGCCGTTGGGGGATGTTATATCATGGAGACTAAATTTTCCAACTGTTGGACCAAAGACTCCTTCCTTGCCCACCTTCGCATTAAAGTCGCCGAGCACGATTTTGATATCATGTTGGGGGCAGCGATCATAAGTCTGTTCAAGTTTATCGTAGAAGGAGTCCTTCTCTGCGTCGTCCGTCTCCTCAGTCGGCGCATAGGCGCAGATAAATGTTATGTTGAAAAATTTCGCTTTGATGCGGATCGCAGCGAGACGCTCGTCCACGGGGGTGAACGCTAGTACTTGGCGGCGAAGTCTCTTTCCCACCACGAATCCTACACCACGCGCTTTGGTAGGCTTAGTGGCGGTATTTTGTACCGGTTGGTGAAGAGGACAAGTTCCACTTTCCCCGGGTTGATACTAAGTCCGCAGCGAGAGGACCACGTCGAAACTTCTCGCAGTGCTACTTGCATCAGGTCACACAGAGTTTGTGGGAACTTGCCTCTGAATGCAATAGCTAAATCGTCTGCGTATGCCACTATCTTCCCGCCCCCCCAACTTGTGTCACGTAGCAACGAGTTGACTGTGAGGTTCCATAAAAGCGGGGAAAGAACACCACCCTGGGGGGTTCCCCTTGTGACATAGCGTGATAACTCAACCGTACCAAGTGAAGAAGCTATTTTCCTTCCCCTTAAAAGTTGGTCAATTAAACCAGTTAGAGGTCTATCTACGCCCAGATTAGTTAGAACGGAGTTGATAGCCTCCGGGCTTATATTGTTGAAAGCCCCCTCAATGTCTAGGAAGGCCACGAGACAGTAGTCCTTTTCACACAGCGATTTCTCAATGACCGATACTAGGCTGTGCAGAGCGGTTTCTGTTGATTTACCCTTGGTGTATGCATGCTGATAGCTAGAAATAAGGTTGCTATCAATAGTCGTTGAGAGGTAGTCGCTTAGTATCCTCTCAAAGGTTTTGAGTACAAAGGACGAGAGACTGATCGGTCTGTAGTCTTTTGGCTCGTAGTGGGATGCCTTCCCAGCCTTAGGGATAAACACTACCGTGGCGCTTCTCCAGGAGCCCGGAATGTGGTTGAGAGCCAGGCAGGCTGTGAAGAGAAATACCAGCCATTTAGCTGATGTCTCCAACGTGTTTATAAGTTGCGCGGGGATAATCCCGTCCGGCCCGGCAGCCTTATACGGTTCAAAGCTTTTAATTGTCCACCTTACTCTTTCCTCAGTGACGGGTATATTTACTGCCAGGTTTGTTGCAGGTGCTAGTGGTGCATCATGCAGATTCCCCGGAAAATGTGTATTCAAGAGCAGCTCAAGGGTTTCCCCTTCCGTGCTGGTCCAGGATCCGTCAGGTTTTCGCAGATAGCTGATGGTTGTTTGACTTTTCGAGAGGACTCGTCTAAGTCTCGCTGTGTCGTCGACCTTTTCGACGAGGTTCTCTTCGCCTGTCTCAGAGCTTTTTTGTAGGCCCTTAGTTTAGCTTTATATTCGTGCCAATGAGGCTCACAGCCGAAGCCCTTGGCCTTGTTAAATTGTTTCCGGCATGATATTCGGAGCGAGTCCAAATCGTAGGACCACCAATGTGGCCTGTGTTTACCGCGTGGTTTTGGCACTGGACAAGCCTGTCCTAGAGCATTTGAGAGCGCCGATGTAAATGTAGTAACAAGATCCTCCAGCTCTTCTACTGATGAGGGGGCTTGTGAGGGCAGTACTGGGAGGTCTCTGCCTAATATTTCATTGTGTAACTGCCAATTTGTGTTACGTGGATTGCTCTTCATGATTGGTTGTTCTACAATAAAGTCTAAAACCATTTCTATGTAACGGTGGTCGGAGAATGAATGTTCTTCCAGAACCCGCCATTTTCTGACCCACCTATAAGCGCCTTCACTACAGATAGTGAGGTCTATGACCTCCCTACGGGTCTTAGTGATAAAAGTAGGCTCATTACCCACGTTGCAAATTACCAGGTTGGTTGTTAAGAGGTAATCAAACAGAGACTCGCCCCTGGCATTGATATCGGAACTCCCCCATTGGACATGGTGAGCATTAGCGTCCGCTCCAATAATAAGATTACCCGTGCAGAAATTTGACACCAGGTCTTTCACCTCCGTTTGTGGTGGGGGTTCTTCGGCGTCGTAGGGCATATAGACCGACGCAACCGTCAGGCGGGTGCTGTCGACCGTTAGACTGATAGCGGTAATATCACCATTGGTGTAGTTAGGTAGGAGAAAGGAGTTCAACTCAGACTTGACCAAAATACACGTTCGGACTTTGCTCTCCTCGCTGGCTCGAATGAGCTTGAAGCCCTTAGTCCCCAATCCGCAGATTCTCGAGCTATTGACCCAGGGTTCTTGGATGAGGACCACATCCACGTCGCCTTTAGAAAGACGACTACTTAAAGCAGCCGAAGCTACTTTAGATTTGTGCAGATTAATCTGAAGCACCACCAACATGAGAGCGCACAGACTTCCCTGCCGTCCCCATGTCGTCGAGGTTTGCCCCATCCCGGAGGTTGCCTATCAACGACGAGTTGTTCCGATTAACTGCCCGATATGGCGTTGCAGGAGTCCTGCTGCTTGTAGCGTTAGATGTTAATCGCTCAGCGTTGGCTGCTACCACCGTGACGTCGAGGACTTCCTCGTCCTGTAGGCTGTCCTCCATCTCCGAGTTGTTCACAGCACTATCGGCAAGGGACGTGGCGGATAACATGCTTTCCGCATCGGAATCCTCCGCTTCCTCTTCTGGTAATTCGTTTTCCGGTTCCCCCGGAGCAGCCGAGAAGGTAGCGCGCTGAGCGTCACCACGATATACGTGGATAACGATCTGGCCTACGCTGTAGTGTACTAGGCCATTGCACCTTTTGAGGGGCTCGATTGACTCTTTATTCATGGTGAACACCACCTGTCTGTCGGGCCCCACCGCATCCCCGACCAGATTAACACTCCAGTCATGCGTTGGGAGAGACGGATGCATTAGCCGTAGCATCCCGAGAATTCTGTCGGGTTCGTCAGGGATGGCCGGAATCCACGCCCTTGCCCTTGGACGAGCTGGAATGTCCTTCCAGTCGACGACCTCTATCTTTGCGCCCTTGTAGACTTCACCCAGTTTAGCAGCTGCTGCCTTATACAGTGCTACGGTTTTTGCATCCTCGCATGCGAGTAATTTGATCTGACCCTGGTGCCAGCCCGCATCCGTTACTCGCGCCGAACTACCCGGAAACTCCGGAGCAACGTTGAGAAGAATGTTGCCGAGTTCATTTCGCACGTAACGCCACCGGTCCTTGGGGATGGCTAGACGGTCATTGCCTCGGTCAAGGACGCCTATAAGGATCCTGTCCTTGGTTACCTCAGCAAAGCTTAGTTTGCCCGCTCCAGAGGTATTCTGATGCCGCTTGGGAGGGGGATTTAACTCCAGGTCCGATCTCTGGCGCTTGAAAGGGTTAACTTTTAACCTCTTTGGCATGTAAGATTTTTGGAAATCCGGTATCACAGCTTTCGCTAGCTCTACCGATTTACTGGAATTCGGCGACAGCGACTCCTGCGGTACCCCTTCATACCTCTTCAGGATCTTTGCAGCCAATCTTTTCTCGTGGTATGTGAAGCGGCGGGGAGATGTCTCCCGGGAGTGCGGACCCGTAGTTGCCATCGCGGTCGTTCCCCTTGCCGAAATCTCAGTTGCAGCTTCCTTCCCCTTCGAAACTCCGAGGCCAGGTTGTGAGACCGCTGCCACAGACGTAAAGATACTGGTTTTCATATCAGAGGTTGATGGGAGTTTAGCATCCGCCGTTGTCCGCTTAGCTGCGTTGGCAACCGCACTGGTGCTAGCTCCCATCAAGTCAATCTTACTCGATAGAGGGTTGGTTGACCGACTCGTAGTTGCCATCGCTGTCGACCCCCCCCCCCCCCCCTTGATTGTGGAACGGAGGTTGTCCTCCGGCGTTGTTGTTGCTTTCTCGCCTGCTCCTCCATAGCTCTCCTTTGCTGAGGAGTGAAATTTGGCGTTGTTTGCTTTTTGGGTTTTTCGTTTTTATTTGCGTTATTTGAGTTCATCATGTTCGTACGACCCATCGCCGGACAAGGCCAGCTTAGGGTCAAGGGAAGAGTAGGGGAAAATGTGTCGTCAGCCGCGGCAGAGCCCCGTACCGCGGTAAGGCCATGCTTACTCTCTGAGGCGACCCGGTATCAGAGAGGCTCCGTTCAAATACAGCCACGATTTGCCTCCCGGCTGCAAACGTCCAATGGGCACGTGGTCGCATAGCACCCTGGATTGGGAGGGGGAAGATCTTTGTCGTCGCGCCAGAGAGGCTAGGCTGCTCTCGTGATGAAGTGCCGTACGGAGCTATGATCACAAGGGCAGCGTAGCCCTGTGGCTATCGACTTAAGCCCTCGTACCGCGGCAAGGTATCCACCCTTCACGAGGGGAACCCGATAAGTAAGATTCGAAACAATCATAGAAAAAAACCACGGAAACCAGCGGAAAAAAATTTATCAAGTAAAATTTTGTGATCTACCATATCAAAAGCTTTATGCCTGGAATACATGTGCAGTGATTTTGCCTGCAGCTCTTCTATTTTCACTGCTGCTTGAAGGATTTGTAAACACATGTGCAGGGAAACTTACATGGCAGTTCCCTGCAGTGACACTTGCACAACATTTACCAAACTCACTTATAACATGCAAAAACAAGTTAAATTACGTTTCAAACACTTAACTTAAATTTGAGATTACATTTTTTACAAATATTATAATTTAAAAATTCAAAATGAATTGAAATCACGAAATAAAATATTTGTTTTTTGGCATTTTGTTTTTGGCTTGTTCGTGCTTGTAGGGTTTTTTGATACACAACACTGGCGAGGTGCGTAGTATTTTGATTTGAATACATCGTGCAGCTACTGCATACCAGAGCTGTTAATTGAATGAATCAAAACAGTTACAATTCAGGATTTATTCATTTTTTCAAATGTTTTTCGTTGAATTTAATTTGAAATTCCATGTAGATACGATTTGACATGTTGAATTCATATTTTCCATTCAAAGAATTAAAGAATGCGAGAAAGTAATTCAGTTTGAACTGAATTGCATCGAAATAACTCTCATTCAATAACTCTCTCAATTGAATGCCAACTTTGGTGAATCAATTCAATTTTTCAATTCAGTACTCTCGAAATTTAACTTTCAGAGGTGATATTTGCGTACTTTCAGTCTTTAACATGCCTGGAATTGATTTGAAGCTGTCAAAATAGTAATAAAACACGAGACTGCCATGTATCATTGTAAAATTTGGCCCTAACTCTAAAATTTTATATGTGATGGATTATGTTTCAAGTCTGTTGATTTTAATGTAAATAGGCCAAAATTTTATTGGAACCATTCAGAAACTGAAAGTTATATTTATATATTTGTTCAAAACTTATTTCGGCTATGATATTGTCTTCGGAAAATTGTTTTGAAACTATAAGCCCGAAAATTTGGTTCCGTTTTCTTTAGCTACGGCAACTCTTACTCAATGTTTTCATATATTTACATACATACATAAAATCTTGCTGTTTTTAGCTGATTTCTCGAAGATTACGGCAAATTTTTCAAGAAGGTAAGTAGAAAATAATCGTCACATAAAAAAGGAACAACATGAAGTGCAGTTCCATCATTTTATTACAGGGAAAGTGGAGAAAAACGCGTTTGAAAATTCGAAGCGGTAGACGTCAAAATGCAGCGCACAGTGTTAAAATTTAGATAAAAATGCAAACAAAATTCCGTGTTTTATCTACAGACCCGGAGTTGATGGACTCGTAAAGAATATAGCTTAAGGCTGCGAGGTTCTTGTTTAATGTATTTATTTTATCTTGTCATAATATAAACATAGGAATAAATTTATTGAAACATTTGATTTAATTTAATTTTCACTTTTAATATTATTTCCCTCTGGAATATTTTAATACATAGAAATTAAAATTACTGTCTACCGCCGCGGTATGATGACTGTGCGCTGACTTGCCATATTGAAGTACTTGGTGCAAGTACCGAAACAGGTCATACCAAAAATTCTTTGAATAAGTTTTTCAAAACGATTCCACCTTCGGCAG
Organism: Campiglossa producta; assembly: GCA_964058755.1. Lineage (NCBI taxonomy): Eukaryota > Metazoa > Arthropoda > Insecta > Diptera > Tephritidae > Campiglossa > Campiglossa producta. The sequence continues at coordinate 50,111,471 of CAXKVI010000004.1, forward strand.
TGTTCGGCAACGCTCCGGGGGTTTTTCAGCCAAAATGAAAATGCCTTGCCAGATACTGTGTAAAGTTGGGCCAAAGAAATTTTAGGTCTCGCCAATGTGTACTAAAACTTAAACCACAAATTCGAAGGCAGGCTGGACCTTATCCTCTTAGAAGGTATTTGTATTATTATAATTATGAGTATTCCACGATGTTTGGAATTTGATGGTGCTACGAATGATCTACAGATAGCAACTATTATGATTTACATAGGATAACTATGGACTCATACAATTCAACTCGAAGGTGAAATATGTACATTATTTTTTGATGTGATTAAATTACATATTTGGAGAGGTTTTATCAGTCCGCAAATATTATAATAAACGAAACCACAGATATGTCAGTAATCCCATATGTCTGAAGTAAATGCGCAAAATTCAACACATAGATGTTTCAAGTGAAACTATGGACGTGAGGTAACTTCTTTTTTTTTAGGACAATTAAAACTCGAAATGTCGGCAAGGCAAATTCGAAAGCGAGGACCATATATGTATGTCATACATTTTACTTAGCTGATAAATCTTTCAAAAAATCCCACCGATTCTGAGATAAATGAGAAAAGAAAAAATTTGGATTTGTCGAAATTGCTACACTGTGAAGAACGGCCATGTTTTTTTTCGGTTTATAAACAAAACAAAAATTTGAAATATGAAAAGTTAAAATTTTTTATAATTGACAAGACCTCAATGCAGAACCATGCCCAGCGGGAAATATATTATAATTAACATGTCGTTGCATCTTTGCCTCTGATCTAAAAAAAAAAATAAAAATGTATTATTCTTTACCTAAAAGCTCATCTTAAGTCATGAATATTTCATGTATATACATAGTATTTATCATACAAAAATATAAACAAAGCGAAAAACACGTTCGTAAAAGCAAAAATGGCATATCAAGGAAAAGTCCATCGTTTGGAAAAATTGTAACATGTTCCGATGTTGCTAAACATTTAGGTGACAGAACAGGATAGGAAGAGGGTTTTGAAGCATCGAAGCGAATAACGTTCTAAGTTACAAAATCAGAATTTGTCAGGAGAGCAAAAAAACGCTAAAGTCATATATTTTAAATCTATTTTTCTCATCTGTCTCCCTTAACTTATTCTTTTATATCTTTCATATTATGAGTTTTACACCTTTTTCATGATCTTCCAGTGCCGTTACGAATCACTTTCGACGCTTCAATGCAAAATAATGTATGTCACTTTAAATTACCCTACTATTTTTAAATGCATTTTTACAGTTTTGGTGTCAAATTTTAGAAAATTGGTTATCTGGAGAGCAATACAAAATGTTTTATGCAATGAAACTGGTTTTGAAAAAAATTACACTTAGAACGTTATTCGCGATGATGCTTCAGCTGACAAGCACTGTATGATTGTTTAGTTCTTTTCCAGCATTTGGTTTACAACACTAATCACATGTCAAAAGCCATTAAAACTTTTCTGTGTATGTACTAATTAAAATTAGAAAAAATCAAAATTAGGCAATTCAAAATTTAAGACTGTCATATTTTCTTTGTTGTCATTTCTTATATAAAATTTGAATAGCACAATAAAATTAAGCAACCCAATGCGCAGGTGTGCTATTTTGCTTTTCCTTGTTCTTTCGTTTTCTCTAGTTTCAAAAGTAAAAGAGCCACGAACACAAAAATTCAATATTTTCTGACAAATTTGTATGAAAATTTAATTTAATGTATTGAGACACAACATTCAACTCATATAGTGCTCTCAAGTGTTGTGTTGTTGAAATTGTACATAAAACTATAAAAGACCTTGTGAATTTCCTTAATAATAAACACTTAAGCTGTAGATGCAACACCGCAACGTAGATATATTGTGATAAGTCCTAATACTTATGTAAGATGTCAGAAACGTACCTCACTGTTACAATTTCCTACTGGTGCGCTTATTGTATCATGAAATGTTGTCATTATATATTTTTTCTTTGACATTTGAAGTCAATCCCGGGATTGTTTTCTATTAGTCCCGAAATCTCGAAAAGCAGTTAAAAAATCCCGAATGTTTAAAATAGCTAGTTTTTTACGAAAAATATGACATTAAGTTGGATTAAGGCAGTTTTTTGAGCTTTTGGTTTTATATATAATCATAAAAGCAGGGTATAAAAATTAACGCCTAATATTACAGCCCACTTATGAATGGAGAGAAATTTTATAAAATCCCTAACTTTTTCGCTTGTTGATTTGCATTAACTTCCAAAGCAGCTAGGAGAAACCGTAAGAAGATGTTTGGTTATTCCCGGTCTTGTACTAATATAAAAATATGTAAAGAAAAAGTTATAGGATATATTTAAACTCTACTTACATATTTTTTATATATATTTAAGCATCTTGTTGGTAATGAAAATAATATTGATGTACTGTTTTCAGTTTGTTTGTTAAAATGTATAAAATATCTAAATAATACATATTCGGGATCTCGAAACTATTGGGCTCACAAAACTAAAATAGCTGCTATCCCTACTGTGCCTTTAAGGAGCTGTAATTTTTATTAACCCGTTTCTTATCCGTGATAAAAAATGTCCTGAATTCGACACTATCACCGACCAGAACTCCGGTCACCCATTTAAGACTTGTAAAAAGGCGGGATACTACCAAACAGCCACGTCGATTGTAAAATCGCGGATTTATTGCTTTTATGAGCTTTTTTCAGGCACTTCAGTAATATGTACAGTTAGACACAAAATTAAAGATGTCTTTAAGAATTTGGACAAAGTTCAGGGGAGCTTAGCAAAATGGCCATCCAAATTTTCAACGTTTTTGGCAGATTTTTCTTAGTTTTGTAGGACAATCAATTTCAGTGGTATGATGTGAAAGTTAGAACTAATTTAAATATTTTCCTGATTTTTAAGAATTTTTTTCGATGAGGGTGTTAAGTAATATCTTTCATGCAACGCATGAACAAAATTTAATTTCGCATAAAAAATTACTCAACACCATCGACGAAAATCGTTCTTGAAAATCAGGAAAATATTTCAGCTAGTTCTAACTTGCATATAATTATACTGCTTGGTCTACCAAACTGAGTCCTCAAAAATTTCATACAAAATCTGCCGAAGAAGTTGAAAGTTTAGATGACCGTTTTACTCTCCTGAGCTTTGTGAAAATTTTAAAAGACATTTCAAATGGTTTCTGTTATACAATTAAATGGAAATTAATTCCACTACTAGTTATTGTTGACTAAAAAATCGAAATAAAATACTCATATTTGGAAAGAATTTCCATATTTCAAAGTATAAATCCAAAAAAAAAGATTTCATTTTTTTTTCGTTTTTCAAAACTGACGTATGTATATGACTAATAAAACTATGAAAGAGCTCCGAATTTTTTTATATTCATAAAAGGCATGAGTTTCAGCTGAACGTAATATTGTGTATTGCCTTTACAACTTGTAGATATGAGAGCAACGCAAATTCATATATGGTAATAGCAGGGCGAATTCGGCAATATTCGCTGTGCGTTGAAGATCTTTAAGAAGTTGTTAAATTTAAACTTGACACTGCCAAATTTTCCAAAACTAAATATGCCAGCAAAAAATTCATTTGCTTTGCAAGTGCGGTTCGGAGTCGGCAAAAAACTGTAGCTCCTGCCAACTTGTAGGAAAACTCAAAAGCAACACACCACAAGTTGGAAAGAGAAGCACGGCTAAAAATCTCGTTAGAGGTTATGATAATAAAATAACATTCATATTTATTTTTTATTTATGTGACAAAAGCTTATTTAATTAAATTCAATAATGTGCTCAGAGGGTTAATAAAATATGCCCGAAAAGCTTCATAACTAACACATCAGCAACACTAATAAGGCAGTTTATGTGAAGACCAGGCATGTTATACCTTTCAAAATCATACTTTTTTATGTTTTAACTTGAATTTTTTTAAATTCACATATTTCTTACACGCGAATAAGCTTTTTCCACTAATTTTATGTTATAGATTATTATAATATGTAATGTAATTTTTTTTTTCAAATTCTTCTAGCGTGAAAGGAACTTGAAAACTTTTAGTACTATTTAAGGGAGTAAATTAGCATTTTTCCAAAAACTGATTCGTACTGAATTCGCGGAATTAACTCTCCAAAAGAATCAAATCAACTGAATGGCCATTCTGAATTAAAGAGCTTTTCTTCGTAATTCTATTTTGAATTCTTGTTGAATTGACACTTGGTGGATTTATAAATCATGATTTCTGTAAAGAATTGCTGAATGCGTAAATTGAAGTTAAATTCTTCAACGATGAAAAGAATTTTAAGTACTGAATGAAGAAAAACTATGATTTCAAAGAGCAAAAGATTTAATTCTTTAACAGCTCTGCTGCATACCATACAGGGATACATGTGTCTGCTCTAATACAAATTAGTGTGTTTAAATTTTCACTGCGCAGGGTTTACTGCACATTTGTTTTGGGCTTTAGTGATGTCTACAAACAAACCAGCACAATTCTTTTTGTTGTCAAGTTCCCTATACATAAAGGAACAAAAATCCAACAGGACATCTTCTGTTGACCGCCCATTTCTGAATCCGTATTGTATAGGGCTGAAAAAATTCTTATTTTCGAGAAAGGGAAGAATTCTGCATTTAACAAGTTTCTCAAAAACTTTGGAAAAAGAGGAAAGTAGAGAGATTGGCATATAATTATTCACATCTTTTTTGTCGCCTTTTTTAAATAAAGGGATCACAACAGCACATTTCAGATCAGTAGGACAATTTCCAGACAAGACACTTGTATTGAAAAGATGTGTTAGAACATCAACTAGGTTAAAAGCAACGGTTTTTATGAGTTCATTGGAAATTCCATCCAAACCACAGGATCTAGAGTTATTTAGCGATTTTATGGCTCTTAGGACTTCGATGCCACTAAAAGTCTCAAAGAAAAAACGGCCACCTTCATTCGATGCTGCAGATGTTGAGGAATAAGTGCATTCAGATTGCCCGACTGACGAGAAATGGCCGTTGAAGATATTTGCTACTACTACGGGGTCATTGATGATCTCTCCACTATCACATAAACGAATTTCGTTATCTTTTGGCTTGCTATTAAGTATGATTAAGAATACCGTTAATGATATCCCATTCTTTTTTCGAGTTACCATACGAAGACCTTAACGCGTCACGATAGTATGTATCACGTGCCAAACGGACTTCTTTTCTCAAGTTCCTGCACATGCTCAGATATCGATTACGAAGATTAGCATTGGACGGGTTCTTACGACTCTTTCTACCTAATTTATTTTTTAAACGAGTTCTTTTTACTAGCTCATTACTAATCCAAGGTTTAATTTTAGCTTGTTTCCTACCTGGGGTACAGGGAAAAGTTGCGTCCCTTGTGTGACCTTGTAAAACGTTTAAAGACATATTGTAGGCATGTGATACATTTCCCTCATTATATACCACATCCCAGGATTCAAAACGTAACTGTACGTTAAGCAACCCAAAATGTATCTTACTTAGGTTAGAATTAGCTGTTATTGAATTATGGCTTTTTGTACAAGTTTTATTTATTATTAAACCCGTCATGGTATGGTCCGTAATACTTAAATCAATGTTTAGACTGCTAAAGCTAGTATCGCAACTACTCCTACAGAAAATATGATCAAGGCAACTTCCAGAAAGAATGCGAGTTGGTTCGTTTAAGAATGACGTTAGGCCATGATAAGGTTTAGGTAGCTATCTGTTGTAGCATTTGGGCTTGGGATATCCAAATTAAGATCTCCTAAAATAACCATTTCGCTAGAATTTTCCGTGCAAAGAAGACCTGAAAACTCTTCCAAAACGTTTCAACACAAACCCGCATGCAGTCTATAAACACATATACAACTAAAAGGCTTGCTGGAGATACTTATAGTAACTTTTAAAATATCAGCGCTCGGGTTGTTATAATTAATAAACTCACATTCGTACGTGTTACGCACAAAAACACCAACACCACCTGCCGAAAAAGAGTCATTAGTATTTGCTAGAAAAGTGTATGCAGGTATTGCAAAATCACACTTTTCATGCGCGTATATCCAGATTTCAGAAACCAAAATTAAATCCGGAGGGTTTTTAAAGGCCTCTAGATTGCAGAGCAATAAATCAAAATTTTTCCGAAGGCTTCTTATATTTTGGTGAATTGCCATACAAGAGTTATTTAAATTAAAGATATTTAGGTCATTAATAGGCTTGATTATGGCGTAGTTGTTTTCATCTAAAAAAATTTTAAAAACATTTAAAAAAATTTAAATTAATAATAAAAATAAACAGTTCTATTTATTTTTTAACAAAATTCTTCCAAATAATAAATGGTTTTTGCCGGCTCGAGGTCAGAAGTTCAACTTAGAAAAATAAAAACAACAAGTTTCTATTTGGTTTTTTCGATATATTTCGGCTACACTTCGGTAACCATCATCAGGAACTATAACAACAGAAAAAAAAATATTTATTTTATTAAAAAACATATTAAACATTTTTTTTTTTTTTTTTTTTTTTTAAAGAAAAAAAACTAATAAAAAATTAACAAAAGCATTATTGGCAATACATACATTTATTTTTACACGTCCGTTCTGTTCGACGCGGAGCTTTCTACTGTTTTTATTTCTACTGATTTGCTTCTTACAAGATGTCTAAATATACAAGCAACTCCTTCACTGTCTGCCTTGTAGTTCATTCGTATGTTTGGGGGTGTGTTAATTATATGCAGCATTTCCAATGTGAGGCGCTTGCTGTAGTTTGATTCTTGCTGAAGAATTTTTACATTGTTAAAGTTGGGAGAGTGGCCGCTACTCGCACAGTGTGCCATAAGTGCTGTTTTATGAAAAATTTGACTGTGGGTATTGTTTAAAATCTGACTTATGTTGTGATACTCTTGTTTTTAATTTGGATTTGGTAGTTCCTACGTAAACGCGATTGCACGATTCATTTTCTTTGCCATTGCATGGAATTTCATAGACCACGTTGCATTTTTCCGTTTTCGGTATTTTTTCTTTGGTATTATTAAATATATTTTTAAGTGTATTTTTTGGTTTGTGGGCTATTTTACATGTATTTTTATCGTAGCAGTCGGACTTTGCTAATCGCTTCTTCCATTTTTCACCTACAGAAATTTGTAATTGTTGAAGGGAAATGAACTCGAAGCACACTTGTTTGCTTAAGCTTTTTTATATAGCATCTGCTTATCTCTGAAGAGACAGGTAAGTTCAAAGCAGTGTCGAAGATTTGTTTTGCACACTCATTCGCATAATCACACTGAACCAAAAAGGTACATATTTTCTACGAAAAAGTACGTATATTTTACGAATTTTGTTCATTAAAAGCTCTCCAAAGAACGTTTTCATAGAATTTAAGAACAAAAATTCGTAAATATTCATGTCAAACTAAATTTTAAAAATAATTCTTAAAATGCAAGAACCGATTCTTATAATGTACGAAATAATTCTTAGAATAGATATGTCAAACGATTGTTTAATTATACGAACCCATTCGTAGAATGTATGAATAATTTCTTAAATTGTACGAAGTCATTCTTAGAATATGTCAAACCATTCATAAATTATACGAACTCATTCTTACAATGTATGAATCCGTTCTTAAATTTGAGGAACTAATTCATAGAATTTACGAACCCATCAAAAAAATTAAAAAATTAAAATTTATTGAAATGAAATTTATTTATACATAATTGAACTTTGAAAATTTTTGTGGACTTTTGACCTGTCGAATAATTTTTATCAAATTATTCTTCTGAGTTTTTTGGCGAAAACAAGTTGAAAAATGCTACATACAATACCAACTACGATGATTGCAATTTCGATCTTGTTGAAGGATCTTGTCAAACCGCTTTGTATTGTTGCTTTTTAGAAATTTAGCATCACCTTTTTACTGGTCATCGAACCAAGGAGATTAGTAATTTTCTAAAAACCGCAGTGTGTAACCATTACACCAAACCCTGCTTAGAGTGCCTGCAGGCAAATTGCAACTATATTCTCGCACATTTTTTTGTTGTTATTTTATTTTAACAATGTTATTTCTTACCTAAAGCACATACGCAAAGCGACATTCTGTTGCTATTAAGTTTGGCTTAGGATTTTTGTTGCACGCATCAGCCAAGCCTTAGCTTATTGATGGTACATTCTTTGCCCGTGTCCCGGCTTTATTATAATTTAGTTGTTATTATTGGTCATTATATTCTGAACTTTGAAAATTTTTGTGGACTTTTGACCTGTCGAATAATTTTTATCAAATTATTCTTCTGAGTTTTTTGGCGAAAACAAGTTGAAAAATGCTACATACAATACCAACTACGATGATTGCAATTTCGATCTTGTTGAAGGATCTTGTCAAACCGCTTTGTATTGTTGCTTTTTAGAAATTTAGCATCACCTTTTTACTGGTCATCGAACCAAGGAGATTAGTAATTTTCTAAAAACCGCAGTGTGTAACCATTACACCAAACCCTGCTTAGAGTGCCTGCAGGCAAATTGCAACTATATTCTCGCACATTTTTTTGTTGTTATTTTATTTTAACAATGTTATTTCTTACCTAAAGCACATACGCAAAGCGACATTCTGTTGCTATTAAGTTTGGCTTAGGATTTTTGTTGCACGCATCAGCCAAGCCTTAGCTTATTGATGGTACATTCTTTGCCCGTGTCCCGGCTTTATTATAATTTAGTTGTTATTATTGGTCATTATATTCTGAACTTTGAAAATTTTTGTGGACTTTTGACCTGTCGAATAATTTTTATCAAATTATTCTTCTGAGTTTTTTGGCGAAAACAAGTTGAAAAATGCTACATACAATACCAACTACGATGATTGCAATTTCGATCTTGTTGAAGGATCTTGTCAAACCGCTTTGTATTGTTGCTTTTTAGAAATTTAGCATCACCTTTTTACTGGTCATCGAACCAAGGAGATTAGTAATTTTCTAAAAACCGCAGTGTGTAACCATTACACCAAACCCTGCTTAGAGTGCCTGCAGGCAAATTGCAACTATATTCTCGCACATTTTTTTGTTGTTATTTTATTTTAACAATGTTATTTCTTACCTAAAGCACATACGCAAAGCGACATTCTGTTGCTATTAAGTTTGGCTTAGGATTTTTGTTGCACGCATCAGCCAAGCCTTAGCTTATTGATGGTACATTCTTTGCCCGTGTCCCGGCTTTATTATAATTTAGTTGTTATTATTGGTCATTATATTCTGAACTTTGAAAATTTTTGTGGACTTTTGACCTGTCGAATAATTTTTATCAAATTATTCTTCTGAGTTTTTTGGCGAAAACAAGTTGAAAAATGCTACATACAATACCAACTACGATGATTGCAATTTCGATCTTGTTGAAGGATCTTGTCAAACCGCTTTGTATTGTTGCTTTTTAGAAATTTAGCATCACCTTTTTACTGGTCATCGAACCAAGGAGATTAGTAATTTTCTAAAAACCGCAGTGTGTAACCATTACACCAAACCCTGCTTAGAGTGCCTGCAGGCAAATTGCAACTATATTCTCGCACATTTTTTTGTTGTTATTTTATTTTAACAATGTTATTTCTTACCTAAAGCACATACGCAAAGCGACATTCTGTTGCTATTAAGTTTGGCTTAGGATTTTTGTTGCACGCATCAGCCAAGCCTTAGCTTATTGATGGTACATTCTTTGCCCGTGTCCCGGCTTTATTATAATTTAGTTGTTATTATTGGTCATTATATTCTGAACTTTGAAAATTTTTGTGGACTTTTGACCTGTCGAATAATTTTTATCAAATTATTCTTCTGAGTTTTTTGGCGAAAACAAGTTGAAAAATGCTACATACAATACCAACTACGATGATTGCAATTTCGATCTTGTTGAAGGATCTTGTCAAACCGCTTTGTATTGTTGCTTTTTAGAAATTTAGCATCACCTTTTTACTGGTCATCGAACCAAGGAGATTAGTAATTTTCTAAAAACCGCAGTGTGTAACCATTACACCAAACCCTGCTTAGAGTGCCTGCAGGCAAATTGCAACTATATTCTCGCACATTTTTTTGTTGTTATTTTATTTTAACAATGTTATTTCTTACCTAAAGCACATACGCAAAGCGACATTCTGTTGCTATTAAGTTTGGCTTAGGATTTTTGTTGCACGCATCAGCCAAGCCTTAGCTTATTGATGGTACATTCTTTGCCCGTGTCCCGGCTTTATTATAATTTAGTTGTTATTATTGGTCATTATATTCTGAACTTTGAAAATTTTTGTGGACTTTTGACCTGTCGAATAATTTTTATCAAATTATTCTTCTGAGTTTTTTGGCGAAAACAAGTTGAAAAATGCTACATACAATACCAACTACGATGATTGCAATTTCGATCTTGTTGAAGGATCTTGTCAAACCGCTTTGTATTGTTGCTTTTTAGAAATTTAGCATCACCTTTTTACTGGTCATCGAACCAAGGAGATTAGTAATTTTCTAAAAACCGCAGTGTGTAACCATTACACCAAACCCTGCTTAGAGTGCCTGCAGGCAAATTGCAACTATATTCTCGCACATTTTTTTGTTGTTATTTTATTTTAACAATGTTATTTCTTACCTAAAGCACATACGCAAAGCGACATTCTGTTGCTATTAAGTTTGGCTTAGGATTTTTGTTGCACGCATCAGCCAAGCCTTAGCTTATTGATGGTACATTCTTTGCCCGTGTCCCGGCTTTATTATAATTTAGTTGTTATTATTGGTCATTATATTCTGAA
>CAXKVI010000004.1:50122433-50293667 GCA_964058755.1 Campiglossa producta
GTTCCATAAAAGCGGGAAAGAACACCACCCTGGGGCGTTCCCCTTGTGACATAGCGTGATAACTCGACCGTACCAAGTGAAGAAGCTATTTTCCTTCCTCTTAGAAGTTGGTCAATTAAACCAGTTAGAGGTCTATCTACGCCCAGATTAGTTAGAGCGGAGTTGATCGCCTCCGGGCTTATATTGTTGAAAGCCCCCTCAATGTCTAAGAAGGCCACGAGACAGTAGTCCTTTTCACACAGCGATTTCTCAATGACAGATACTAGGCTGTGCAGAGCAGTTTCTGTTGATTTACTCTTGGTGTATGCATGCTGATAGCTAGAGATAAGGTTGCTATCAATAGTCGTTGAAAGGTAGTCGCTTAGTATCCTCTCAAGGGTTTTGAGTACAAAGGACGAGAGACTGATCGGTCTGTAATCTTTTGGCTCGTAGTGGGATGCCTTCCCAGCCTTAGGGATAAACACTACCGTGGCGCTTCTCCAGGAGCCCGGAATGTGGTTGAGAGCCAGGCAGGCTGTGAAGAGAAATACCAGCCATTTAGCTGATGTCTCCAACGTGTTTATAAGTTGCGCGGGGATAATCCCGTCCGGCCCGGCAGCCTTATACGGTTCAAAGCTCTTAACTGCCCACCTTACTCTTTCCTCAGTGATGGGTATATTTACTGCCAGGTTTGTTGCAGGTGCTAGTGGTGCATCATGCAGATTCCCCGGAAAATGTGTATTCAAGAGCAGCTCAAGGGTTTCCTCTTCCGTGCTGGTCCAGGATCCGTCAGGCTTTCGCAAATAGCTGATGGTTGTTTGACTTTTCGAGAGGACTCGTCTAAGTCTCGCTGTGTCGTCGACCTTTTCGACGCCAGTGCAGAAATTTCTCCACGAGGTTCTCTTCGCCTGTCTCAGAGCTTTTTTGTAGGCCCTTAGTTTAGCTTTATATTCATGCCAATGAGGCTCAGAGCCGAAGCTCTTGGCCTTGTTAAATTGTTTCCGGCATGATATTCGGAGCGAGTCCAAATCGTAGGACCACCAATGTGGCCTGTGTTTACCGCGTGGTTTTGGCACTGGACAAGCCTGTCCTAGAGCATTTGAGAGCGCCGATGTAAATGTAGTAACAAGATCCTCCAGCTCCTCTACTGATGAGGGGGCTTGTGAGGGCAGTACTGGTAGGTCTCTGTCTAATATTTCATTGTGTAACTGCCAATCAGTGTTACGTGGATTGCGCTTCATGATTGGTTGTTCTACAATAAAGTCTAAAACCATTTCTATGTAGCGGTGGTCGGAGAAAGAATGTTCTTCCAGAACCCGCCATTTTCTGACCCACTCATAAGCGCCTTCACTACAGATAGTGAGGTCTATGACCTCCCTGCGGGTCTTAGTGATAAAAGTAGGCTCATTACCCACGTTGCAAATCACCAGGTTGGTTGTTAAGAGGTAATCAAACAGAGACTCGCCCCTGGAATTGATGTCGGAGCTCCCCCATTGGACATGGTGAGCATTAGCGTCCGCTCCAATAATAAGATTACCCGTGCAGAAATTTGACACCAGGTCTTTCACCTCCGTTTGTGGTGGGGGTTCTTCGGCGTCGTAGGGCATATAGACCGACGCCACCGTCAGGCGGGTGCTGTCGACCGTTAGACTGATAGCGGTAATATCACCATTGGTGTAGTTAGGTAGGAGAAAGGAGTTCAACTCAGACTTGACCAAAATACACGTTCTGACTTTGCTCTCCTCGCTGGCTCGAATGAGCTTGAAGCCCTTAGTCCCCAATCCGCAGATTCTCGAGCTATTGACCCAGGGTTCTTGGATGAGGACCACATCCACGTCGCCTTTAGAAAGACGACTACTTAAAGCAGCCGAAGCCACTTTAGATTTGTGCAAATTAATCTGAAGCACCACCAACATGAGAGCGCACAGACTTCCCTGCCGTCCCCATATCGTCGAGGTTTGCTCCATCCCGGAGGTTGCCTATCAACGACGAGTTGTTCCGATTAACTGCCCGATATGGCGTTGCAGGAGTCCTGCTGCTTGTAGCGTTAGATGTTAATCGCTCAGCGTTGGCTGCTACCACCGTGACGTCGAGGACTTCCTCGTCCTGTAGGCTGTCCTCCATCTCCGAGTTGTTCACAGCACTATCGGCAAGGGACGTGGCGGATAACATGCTTTCCGCATCGGAATCCTCCGCTTCCTCTTCTGGTAATTCGTTTTCCGGTTCCCCCGGAGCAGCCGAGAAGGTAGCGCGCTGAGCGTCACCACGATATACGTGGATAACGATCTGGCCTACGCTGTAGTGTACTAGGCCATTGCACCTTTTGAGGGGCTCGATTGACTCTTTATTCATGGTGAACACCACCTGTCTGTCGGGCCCCACCGCATCCCCGACCAGATTAACACTCCAGTCATGCGTTGGGAGAGACGGATGCATTAGCCGTAGCATCCCGAGAATTCTGTCGGGTTCGTCAGGGATGGCCGGAATCCACGCCCTTGCCCTTGGACGAGCTGGAATGTCCTTCCAGTCGACGACCTCTATCTTTGCGCCCTTGTAGACTTCACCCAGTTTAGCAGCTGCTGCCTTATACAGTGCTACGGTTTTTGCATCCTCGCATGCGAGTAATTTGATCTGACCCTGGTGCCAGCCCGCATCCGTTACTCGCGCCGAACTACCCGGAAACTCCGGAGCAACGTTGAGAAGAATGTTGCCGAGTTCATTTCGCACGTAACGCCACCGGTCCTTGGGGATGGCTAGACGGTCATTGCCTCGGTCAAGGACGCCTATAAGGATCCTGTCCTTGGTTACCTCAGCAAAGCTTAGTTTGCCCGCTCCAGAGGTATTCTGATGCCGCTTGGGAGGGGGATTTAACTCCAGGTCCGATCTCTGGCGCTTGAAAGGGTTAACTTTTAACCTCTTTGGCATGTAAGATTTTTGGAAATCCGGTATCACAGCTTTCGCTAGCTCTACCGATTTACTGGAATTCGGCGACAGCGACTCCTGCGGTACCCCTTCATACCTCTTCAGGATCTTTGCAGCCAATCTTTTCTCGTGGTATGTGAAGCGGCGGGGAGATGTCTCCCGGGAGTGCGGACCCGTAGTTGCCATCGCGGTCGTTCCCCTTGCCGAAATCTCAGTTGCAGCTTCCTTCCCCTTCGAAACTCCGAGGCCAGGTCGTGAGACCGCTGCCACAGACGTAAAGATACTGGTTTTCATATCAGAGGTTGATGGGAGTTTAGCATCCGCCGTTGTCCGCTTAGCTGCGTTGGCAACCGCACTGGTGCTAGCTCCCATCAAGTCAATCTTACTCGATAGAGGGTTGGTTGACCGACTCGTAGTTGCCATCGCTGTCGACCCCCCCCCCCCCCCCCCTTGATTGTGGAACGGAGGTTGTCCTCCGGCGTTGTTGTTGCTTTCTCGCCTGCTCCTCCATAGCTCTCCTTTGCTGAGGAGTGAAATTTGGCGTTGTTTGCTTTTTGGGTTTTTCGTTTTTATTTGCGTTGTTTGAGTTCATCATGTTCGTACGACCCATCGCCGGACAAGGCCAGCTTAGGGTCAAGGGAAGAGTAGGGGAAAATGTGTCGTCAGCCGCGGCAGAGCCCCGTACCGCGGTAAGGCCATGCTTACTCTCTGAGGCGACCCGGTATCAGAGAGGCTCCGTTCAAATACAGCCACGATTTGCCTCCCGGCTGCAAACGTCCAATGGGCACGTGGTCGCATAACACCCTGGATTGGGAGGGGGAAGATCTTTGTCGTCGCGCCAGAGAGGCTAGGCTGCTCTCGTGATGAAGTGCCGTACGGAGCTATGATCACAAGGGCAGCGTAGCCCTGTGGCTATCGACTTAAGCCCTCGTACCGCGGCAAGGTATCCACCCTTCACGAGGGGAACCCGATAAGTAAGATTCGAAACAATCATAGAAAAAAACCACGGAAACCAGCGGAAAAAAATTTATCAAGTAAAATTTTGTGATCTACCATATCAAAAGCTTTATGCCTGGAATACATGTGCAGTGATTTTGCCTGCAGCTCTTCTATTTTCACTGCTGCTTGAAGGATTTGTAAACACATGTGCAGGGAAACTTACATGGCAGTTCCCTGCAGTGACACTTGCACAACATTTACCAAACTCACTTATAACATGCAAAAACAAGTTAAATTACGTTTCAAACACTTAACTTAAATTTGAGATTACATTTTTTACAAATATTATAATTTAAAAATTCAAAATGAATTGAAATCACGAAATAAAATATTTGTTTTTTGGCATTTTGTTTTTGGCTTGTTCGTGCTTGTAGGGTTTTTTGATACACAACACTGGCGAGGTGCGTAGTATTTTGATTTGAATACATCGTGCAGCTACTGCATACCAGAGCTGTTAATTGAATGAATCAAAACAGTTACAATTCAGGATTTATTCATTTTTTCAAATGTTTTTCGTTGAATTTAATTTGAAATTCCATGTAGATACGATTTGACATGTTGAATTCATATTTTCCATTCAAAGAATTAAAGAATGCGAGAAAGTAATTCAGTTTGAACTGAATTGCATCGAAATAACTCTCATTCAATAACTCTCTCAATTGAATGCCAACTTTGGTGAATCAATTCAATTTTTCAATTCAGTACTCTCGAAATTTAACTTTCAGAGGTGATATTTGCATACTTTCAGTCTTTAACATGCCTGGAATTGATTTGAAGCTGTCAAAATAGTAATAAAACACGAGACTGCCATATATCATTGTAAAATTTGGCCCTAACTCTAAAAGTTTATATGTGATGGATTATGTTTCAAGTCTGTTGATTTTAATGTAAATAGGCCAAAATTTTATTGGAACCATTCAGAAACTGAAAGTTATATTTATATATTTGTTCAAAACTTATTTCGGCTATGATATTGTCTTCGGAAAATTGTTTTGAAACTATAAGCCCGAAAATTTGGTTCCGTTTTCTTTAGCTACGGCAACTCTTACTCAATGTTTTCATATATTTACATACATACATAAAATCTTGCTGTTTTTAGCTGATTTCTCGAAGATTACGGCAAATTTTTCAAGAAGGTAAGTAGAAAATAATCGTCACATAAAAAAGGAACAACATGAAGTGCAGTTCCATCATTTTATTACAGGGAAAGTGGAGAAAAACGCGTTTGAAAATTCGAAGCGGTAGACGTCAAAATGCAGCGCACAGTGTTAAAATTTAGATAAAAATGCAAACAAAATTCCGTGTTTTATCTACAGACCCGGAGTTGATGGACTCGTAAAGAATATAGCTTAAGGCTGCGAGGTTCTTGTTTAATGTATTTATTTTATCTTGTCATAATATAAACATAGGAATAAATTTATTGAAACATTTGATTTAATTTAATTTTCACTTTTAATATTATTTCCCTCTGGAATATTTTAATACATAGAAATTAAAATTACTGTCTACCGCCGCGGTATGATGACTGTGCGCTGACTTGCCATATTGAAGTACTTGGTGCAAGTACCGAAACAGGTCATACCAAAAATTCTTTGAATAAGTTTTTCAAAACGATTCCACCTTCGGCAGTGTTCGGCAACGCTCCGGGGGTTTTTCAGCCAAAATGAAAATGCCTTGCCAGATACTGTGTAAAGTTGGGCCAAAGAAATTTTAGGTCTCGCCAATGTGTACTAAAACTTAAACCACAAATTCGAAGGCAGGCTGGACCTTATCCTCTTAGAAGGTATTTGTATTATTATAATTATGAGTATTCCACGATGTTTGGAATTTGATGGTGCTACGAATGATCTACAGATAGCAACTATTATGATTTACATAGGATAACTATGGACTCATACAATTCAACTCGAAGGTGAAATATGTACATTATTTTTTGATGTGATTAAATTACATATTTGGAGAGGTTTTATCAGTCCGCAAATATTATAATAAACGAAACCACAGATATGTCAGTAATCCCATATGTCTGAAGTAAATGCGCAAAATTCAACACATAGATGTTTCAAGTGAAACTATGGACGTGAGGTAACTTCTTTTTTTTTAGGACAATTAAAACTCGAAATGTCGGCAAGGCAAATTCGAAAGCGAGGACCATATATGTATGTCATACATTTTACTTAGCTGATAAATCTTTCAAAAAATCCCACCGATTCTGAGATAAATGAGAAAAGAAAAAATTTGGATTTGTCGAAATTGCTACACTGTGAAGAACGGCCATGTTTTTTTTCGGTTTATAAACAAAACAAAAATTTGAAATATGAAAAGTTAAAATTTTTTATAATTGACAAGACCTCAATGCAGAACCATGCCCAGCGGGAAATATATTATAATTAACATGTCGTTGCATCTTTGCCTCTGATCTAAAAAAAAAAATAAAAATGTATTATTCTTTACCTAAAAGCTCATCTTAAGTCATGAATATTTCATGTATATACATAGTATTTATCATACAAAAATATAAACAAAGCGAAAAACACGTTCGTAAAAGCAAAAATGGCATATCAAGGAAAAGTCCATCGTTTGGAAAAATTGTAACATGTTCCGATGTTGCTAAACATTTAGGTGACAGAACAGGATAGGAAGAGGGTTTTGAAGCATCGAAGCGAATAACGTTCTAAGTTACAAAATCAGAATTTGTCAGGAGAGCAAAAAAACGCTAAAGTCATATATTTTAAATCTATTTTTCTCATCTGTCTCCCTTAACTTATTCTTTTATATCTTTCATATTATGAGTTTTACACCTTTTTCATGATCTTCCAGTGCCGTTACGAATCACTTTCGACGCTTCAATGCAAAATAATGTATGTCACTTTAAATTACCCTACTATTTTTAAATGCATTTTTACAGTTTTGGTGTCAAATTTTAGAAAATTGGTTATCTGGAGAGCAATACAAAATGTTTTATGCAATGAAACTGGTTTTGAAAAAAATTACACTTAGAACGTTATTCGCGATGATGCTTCAGCTGACAAGCACTGTATGATTGTTTAGTTCTTTTCCAGCATTTGGTTTACAACACTAATCACATGTCAAAAGCCATTAAAACTTTTCTGTGTATGTACTAATTAAAATTAGAAAAAATCAAAATTAGGCAATTCAAAATTTAAGACTGTCATATTTTCTTTGTTGTCATTTCTTATATAAAATTTGAATAGCACAATAAAATTAAGCAACCCAATGCGCAGGTGTGCTATTTTGCTTTTCCTTGTTCTTTCGTTTTCTCTAGTTTCAAAAGTAAAAGAGCCACGAACACAAAAATTCAATATTTTCTGACAAATTTGTATGAAAATTTAATTTAATGTATTGAGACACAACATTCAACTCATATAGTGCTCTCAAGTGTTGTGTTGTTGAAATTGTACATAAAACTATAAAAGACCTTGTGAATTTCCTTAATAATAAACACTTAAGCTGTAGATGCAACACCGCAACGTAGATATATTGTGATAAGTCCTAATACTTATGTAAGATGTCAGAAACGTACCTCACTGTTACAATTTCCTACTGGTGCGCTTATTGTATCATGAAATGTTGTCATTATATATTTTTTCTTTGACATTTGAAGTCAATCCCGGGATTGTTTTCTATTAGTCCCGAAATCTCGAAAAGCAGTTAAAAAATCCCGAATGTTTAAAATAGCTAGTTTTTTACGAAAAATATGACATTAAGTTGGATTAAGGCAGTTTTTTGAGCTTTTGGTTTTATATATAATCATAAAAGCAGGGTATAAAAATTAACACCTAATATTACAGCCCACTTATGAATGGAGAGAAATTTTATAAAATCCCTAACTTTTTCGCTTGTTGATTTGCATTAAATTCCAAAGCAGCTAGGAGAAACCGTAAGAAGATGTTTGGTTATTCCCGGTCTTGTACTAATATAAAAATATGTAAAGAAAAAGTTATACACTCAGAGAAAAATGGAATTCTAAAATTAAGTCCGACCGGAATTAAATTTATCTTTTTCCATTCTTAAAATTTCAAGAATTTTTCGTACTTAAATATTCTTAGAATAAGAATTTTTCGTTCTTGTTTTTGAAATTGAGATGCAAAAAGCTTTAAATAAGAATAAAGTACTTATATTAAGAATTTTATTCTTAAAACAAAACCATTATGTACTCAAATCAATAAATAAGATGCAAAAAGCTTCAAACAGGAATAAAGTACTTAAATTAAGAAAAAGTGTTCTTAAAACAAAACTATTACATACTCAAATCAATAAATTAGAAAATTTTACTTATATTAAGAAAATTCCATAAACTATCTGCGAATTACATTGGTTTGTAATGCAGATGATATGAAATGAACGAAATAATCAAACACTTTGTGGTCTTAAAACAAGAACACTTTTTCTTGAAAATATACTACCCTGTCTCAAAATAACAATAGAACATGGCTGCAATGAGACGACAGCAAACATGAATACGCGATAGCCTCGTGGTAGAGACGTCCGTGCAGCAGTCAAAGCGTGTGAGCTCGATTCCCGGTGGAGGCAACAAAAAGCAACGTGTCATTTAGAACAAACATAATTAGAAAGTGGCAAGAAAAAGTAAACGATGGCATAGTAAGCACCCTGGTTAAGCGTAAGGAGGGACCTGAGTTCGATTCTCAATGAAGTCAATATAAGAACTCTGAAAAAATAATTTTATTTTTTATTTTTTTTATATAAAAAAAAAATTATACTGACTTCACCGAGAATCGAACTCACAACCCCTTAAACTTAAATCTTGTTTTGAGAATTTTAGTATTAGTTTAAGAAACAATTGGGATTGAAAAAAGATTTGTTCAGTTTAAAATTAAGAATAACAAACTAACCCTAAGAATATATTGTTCTTGAAACAACCCCGGGCGTTCTTAAATTCGGACAAAATTATTCTTGAAAGAAGAATTTTCGAAGTAAGAAAAAAATTCTTGATATAAGAATTTTGTACTTCGTATAAGAATATTCGGAATTACCCTACTTTCGTGACCAAAATTCTTGATTTGGGCTTGATTTAAGTACAAAATTCTTGTTTTTTCTCTGAGTGTAGGATATATTTAAACTCTACTTACATATTTTTTATATATATTTAAGCATCTTGTTGGTAATGAAAATAATATTGATGTACTGTTTTCAGTTTGTTTGTTAAAATGTATAAAATATCTAAATAATACATATTCGGGATCTCGAAACTATTGGGCTCACAAAACTAAAATAGCTGCTATCCCTACTGTGCCTTTAAGGAGCTGTAATTTTTATTAACCCGTTTCTTATCCGTGATAAAAAATGTCCTGAATTCGACACTATCACCGACCAGAACTCCGGTCACCCATTTAAGACTTGTAAAAAGGCGGGATACTACCAAACAGCCACGTCGATTGTAAAATCGCGGATTTATTGCTTTTATGAGCTTTTTTCAGGCACTTCAGTAATATGTACAGTTAGACACAAAATTAAAGATGTCTTTAAGAATTTGGACAAAGTTCAGGGGAGCTTAGCAAAATGGCCATCCAAATTTTCAACGTTTTTGGCAGATTTTTCTTAGTTTTGTAGGACAATCAATTTCAGTGGTATGATGTGAAAGTTAGAACTAATTTAAATACTTTCCTGATTTTTAAGAATTTTTTTCGATGAGGGTGTTAAGTAATATCTTTCATGCAACGCATGAACAAAATTTAATTTCGCATAAAAAATTACTCAACACCATCGACGAAAATCGTTCTTGAAAATCAGGAAAATATTTCAGCTAGTTCTAACTTGCATATAATTATACTGCTTGGTCTACCAAACTGAGTCCTCAAAAATTTCATACAAAATCTGCCGAAGAAGTTGAAAGTTTAGATGACCGTTTTACTCTCCTGAGCTTTGTGAAAATTTTAAAAGACATTTCAAATGGTTTCTGTTATACAATTAAATGGAAATTAATTCCACTACTAGTTATTGTTGACTAAAAAATCGAAATAAAATACTCATATTTGGAAAGAATTTCCATATTTCAAAGTATAAATCCAAAAAAAAAGATTTCATTTTTTTTTCATTTTTCAAAACTGACGTATGTATATGACTAATAAAACTATGAAAGAGCTCCGAATTTTTTTATATTCATAAAAGGCATGAGTTTCAGCTGAACGTAATATTGTGTATTGTTACAATTTCCTACTGGTGCGCTTATTGTATCATGAAATGTTGTCATTATATATTTTTTCTTTGACATTTGAAGTCAATCCCGGGATTGTTTTCTATTAGTCCCGAAATCTCGAAAAGCTGTTAAAAAATCCCGAATGTTTAAAATAGCTAGTTTTTTACGAAAAATATGACATTAAGTTGGATTAAGGCAGTTTTTTGAGCTTTTGGTTTTATATATAATCATAAAAGCAGGGTATAAAAATTAACACCTAATATTACAGCCCACTTATGAATGGAGAGAAATTTTATAAAATCCCTAACTTTTTCGCTTGTTGATTTGCATTAACTTCCAAAGCAGCTAGGAGAAACCGTAAGAAGATGTTTGGTTATTCCCGGTCTTGTACTAATATAAAAATATGTAAAGAAAAAGTTATAGGATATATTTAAACTCTACTTACATATTTTTTATATATATTTAAGCATCTTGTTGGTAATGAAAATAATATTGATGTACTGTTTTCAGTTTGTTTGTTAAAATGTATAAAATATCTAAATAATACATATTCGGGATCTCGAAACTATTGGGCTCACAAAACTAAAATAGCTGCTATCCCTACTGTGCCTTTAAGGAGCTGTAATTTTTATTAACCCGTTTCTTATCCGTGATAAAAAATGTCCTGAATTCGACACTATCACCGACCAGAACTCCGGTCACCCATTTAAGACTTGTAAAAAGGCGGGATACTACCAAACAGCCACGTCGATTGTAAAATCGCGGATTTATTGCTTTTATGAGCTTTTTTCAGGCACTTCAGTAATATGTACAGTTAGACACAAAATTAAAGATGTCTTTAAGAATTTGGACAAAGTTCAGGGGAGCTTAGCAAAATGGCCATCCAAATTTTCAACGTTTTTGGCAGATTTTTCTTAGTTTTGTAGGACAATCAATTTCAGTGGTATGATGTGAAAGTTAGAACTAATTTAAATATTTTCCTGATTTTTAAGAATTTTTTTCGATGAGGGTGTTAAGTAATATCTTTCATGCAACGCATGAACAAAATTTAATTTCGCATAAAAAATTACTCAACACCATCGACGAAAATCGTTCTTGAAAATCAGGAAAATATTTCAGCTAGTTCTAACTTGCATATAATTATACTGCTTGGTCTACCAAACTGAGTCCTCAAAAATTTCATACAAAATCTGCCGAAGAAGTTGAAAGTTTAGATGACCGTTTTACTCTCCTGAGCTTTGTGAAAATTTTAAAAGACATTTCAAATGGTTTCTGTTATACAATTAAATGGAAATTAATTCCACTACTAGTTATTGTTGACTAAAAAATCGAAATAAAATACTCATATTTGGAAAGAATTTCCATATTTCAAAGTATAAATCCAAAAAAAAAGATTTCATTTTTTTTTCATTTTTCAAAACTGACGTATGTATATGACTAATAAAACTATGAAAGAGCTCCGAATTTTTTTATATTCATAAAAGGCATGAGTTTCAGCTGAACGTAATATTGTGTATTGCCTTTACAACTTGTAGATATGAGAGCAACGCAAATTCATATATGGTAATAGCAGGGCGAATTCGGCAATATTCGCTGTGCGTTGAAGATCTTTAAGAAGTTGTTAAATTTAAACTTGACACTGCCAAATTTTCCAAAACTAAATATGCCAGCAAAAAATTCATTTGCTTTGCAAGTGCGGTTCGGAGTCGGCAAAAAACTGTAGCTCCTGCCAACTTGTAGGAAAACTCAAAAGCAACACACCACAAGTTGGAAAGAGAAGCACGGCTAAAAATCTCGTTAGAGGTTATGATAATAAAATAACATTCATATTTATTTTTTATTTATGTGACAAAAGCTTATTTAATTAAATTCAATAATGTGCTCAGAGGGTTAATAAAATATGCCCGAAAAGCTTCATAACTAACACATCAGCAACACTAATAAGGCAGTTTATGTGAAGACCAGGCATGTTATACCTTTCAAAATCATACTTTTTTATGGTTTAACTTGAATTTTTTTAAATTCACATATTTCTTACACGCGAATAAGCTTTTTCCACTAATTTTATGTTATAGATTATTATAATATGTAATGTAATTTTTTTTTTCAAATTCTTCTAGCGTGAAAGGAACTTGAAAACTTTTAGTACTATTTAAGGGAGTAAATTAGCATTTTTCCAAAAACTGATTCGTACTGAATTCGCGGAATTAACTCTCCAAAAGAATCAAATCAACTGAATGGCCATTCTGAATTAAAGAGCTTTTCTTCGTAATTCTATTTTGAATTCTTGTTGAATTGACACTTGGTGGATTTATAAATCATGATTTCTGTAAAGAATTGCTGAATGCGTAAATTGAAGTTAAATTCTTCAACGATGAAAAGAATTTCAAGTACTGAATGAAGAAAAACTATGATTTCAAAGAGCAAAAGATTTAATTCTTTAACAGCTCTGCTGCATACCATACAGGGATACATGTGTCTGCTCTAATACAAATTAGTGTGTTTAAATTTTCACTGCGCAGGGTTTACTGCACATTTGTTTTGGGCTTTAGTGATGTCTACAAACAAACCAGCACAATTCTTTTTGTTGTCAAGTTCCCTATACATAAAGGAACAAAAATCCAACAGGACATCTTCTGTTGACCGCCCATTTCTGAATCCGTATTGTATAGGGCTGAAAAAATTCTTATTTTCGAGAAAGGGAAGAATTCTGCATTTAACAAGTTTCTCAAAAACTTTGGAAAAAGAGGAAAGTAGAGAGATTGGCATATAATTATTCACATCTTTTTTGTCGCCTTTTTTAAATAAAGGGATCACAACAGCACATTTCAGATCAGTAGGACAATTTCCAGACAAGACACTTGTATTGAAAAGATGTGTTAGAACATCAACTAGGTTAAAAGCAACGGTTTTTATGAGTTCATTGGAAATTCCATCCAAACCACAGGATCTAGAGTTATTTAGCGATTTTATGGCTCTTAGGACTTCGATGCCACTAAAAGTCTCAAAGAAAAAACGGCCACCTTCATTCGATGCTGCAGATGTTGAGGAATAAGTGCATTCAGATTGCCCGACTGACGAGAAATGGCCGTTGAAGATATTTGGTACTACTACGGGGTCATTGATGATCTCTCCACTATCACATAAACGAATTTCGTTATCTTTTGGCTTGCTATTAAGTATGATTAAGAATACCGTTAATGATATCCCATTCTTTTTTCGAGTTACCATACGAAGACCTTAACGCGTCACGATAGTATGTATCACGTGCCAAACGGACTTCTTTTCTCAAGTTCCTGCACATGCTCAGATATCGATTACGAAGATTAGCATTGGACGGGTTCTTACGACTCTTTCTACCTAATTTATTTTTTAAACGAGTTCTTTTTACTAGCTCATTACTAATCCAAGGTTTAATTTTAGCTTGTTTCCTACCTGGGGTACAGGGAAAAGTTGCGTCCCTTGTGTGACCTTGTAAAACGTTTAAAGACATATTGTAGGCATGTGATACATTTCCCTCATTATATACCACATCCCAGGATTCAAAACGTAACTGTACGTTAAGCAACCCAAAATGTATCTTACTTAGGTTAGAATTAGCTGTTATTGAATTATGGCTTTTTGTACAAGTTTTATTTATTATTAAACCCGTCATGGTATGGTCCGTAATACTTAAATCAATGTTTAGACTGCTAAAGCTAGTATCGCAACTACTCCTACAGAAAATATGATCAAGGCAACTTCCAGAAAGAATGCGAGTTGGTTCGTTTAAGAATGACGTTAGGCCATGATAAGGTTTAGGTAGCTATCTGTTGTAGCATTTGGGCTTGGGATATCCAAATTAAGATCTCCTAAAATAACCATTTCGCTAGAATTTTCCGTGCAAAGAAGACCTGAAAACTCTTCCAAAACGTTTCAACACAAACCCGCATGCAGTCTATAAACACATATACAACTAAAAGGCTTGCTGGAGATACTTATAGTAACTTTTAAAATATCAGCGCTCGGGTTGTTATAATTAATAAACTCACATTCGTACGTGTTACGCACAAAAACACCAACACCACCTGCCGAAAAAGAGTCATTAGTATTTGCTAGAAAAGTGTATGCAGGTATTGCAAAATCACACTTTTCATGCGCGTATATCCAGATTTCAGAAACCAAAATTAAATCCGGAGGGTTTTTAAAGGCCTCTAGATTGCAGAGCAATAAATCAAAATTTTGCCGAAGGCTTCTTATATTTTGGTGAATTGCCATACAAGAGTTATTTAAATTAAAGATATTTAGGTCATTAATAGGCTTGATTATGGCGTAGTTGTTTTCATCTAAAAAAATTTTAAAAACATTTAAAAAAATTTAAATTAATAATAAAAATAAACAGTTCTATTTATTTTTTAACAAAATTCTTCCAAATAATAAATGGTTTTTGCCGGCTCGAGGTCAGAAGTTCAACTTAGAAAAATAAAAACAACAAGTTTCTATTTGGTTTTTTCGATATATTTCGGCTACACTTCGGTAACCATCATCAGGAACTATAACAACAGAAAAAAAAATATTTATTTTATTAAAAAACATATTAAACATTTTTTTTTTTTTTTTTAAAGAAAAAAAACTAATAAAAAATTAACAAAAGCATTATTGGCAATACCTACATTTATTTTTACACGTCCGTTCTGTTCGACGCGGAGCTTTCTACTGTTTTTATTTCTACTGATTTGCTTCTTACAAGATGTCTAAATATACAAGCAACTCCTTCACTGTCTGCCTTGTAGTTCATTCGTATGTTTGGGGGTGTGTTAATTATATGCAGCATTTCCAATGTGAGGCGCTTGCTGTAGTTTGATTCTTGCTGAAGAATTTTTACATTGTTAAAGTTGGGAGAGTGGCCGCTACTCGCACAGTGTGCCATAAGTGCTGTTTTATGAAAAATTTGACTGTGGGTATTGTTTAAAATCTGACTTATGTTGTGATACTCTTGTTTTTAATTTGGATTTGGTAGTTCCTACGTAAACGCGATTGCACGATTCATTTTCTTTGCCATTGCATGGAATTTCATAGACCACGTTGCATTTTTCCGTTTTCGGTATTTTTTCTTTGGTATTATTAAAAATGGAGTGTAATGGAGTGTGGTTGCTAAGTGACCTTGCTCAATCCCGACTCTTGCGTCCTCGTTCGTGCACTCTGGGCAACGGGAGCTACCTAGGCTCGCGGCAGAAAGAGAGGGAGCCCCGGTGGGGCCACTCTGACATACTTGGTTTAAGGGCTCACCGAGGTTTTTGCGCAGCGTCTGTTCACCATGAGGTGCGGCTGCAAGCGGGCGTCTGTCTTGAAGCAAGCGGCTCGCTATATAAATGTGTAAATATTTTCCAAAAACCCCGAAACGGGTTGTGCGCTGGGTTTGGGACCCGCCACGTAAAAAATTTAGTCCAATGAAAAATAAATTAAAGCCTCGGATGAGAACCCCCTTTAATGTTGACGACCCGGCAAAACGAATAAGGCATAATGATTTGGATATTAGGGCATGTACCGGGAATGTCCGGACCCTTTCAAGGGACGGTACCGCTGCCCGACTGGTTGATGTCCTCGTTAACGCAAAGGCTGACATCACCGCCCTGCAGGAAATGCGATGGACGGGACAAGGAAAGACGACCATCGGACCCTGTGACGTATACTACAGTGGCCAGACACGCGGCAAAGCGCGTGGTGTAGGATTCGTGGTGGGAAAGAGACTTCGCCGCCAAGTACTAGCGTTCACCCCCGTGGACGAGCGTCTCGCTGCGATCCGCATCAAAGCGAAATTTTTCAACATAACATTTATCTGCGCCTATGCGCCGACTGAGGAGACGGACGACGCAGAGAAGGACTCCTTCTACGATAAACTTGAACAGACTTATGATCGCTGCCCCCAACATGATATCAAAATCGTGCTCGGCGACTTTAATGCGAAGGTGGGCAAGGAAGGAGTCTTTGGTCCAACAGTTGGAAAATTTAGTCTCCATGATATAACATCCCCCAACGGCACTAGGTTGATTGATTTCGCTGCTGCTCGCAATATGGTCATCAGTAGTACCAGGTTCCAGCATAAACGAATACACCAAGCCACATGGCTGTCTCCTGATCAAAGAACAAGAAACCAGATTGATCATGTCATGATCGACGGCAGACATAGCTCCACCGTTCTGGACGTGCGTACCCTTCGTGGTCCCAATATCGACTCGGACCATTATCTTGTTGCAGCCAAGATACGCACACGCCTCTGTGTAGCAAAGAAAGTGCGCACAGTAACGGAAGGAAAGTTTGACGTCGAGAAGCTGCGCACGACACAGACAGCTGACAATTTCTCCACTCGACTCTCACACCTGCTATCGGAGAGCAATCCTCGACCTAACGATGCAACCGAGCAATGGAAGCATATCTCTCACTCATTACGTACCGCCGCTGAGGCCACTATAGGGTTCCAGCGAGCCCGCAAAAACAACTGGTACGATGAGGAATGCAGCACTGCCTCGGACAAAAAGGACGCTGCCTACAGAGAGACGTTGCGAACGGGCGCAACCCGCAGTGTATGGCAACGCTATCGTGAGGCAAAGAAGGAAGAGAGACGCCTTTTCAGAAAAAAGAAACGTGAGGCCGAAAGGCGTGAGTGTGAGGAGCTTGAGATGCTGGCTGACAGGAATGATGCCCGAAAATTCTATGAAAAGATCCGGCGGATGACGGAAGGTTTTAAGACCGGGGCAAGTTCCTGTAAGGACAATAATGGCGACCTGGTAACCGACGTACAGAGTGTACTTAAATTATGGAGGGAGCACTTCTCCTCACTGCTAAATTGCGAGGGAGACGTCGAACCCGATACCCCAATCCCTGACGATGGAAAAGTCGTCCCACCACCTGACTATGATGAAGTGAGGATAGCTATATCCCGGCTGAAAAACAACAAAGCGCCTGGAAAAGACGGACTGCCCGCCGAGCTGTTCAAACACGGAGGCGAAGAGCTGGTAAAAAGCATGCATCAGCTCTTATGCAGAATATGGTCAGACGAGTGCATGCCTCCAGATTGGAATTTAAGTGTGCTCTGCCCAATCCACAAGAAAGGCGATCCCGCTAACCGCACCAACTACCGCGGAATCAGCCTTCTTAATATCGCGTATAAGGTTCTTTCTAGCGTATTGTGTGAAAGACTGAAGCCCATCGTAGACAAGCTGATTGGACCTTATCAGTGTGGCTTTAGACCTGGTAAGTCTACCATCGACCAGATTTTCACGATACGCCAAATCCTGGAGAAGACCCATGATAAAAGAATCGACACACACCATCTCTTTGTCGATTTCAAAGCCGCTTTTGACAGCGCAAAAAGGAGTTGCCTGTATGCCGCCATGTCTGAATTTGACTTCCCTGCAAAGCTTATACGGCTTTGCCAAATGACGTTGAGCAATACTAACAGCTCCGTCAGAGTCGGGAAGGACCTCTCTGAGCCATTTGAAACCAAACGAGGCTTCAGACAGGGCGACTCCCTTTCGTGCGATTTCTTCAACCTGATGCTGGAGAAGATAATTCGAGCAGCAGAGCTAAACCGCAATGGTACAATCTTTTACAAGAGCGTGCAATTGCTGGCGTATGCCGATGATATTGATATCATTGGCCTTAACAACCGCGCCGTAAGCGCTGCCTTCTCTGGACTGGATAAAGAAGCGAAAAAAGTGGGTCTTGCGGTCAACGAGGACAAGACGAAGTATTTGCTGTCATCAAAGAAAGAATCGGCGCACCTGCGCCTTGGCAGCCACGTCACTGTTGATAGTTACACATTTGAAACTGTGAGGGACTTCGTCTATTTGGGAACCAGCATTAACACCGAAAATAATATCAGTCTAGAAATCCAACGGAGAATCACTCTTGCGAACAAGTGCTACTTTGGACTGAGTAGGCAATTGAGAAGTAAAGTCCTCTCTCGAAGAACAAAGATCGCGCTCTATAAGTCTCTCATCATACCTGTCCTGATGTATGGCTCAGACTCATGGACAATGTCAAGAGAAGATGAGATGGCCCTTGGAGTATTTGAGAGAAAAGTTCTCCGGAAGATTTATGGTCCTTCCCGTGATGCCGACGGCGAGTATCGAAGGAGATTTAACGATGAGCTGTACGAGCTTTACGCAGATCTGACCATAGTCCAGCGAATTAAAGCCCAAAGGCTCCGCTGGCTGGGTCACGTCATGCGAATGGACAAAGAAGCTCCAGCCCAGAAGGTTTTCCAATCGTCACCCGAATTCGGCAGCAGAGGAAGGGGGAGGCCTCGACTGAGATGGAAACAACAGGTGGAGGATGACTTGAACTCCCTTGGGGTTTCCAATTGGCGTCAGTTATCGCTAAAAAGGAATGACTGGCGTGCTTTGATAGGCGACGGCCAAAATCGCTTAGGCGGTTAAGCGCCAATAAATGATGAATGATGATGATTATTAAATATATTTTTAAGTGTATTTTTTGGTTTGTGGGCTATTTTACATGTATTTTTATCGTAGCAGTCGGACTTTGCTAATCGCTTCTTCCATTTTTCACCTACAGAAATTTGTAATTGTTGAAGGGAAATGAACTCGAAGCACACTTGTTTGCTTAAGCTTTTTTATATAGCATCTGCTTATCTCTGAAGAGACAGGTAAGTTCAAAGCAGTGTCGAAGATTTGTTTTGCACACTCATTCGCATAATCACACTGAACCAAAAAGGTACATATTTTCTACGAAAAAGTACGTATATTTTACGAATTTTGTTCATTAAAAGCTCTCCAAAGAACGTTTTCATAGAATTTAAGAACAAAAATTCGTAAATATTCATGTCAAACTAAATTTTAAAAATAATTCTTAAAATGCAAGAACCGATTCTTATAATGTACGAAATAATTCTTAGAATAGATATGTCAAACGATTGTTTAATTATACGAACCCATTCGTAGAATGTATGAATAATTTCTTAAATTGTACGAAGTCATTCTTAGAATATGTCAAACCATTCATAAATTATACGAACTCATTCTTACAATGTATGAATCCGTTCTTAAATTTGAGGAACTAATTCATAGAATTTACGAACCCATCAAAAAAATTAAAAAATTAAAATTTATTGAAATGAAATTTATTTATACATAATTGTTATTTATTATTTACAAAATGTGGAATTTAAAATTAAGAAACATTATAATGAATTAGTTTATTAATTTCTATATTTTTATAAATGGTATACATATATTTATAAGATTATTTGCAAAATAATTGTATCTTAGGCGCGCTTTCCTCGGATGGGACGAGCTAATTGCATATATAGCGCACAAGTTGGTATCTTTTAAAAGTATCACTAAATATGCCTCACAGCTTCTTGCAGAGCACCAATATCACCGATTTCACGAACTTAACTCTGGCAATGTGCGGATGAGTAATTCAGTTGACTTCTTATTACGGCGAATTTCACGTAAAGCTTATGTAGCAGGGTGATAATGATGTGGCTTTTTGAGGGAGCCGATTTACAAGCTGCCTTTGTTTCAAGGCCTTTCCACTTTCTTGATCAATTATTATTATTATTAAGTTGTGTAACTTTTTGATATTTCCCAAAATATTTTTTATTTGATTACATTTTAGTTCTTAAATTTTAAGAACGGAGTTCTGACACAAATAGAGTTTAACGTATTTTTACATACATAATAAGAAACACTTCTTAAATTATATGAAATTTTTCTTAAATTTTAAGAAAAAATCAGCGTGAACTTCTATGAAACTTTGTTCGTAAAAAACATGTACGTATTTGGTTCAGTGCACTCGTTAGCTTTGGCACGCCAACAATGTCGACTGCGCTGCTTAGTAGTTGCTGTTTACGCCAGTTCAATACATTTTCAGGTTTGCTCACTCTCTCGTTTAGTTTTAAATTCTCCTCTGAAAGCTCCGTGAATTTCATCATAAAGCAACTGCAAAGTAATCTCTGTTGGAACAATATCACTTTGCGCATGCTGAGGACGTTGGCCGTTTTCTTTGCGTTGGTGTTGTTATTGTTTTGTGCACTTTTTTGTCGATTTGTATTTTTATGACCCTCGACGCTGCTGTTATTTGTCGATTTTGGTGGTTGTTGTTTTTGGCCGTTGTGTTGGTGGCTTGCCTCGGTTTGTTTTGTGCCGCTGTAGCAGATTTGTTGGTTGATTGTGGAGTCGATCTAGACGCAGTAGGATCATCCGATGTAGCTCCAACTACACCCGGTAATGCACAATGGGCTGAAATCTGGAAAAAACGGTCAAAAATCAATAACTCGAGAAAAAATATATAATCGAAACCATATTTTGCACCTTTCTCTGGATATACCTAATCTATGTGGCTGCCGAAAATGGGCGAAATTGGTCAATAACCACGCCCACTTTTTATATATAGAAATTTTTGAAAAGACTTTTTTTATAATTTGAGTATGCGGTTTTATAGGCCGTACAATTTTAGTGCAAATTTTAAAAAGCTAATTATTACGGTTGATTTTTATTAATTTATTTTCGTTCACATCCTCGTATAGGGGACCATTTTAAATTTTTTTTTTAACTTTTTAAAAATTTTCAAATGATGTTTTTTTCATTTAAGATAGCTCCTAAACATATTTTGAGGAGGATTTTTCCGCTTAAAGTGTGCCAACTGAAGCAGGATAATATCGCGTTTCCAAAATTTGCAATTTCACCACACTTTGCCCACTAAAAAAAAATGTAAACAAACCAAAATTAAAAAATCAGGTTAAAGTACACCCTTGCTAATCTCAAAATCTTTCGTTTAAAAAAAAATTTGTTCAAATCGGATGAAAAATAAAGGCTGTAATGAATTTAGAACAGTAAATTTCAATTATTGACCTTTGTGGACCGTTATCTCAGCACATACAAAGTTGCGCATTAACAGAAGATAGTAGATACCCCAGAGAATACTTGAAAAAAATAAAAATTTAAATATCTAGCGGGGATCGGGTGGGACAGGCACTCGGCGTGGCCTCCTTATTGGAAAAATTTTAAAAATTGCTATAAATAAAGGGGAGATTTTTTATATCTGCCTTATTTTAAATCAGTACGATGTCCACTAAAGGCTTGAACATAACATGTTGATTTACTTTTACACACATATCTATATTTCGCTATTTGCTGGCTGTATCGACCATGCGAAAAAATTATTGATATACCTGAGTAGTTGTCCTTTATCTAACTAAAATCCCTGACGATGGAAAAGACCCCCACCACCTGACTATGATGAAGTGAGGATAGCTATATCCAGGCGCAAAAACAACAAAGCGCCTGGAAAAGACGGACTACCCGCCGAGCTGTTCAAACACGGAGGCGAAGAACTGGTAAAAAGCATGCATCAGCTCTTATACGGAATATGGTCAGAATATGGTCAGGCATGCCTCCGGATTGGAATTTAATAGCGTTTTGTTTTCTGCACGAAAATGTCGCCCTCACCGCATACACAATTTTGACATTTTATATGGCGGCAGTGTTTTCTTCTTCTAAAGACATGCAGGGTGACACTGAATATTTTAAGTATGCAGCAATTTCACAGGGCGAATTTAAAATTATAAATATGTAGCTCTACGAAATGGCAACATTTTCGTGGAGAAATGAAAACGCCATAAGTGTGCTCTGCCCAATCCACAAGAAAGACGATCCTGCTAACCGCACGAACTACCGCGAATCAGTCTTCTAGCGTATTTTGTGAAAGACTGAAGCCCATCGTAGATAAACTGATTGGACCTTAGGTAAGTCTACCATCGACCAGATTTACACGATACGCAAAATCCTGGAGAAGACCCATGATAAAAGAATCGACACACACCATCTCTTTGTCTATTTCAAAGCCGCTTTTGACAGCGCGAAAAGGAGTTGCGTGTATGCCACCATGTCTGAATTTGACTTCCCTGCAAAGCTTATACGGCTTTGCCAAATGACGTTGAGCAATACCAACCGCTCCGTCAGAATCGGGAAGGACCTTTCTGAGCCATTTGAAACCAAACGAGGCATCAGACAGGGCGACTCCCTTTCGTGCGATTTCTTCAACCTGATGCTGGAGAAGATAATTTGAGCAGCAGAGCTAAACCGCAATGGTACAATCTTTTACAAGAGCGTGCAATTGCTGGCGTATGCCGGTGATATTGATATAATTGGTCTTAACAGCCGCGCCATAAGCGCTGCCTTCTCTGGACTGGACAAGGAAGCGAAAAAAGTTGGTCTTGCGGTCAACGAGGAAAAGACGAAGTATTTGCTGTCATCAAAGAAAGAATCGGCGCCCCTGCGCTTGACAGCCAAGTCACCGTTGATAGCTACAAATCTGAAACGGTGAGGGACTTCGGCTATTTGGGAACTAGCATTAGAGGCAGAATTACTTAAGGGAAGAATACATAAAGCTTTGTTAACCTCGCCTGACATTTGCTACCTCAAAACTTTGCGTCCAACTCCAAAGGTATGCTACAATGAACGCCTTGACGCTTCTCTTTAATACATTTGTTTTCGTTATTTTTTTCTTTGCATTCGTAGTGTTTTAGTTAATTTATTAATTTAATAGAGAAAAAATGAATTAATTATTATTTTCTCCAACATTTTATTCTTTAATTGAAGCAAAGTCATCAACATCTGATTGTCAAAGCAAGCAAAGCAAGCAAAATTTGAGAGTTTGCCAAGTTTCAACCTTGCTTCAACTTTGAGGTCTCCAATTTGCCATGCTTGGTTTAAATACGTATACTGAACTTTTCTGTCAAAGTCAAAGTTTGAGGTAAAGCCAAAATAAAGTTTTATGTAACTGACCCTTTACCCTTATCGCTAACGCCTTACCCATAACGCTAATCAGCTGTTCCAACCAAACTTATGGAAACAGTGTAATCGGTTATACTTGCCATAACATAACGCTAACGCGTTTACGTTGATTTCCAAAGGGTGGTTGGGACAGCTGATTAGCGGTATGGGTATGGCGTTAGCGATAAGGGTTACTAATTCTGCCTTAACACCGAAAATAATATCAGTCTGTGTGTCAATCGAAAACATTTCTCGTCAGAGTAAAATGAGGTGAACAAATTTCCTTTGGTGTACAAAAATTTTTCATTTTGCTGTGCCAAACGAAAAGTTAAATTATGACAGTAGTAAATTTTTACGTATGGAAAAAGCACGTGCAAAAGCAGATGCTTTGTGAATCAATTTTCATTTTACTTGTTTTTCATGCAATTATATTGCGTATTATTCGCATTATATTATATTTTAAATAACGCATGTGAACATAAATTTATGTGAAATAATATGAATGTTAACAGCACACATGCATCCCTGTGCTCACATTATTGATTGTCAAAATTTGACCCCCAGGGTTAGGGAAAATTCTAACGTTCATTTTCACCACGATAACTGTCGGAATTTAACATCGCTCTGTCAAAATTTGCTTTTTTAAACCGTTTGGCACACGGCCTCAATCTAGAAATCCAACGGAGAATCACTCTTGCCAACAAGTGTTGCTTTGGGCTAAGTAGACAATTGAGAAGTAAAGTCCTCTCTCGACAAACAAAGATCACGGAATCATGAACAGTGTCAAGAGAAGATGAGATGGCCCTTGGAGTATTTGAGAGAAAAGTTCTCCGGAAGATTTTGCTGTACGAGCTTGAAGCAGACCTGACCATAGTACGCGAAGTAAAGCCCAAAGGCTCCGCTGGCTGGGTCATGTTATGCGAATGGACAAAGAAGCTCCATCAGCAGAGGAAGGGGGAGGCCTCGACTGAGATGGAAAAGACAAGTGAAGGACTTGAACCCCCTTGGGGTTTCCAATTGGCGTCAGTTATAGCTAAAAAGGAATGACTGGCGTGCTTTGATAAGAAACGGCCAAAATCGCCTAGGCGGTTAAGCGTCAATAAATGCCGCAAGCCAAGATTAGATTAGATTAGTATATCTGAATTTGACCGTTCTGCAAAGCTTATACGGCTATGTCAAATGTCTCAGAGCAATACCAACAAGATCTCTCTGAGCCATTCGAAACCAAACGAGGATTCAGACAGGGCGACCCCCTATCGTGTGATTTCTTGAACCTAATGCTGGAGAAGATAATTCCAGCAGCAGAGCTTAACCGCAATGCCACAAGCTTTTACAAGAGCGTGTAATTTCTGGCGTATGCCGATGATATTGATATCATTGGCTTTAAAAATCGCGCCGTAAGGGCTGCCTTTTCTGGACTGGATAAAAAAGTGAAAAAAGTGGGTATTGCGATCAACGAGGACAAGACGAAGTATTTGCTGTCATCAAAGAAAGAGCGGCACACCTTTGCCTTGACAGCCAAGTCACCGTTGATAGTTGAGTCAAAATCGGCCAACTGTGCAAATGTGCAAACGTTTTTTCGATGTGCGAGCTTTTTTGCGCAATAATTTTTTTTCGGTTAACAATAAAAAAAAAAGACCCCCAATTTTTTATTTTTCGAAATTCGAATTATTTTCGAAGTTATGGGTATTCGAAATTTTTCGAAGGCCTTTGGATTTTATTTATTTAATCGCAATCGGTTTAACCGATTTTGCTCATATTTGGTACAGTTAAAGAGGATGAATAAGTCTCCTCAATAAATTTTTTTTTTTACAATAAATAATTAAAAAAAAAAAAGTTATTAGCCATTGTTTTAAACAACTAAAAAAAAAAACTTCTCAATCGCTTTCAATTGTGTTTTTAGTCTTATTTTATTGTGTAATTCATAACAAAAAATAATCTAAAAAAAAGTTGTAAGTTTACCATACAACGAAAGTTACAGGCATTTTTCTGCACGCATCAAAATCCATGTTTTTCATAGGGATAGCTTTAGGTAGGTAGGGCATGGTAGCGACGACGCATGACCATTACATACGACGAAAAATACGATGCGCGTGCAGAAAAATGCCTGTAACTTTCGTTGTATGGTAAACTAACACTTTTTTTTTAGATTATTTTTTGTTATGAATTACACAATAAAATAAGACTATTAACACAATTGAAAGCGATTGAGAATTTTTTTTTTTAGTTGTTTAAAACAATGTCTAATAACTTTTTTTTTAAATTATTTATTGTAAAAAAAATTTTATTGAGGAGACTTATTCATCCTCTTTAACTGTACCAAATATGAGCAAAATCGGTTAAACCGATTGCGAGTAAAAAAAATAAAATCCAAAGGCCTTCGAAAAATTTCGAATACCCATAACTTCGAAAATAATTCGAATTTAGAAAAATAAAAAAATAGGGGTCTTTTTTTTATTGTTAACCGAAAAAAAATTATTGCGCAAAAAAAGCTCGCACATCGAAAAATGTTTGCACAGTTGGCAGATTTTGACTCAGTAACAAATTTGAAACGGTGAGGGACTTCGTTTATTCGCGAACCAGCATTAGCACCGAAAATAATATCAGTCAAGAAATCTGGGCCATGTTATGCGAACTGGCGCCAGTTGTCGCTAAAAAGGAACGACTAGCGTGCTTTGATACGAAACGACCAGAATCGCCTAGGCGGTTAGGCGCCAATAAACGATGATGATGAAATGGGTATAATTTGACTTTTTCGTTGTTTTTTAAACTTAGCCGTAATCACCGCCGTTTTCGCAGCAACCCTGCGACCACTCATTCACCACACTTCACACGCACACTAACACAGTTACACACACACACAAAATGTCAACACCAAAAACGCCCACACATTACAAAAAACTTGTGTACGTTTACGCTAATTAAAGCTTACATTTAAACCTAAAACTAAAGTTTATTTCCTTTTATTTATTTAAAGTCAAGGTGAGTGCAGTGAAGTGAAGTGTACCCAGTTATATATGGTCCATCTCCGCCTTAAAGAAAAAGCACCTTTGGACAGTGAATAAAAACAAATTAAAAAATCAAATATAAGAAGTCCACAATAAAAGAACAAAAAAGGCGCAATACATATGGACAGTGGAAAAAAATAAAAGTGAACAAATAAATTAAACATAAAGACAATATACAGTCCACAAAAAAGATGTTGAAAAAATAATTACAAAAAGAAAACGTGAAAAAGTGAAACCCCATATTAGGGTGAACAAAAACAAAAATTAATTAATTTTACTTTCACGAACAAAACAAAATCTGGAAAGTCCGAAACGCGTCATGGTATCCATCGCTGTGTAAATCTTTGTCAATTTTCTCTAAGTATCAAAATTTATAAAAAATGTCTTAACATCAAAAATTAGAATACCCTAGTACTAGTAAAAAGTACAGCAGGTATAAACAATTTTCGAGCTAAGCTCCACTAAAAACATTCAAAATCTAAACATTTAAACAAAATAATTTTATAAAATATTCGGGCGCGCCGGTCAACAAAAAACTACATTCTACCAATATAAAACCGGGCGCGAAAAATACAAAAATATTTAATACAAATTGCTGATGAACTTACTTACTTAAAATAGCCTTTAACCGCCTAGGCGGTTTTGGCCGTCCAACATGTTACGCCAGTCGGTTCTTTGTTGAGCCAACTGGCGCCAATTAGAGACACCGCGTGCTCGCAGGTCTGCCTCTACTTGGTCCTGCCATCGAAGTGGTGGTCTCCCTCTTCCTCTACTTCCACCGGCGGGTGCCGATAAAAATACCTTCTGGGCCGGAGCGTCTTCTTTCATTCGCAACACGTGTCCTAGCCAGCGGATCCGCTGGGTTTTAATTCGCTGAACTATGTCCACGTCTGTGTCAAGCTCATACAGCTCATCATTATATCTTCTTCGGTACTCGCTGTCGCCAACTTTTAGGGGTCCATAAATCCTTCGAAGAATTTTTCTCTCGAATACTCCCAGATCCGCCTCATCAGATGCTGTCAGTGTCCATGCTTCTGCACCATATAGCAGGACGGATACGAAAAGTGACTTACAGAGTGTTTTTGTTCATCGAGAGAGGACTTTACTTCAAAATTGCCTACTCAGCCCAAAGTAGCATTTGTTTGCAAGAGTTATCCTTCTATGGATTTCCAGGATTACATTGTTGTTGGTAGTAATGCTGCTTCCCAGGTATACAAAGTCCCTTACGATCTCGAAATTATGGCTGCCAACAGTGGCGTGGTTGCCAAGGCGCGAATGCGCTGACTCTTTGCTTGATGCCAGCAGGTACTTCGTTTTACCTTCGTTCACCACCAAACCCATTTTTTCCGCTTCCTTTTCTAATTTGGAGTACGCAGAAGTTACGGCGCAGTTGTTGAGGCCAATGATGTCGATGTCGTCGGCTTACGCCAACATTTGTACGCTCTTGTAATATATTGTTCCAGCGCGGTTAAGTTCTGCAGCTTGTATTATTTTCTCCAGCATCAAATTAAAGAAATCGCACAATAGGGGGTCGCCCTGCCTGCAACCTCGTTTAGTTTCGAACGGCTCGGAGAGATACTTCCCAAATCTAACCGAGCTGGTGGTGTTGTTCAGCGTCATTTTGCACAGCCGTATAAATTTTGCTGGGAAACCAAAATCAGACATAGCGGCGTATAGGTAACTCCTTTTCGTGCTGTCGAAGTCGGCTTTAAAATCAACAAAGAGATGGTGTGTGTCGATCCTTTTCTCACGGGTTTTTTCCAAGATTTGGCGTATTGTAAAAATCTGGTCGATGGTAGATTTACCAGGTCTGAAGCCACACTGATAAGGTCCAATCAGTCGGTTTACGTCAGGCTTCTGTCTTTCCCACAATACACTTGATAGGACCTTATATGCGATACTCAAAAGGCTGATTCCACGATAGTTAGCGCAGTTTGCGGGATCACCCTTCTTATGGATTGGGCAGAGAACTCTTAGATTCCAATCTTCAGGCATGCATTCATCCGACCATATTCTGCACAAGAGCTGGTGCATGCACCTTGCCAGCTCCGCGCGGCCGCATTTAAATAGCTCAGCGGGCAGGCCATCAGCACCCGCCGCTTTATTGTTTTTTAGCCGTGATATAGCTACTCGCACCTCGTTATAGTCGGGTTGTGGAACTTCGAATCCATCGTCTTCGATTCTTCTCTGGATTGTTGCTCCGTTCCTCCGTTTAGAAGGGCAGAGAAGTGTACCCTCCATAACCCTAGTACTCTCTGAACATCTGTCACCAGGTCGCCGTTGTCATTTTTACAGGAGTTTGCCCCGGGGTTAAAACCTTCCGTCATTCATCGAATTCTTTGATAAAATTTTCGGGCGTTGCTTCTGCTGGCTAGCATTTCGAGCTCTTCGATTTCACGCTTTTCCGCTTCCCGTTTCTTCGCCCGAAAAAGCCGTCTCGTTTCCCTCTTCATCTTGCGGTAGTGTTCACACAAGCTCCTCGTTGCATTCGCTTTTAACGTTGCCTTATAGGCGTCGTCCTTTCTTTTCATTGCGTCTTTGCACTCTCTATCATCGTACCAGCAGTTTTTTTCGCATTTGCCGGAATTCAATTACTTCTTCGGCTGCGGTACGAAGTGATCCGGAGATATGCTCCCACTGCTCGTGCACTCCGCTGGGTTGAATTGTGCTCTCAGAGAGCACGTGCGCGAGTCGTTCTGCGAAATCATTGGCTGTCTGTTGTGACTGC
The DNA here is from genome assembly GCA_964058755.1 of Campiglossa producta. Taxonomy (NCBI): domain Eukaryota; kingdom Metazoa; phylum Arthropoda; class Insecta; order Diptera; family Tephritidae; genus Campiglossa; species Campiglossa producta. Next base: position 50,151,027 of record CAXKVI010000004.1, read on the forward strand.
CGCTTTTCGACGTCCAGCTTTCCTTACGTTTTTTGTGGTGCCTCTTTCGTTGTACTTAGGCGAGTACGAATCTTGGCTACTACCAAGTAGTGATCGGAGTCGATATTTGGACCCCGCATCGTACGTACGTCCAAAACGCTGGGAGCATGCCGTCCGTCTATCACAAAGTGACCGATCTGATTACGTGTTTTCCGATCTGGCGATTGCCATGTTGCTTGATGGGTGAAAACCCGTAGTTTTATTCGGATTGTGGCGAGATGGTCGTTCACGGCTGTGAAAGACACTACCTGTTTCACAAGCCTCTTTCCCACCACAAAACCGACGCCGAGTCTGCGCTCATTAGTGTGGCCGCTCCAGTAGACATTGCAGGTTTGGATGGTCTTATAACCCTGCCCCGTCCATCGAATTTCTTGTATAGCGGTGATGTCAGCTTTTGCCTGTCTGAGGACCCCAACTAGGCGGTCATCGTCACCTTCCCTGCTAAGGGTTCGGACATTCCAAGAACATGCCCTGATTTTCTTAATCATATTCCTATTTCGTTTGCAGTGGTCGTTATCTAAAGAGTGAGTTATCATATCCAAGGCGTGAATTATGGATCTCATTGGAAGTTTGTTTTTATGTGGTGGGTCCTACGCACAACCCGTTTCTCGGGGGGTTGGATTTAAATTACGCATTTATATAGCGAGCCGCTTGGTTCAAGACAGACACCCGCTTGCAGCCGCACCTCATGGTGACAGACTCTGCTGATGAAGTCCCCTGGCAAGCCCTTAAACCGATTATGTCGGAGTGGCCTTGTCAGGTTGTCGCCTTCTCACTTTAGTTCACCACCGAACGGGTGTTCAGTGGCTATCCAGAGATACGTGGGCTTTCCCGGACGTAGTGAGCTGCTTGGACCGCACATGAAAGAAAAAAGCGAGGGAAGGAATTACAACAAAAATTATAAATACAATAATTAAACAAGTAAACTTCAAACAAGTAAAAAATTAAACAAGTAAACTTCCCCTTAACCCTTGCAAAAAAGCGGTGAGTTGTATGATTTCCAATTATTAAGACGTTCATTTGGCATTTCTACGGATTTTTTCCATAAATCCGTATCACCCAAAATCGAACCGTTACACATAAAAGTATATACATACATATATTCAAATATTTAATATTGCTAAAAATTTTCTATTAGAATACGGAACTTTAAAAAAAGTAACGTGAAAAAAAATATATACATATAAATATTTTGATCCCGGTCAAAGTCCGACCATCCTATTTTACGTACATACCTAGGTATAGGTAAATAGTATATTTTTCGTGTTGTCAAGCACAAATCGAAATTTCCAAAAACAAAATATAGGTTTCAAGTCTGACTTGCAAAATTTACCGGCAATACCCCCTTTAGCTTGCATTCCCTCGCCCACATAAGTCAAGCAAAGGCAGGATTGCACTAACAAAATAAGCAGTAAGAAGAAAGAAAAAAAAACTAAAAATATTTTAAATTATTAGGGAAGATCTCCATCGAACACCGGGGAGAACGATTTAAGCTAAGGGCCTTAATCGATCAAGGATCACAGCGATCTTCCATAGCATCGAAGGTCCAACAAACATTAAATTTACCAACCAAATCAGCCAACTTTGAAATCTCAGGAATGGGTGAAGGTGTAGAAGGTGTTGAGAAAATTTCCAATAACCTATTAGCCCAAAATACTATCTTCGGATAGATTTTAAGCGGCCAAGTCAAAGAGAAAATCTCCACGTTCACAACGCAAGTGGAAGATATTTCAAAAGAAAGTCTTAATTCACAATTGAAAAAATTCTGGGAAGTCGAAGAACTCCCTCCAATTCCCGTTGCTACAGCTGACGATAAGTATTTTGAAGCCTTCTACAAAGCCACAACTACAAGATCAGAGAACGGGCGGTACGTCGTACGACTACCATTTAAACAACAATTTCCTGATACACTCGCCTTAGGTCACTCCCGAACCTCTGTAGAGCTGTATGTATGGAAAGAAACCTACTTAAAAAAGGCGAGCTAAAAACCTCATACGACAATGTTCTTGAGGAGTATCTACAACTAGATCACATGGAATCAGTAAATTCCTATGAAAAAATCACAAAAGGCAAACACGCCTCATTTTATCTTCCACAACACGCGGTTATAAAACCGGAAAAACTTACAACAAAAGTAAGAGTGGTGTTTAAAGCATCTAAAGGCACAAGCTCCGGTAACTCCCTTAATGATGTTTTATACACGGGACCAACATTACAACCAGATTTAATGCTACTTTTACTACAGTGGCGTATGTATAAATACGTTTTCAACGGTGACGTCGAGAAAATGGACAGGCAAATCCGAGTACATGAAGACGACCAAGATTACCAGCGAATTATTTTATTTATTTATTAATATTGATAGCTAAGTTTAAAAACTATAGCTAACAAATAATTTTATATAGCGCTGGCAGCTAAGGCCTTCGGCTATGTTAATAGCTAATGACTTACATTTGTAATTGGCTTATTGATCATTATTGACTACATTCTATGTATTGTATTTAATTCTAGGCTTAATAGTATTGATTAGATAAACGAAAAATGTATACAACAGTTAGGTATATATATATATATATATATATATATAAGTAGGTATAGGTATATACATATGTACATATATTGTATTTTTGTAATTTAAATTTTATTTTTAAGGTAAGGGTAATGGTTATGATCTACATGTTAATCTAGGTGTGAAGAGTTATTTACATGTTTTTTTTTTTAATTTCGTGATACAAGTTAGTTTCTTTCAAAAATGTTATAATTTTCTTTATATTATCATTACTAATGTTAGCTAAACAATTTGAGGGTTTACAATTGCCGAATATACGAGATCTAATAGAGCTAATGGAGTGTGGTTACTAAGTGACCTTGCTCAATCCCAACTCTTGCGTCCTCGTTCGTGCACTCTGGGCAACGGGAGCTACCTAGGCTCGCGGCAGAAAAAGAGGGAGCCCGGTGGGGCCACTCTGACATACTTGGTTTAAGGGCTTACCGAGGTTTTTGCGTAGCGTCTGTTCACCATGAGGTGCGGCTGCAAGCGGGCGTCTGTCTTGAAGCAAGCGGCTCGCTATATAAATGTGTAAATATTTTCCAAAACCCCGAAACGGGTTGTGCGCTGGGTTTGGGACCCGCCACGTAAAAAACTTAATTCCAATGAAAAAATATACAAAGGATGAGAACCCCCTTTAATGTTGACGACCCGGCAAAACGAATAAGGCATAACGATTTGGATATTAGGGCATGTACCGGGAATGTCCGGACCCTTTCAAGGGACGGTACCGCTGCCCGACTGGTTGATGTCCTCGTAGGCGCAAAGGCTGACATCACCGCCCTGCAGGAAATGCGATGGACGGGGCAAGGAAAGACGACCATCGGTCCTTGTGACGTATACTACAGTGGCCAGACACGCGGCAAAGCGCGTGGTGTAGGATTCGTGGTGGGAAAGAGACTTCGCCGCCAAGTATTAGCGTTCACTCCTGTGAACGAGCGTCTCGCTGCGATCCGCATCAAGGCGAGGTTTTTCAACATAACATTTATCTGCGCCTATGCGCCGACTGAGGAGACGGACGACGCAGAGAAGGACTCCTTCTACGATAAACTTGAACAGACTTATGATCGCTGCCCACAGCATGATATCAAAATCGTGCTCGGCGACTTTAATGCCAAGGTGGGCAAGGAAGGAGTCTTTGGTCCCACAGTTGGAAAATTCAGTCTCCACGATATAACATCCCCCAACGGCACTAGGTTGATTGACTTCGCCGCTGCTCGCAATATGGTCATCAGTAGTACCAGGTTCCAGCATAAGCGAATACACCAAGCCACATGGCTGTCCCCTGATCAAAGAACTAGAAACCAGATTGATCATGTCTTGATTGACGGCAGACATAGCTCCACCGTTCTGGACGTGCGTACACTGCGTGGTCCCAATATTGACTCTGACCATTATCTTGTCGCAGCCAAGATACGCACACGCCTCTGTGCAACGAAGAAAGTGCGCACAGTAACGGAAGGAAAGTTTGACGTCGAGAAGCTGCGCATGACACAGACAGCTGATAATTTCACAACTCGACTCTCACACCTGCTAGCAGAGGGCAATCCTCGACCTAACGATGTAACCGAGCAATGGAGGCATATCTCTCACTCATTGCGTACCGCCGCTGAGGCCACTATAGGGTTCCAGCGAGCCTGCAAGAACAACTGGTACGATGAGGAATGCAAAACTGCCTCGAAAAAAAAGGACGCTGCCTACAAGGAGACGTTGCGAACGGGCGCAACCCGCAGTGTATGGCAACAATATCGTGAGGCAAAGAAGGAAGAGAGACGCCTTTTCAGAAAAAAGAAAAGTGAGGCCGAAAGGCGTGAGTGTGAGGAGCTTGAGATGTTGGCTGGCAGGAATGATGCCCGAAAATTCTATGAAAAGATCCGGCGGATGACGGAAGGTTTTAAGACCGGGGCAAGCTCCTGTAAGGACAATAATGGCGACCTGGTAACCGACGTACAAAGTGTACTCAAATTATGGAGGGAGCACTTCTCCTCACTGCTAAATTACGAGGGAGACGTCGAACCCGATACCTCAATCCCTGACGATGGAAAAGTCGTCCCACCACCTGACTATGATGAAGTGAGGATAGCTATATCCCGGCTCAAAAACAACAAAGCGCCTGGAAAAGACGGACTACCCGCCGAGCTGTTCAAACGCGGAGGCGAAGAGCTGGTAAAAAGCATGCATCAGCTCTTATGCAGAATATGGTCAGACGAATGCATGCCTCCGGATTGGAATTTAAGTGTGCTTTGCCCAATCCACAAGAAAGGCGATCCCGCTAACCGCACCAACTACCGCGGAATTAGTCTTCTTAATATCGCATATAAGGTTCTTTCTAGCGTGTTGTGTGAAAGGCTGAAGCCCATCGTAGACAAACTGATTGGACCTTATCAGTGTGGCTTTAGACCTGGTAAGTCTACCATCGACCAGATTTTCACGATACGCCAAATCCTGGAGAAGACCCATGATAAGAGAATCGACACTCACCATCTCTTTGTCGATTTTAAAGCCGCTTTTGACAGCGTAAAAAGGAGTTGCCTGTATGCCGCCATGTCTGAATTTGACTTCCCTGCAAAGCTTATACGGCTTTGCCAAATGACGTTGAGCAATACCAACAGCTCCGTCAGAATCGGGAAGGACCTCTCTGAGCCATTTGAAACCAAACAGACAGGGCGACTCCCTTTCTTTTACAAGAGCGTGCAATTGCTGGCGTATGCCGATGATATTGATATCATTGGCCTTAACAACCGCGCCGTAAGCGCTGCCTTCTCTGGACTGGATAAGGAAGCGAAAAAAGTGGGTCTTGCCGTGAACGAGGACAAGACGAAGTATTTGCTGTCATCAAAGAAAGAATCGGCGCACCTGCGCCTTGGCAGCCATGTCACTGTTGATAGTTACAAATTTGAAACTGTGAGGGACTTCGTCTATTTGGGAACCAGTATCAACACCGAAAATAATATCAGTCTAGAAATCCAGCGGAGAATCACTCTTGCCAACAAGTGCTACTTTGGACTGAGTAGGCAATGGAGAAGTAAAGTCCTCTCTCGAAGAACAAAGATCACGCTCTATAAGTCTCTCATCATACCTATCCTGATGTATGGCTCAGATTCATGGACAATGTCAAGAGAAGATGAGATGGCCCTTGGAGTATTTGAGAGAAAAGTTCTCCGGAAGATTTATGGTCCTTCCCGTGATGCCAACGGCGAGTATAGAAGGAAATTTAACGATGAGCTGTACGAGCTCTACGCAGATCTGACCATAGTCCAGCGAATTAAAGCCCAAAGACTCCGCTGGCTGGGCCATGTTATGCGAATGGACAAAGAAGCTCCAGCACAGAAGGTTTTCCTATCGTCGCCTGAATTCGGCAGCAGAGGAAGGGGGAGGCCTCGACTGAGATGGAAACAACAGGTGGAGGATGACTTGAACTCCCTTGGGGTTTCCAATTGGCGTCCGTTATCGCTAAAAAGGAATGACTGGCGTGCTTTGATACGAAACGGCCAAAATCGCTTAGGCGGTTAAGCGCCAATAAATGATGATGATGAATAGAGCTAATTGCTGGACAGATATCGATTAGATGTTCAATACTGGTTTTTGAATTTGTGTTACAAAGATGGCAAAACGGGGAGATTTGTTTGTCTATATAGTGTAGTTGTGTAATTTTAGTATGTCCTAAACGTAGTCTTATGACTTTAATTTGGTCTAAACGTGTAAAGGTCTGTTGCATTACATAGCGTAAATAGAGAGTATTTGGATTGATTCTAATAATACCTTGATACCAGTTACTACAGTGTTGTAGGAGTGCTTTTTGTTTACTTATTATTATCTTTTTCAAATGGCTATTTATGTCTTGTGGATTGAAGTTCTCCGTAATTATGAATGGCCGTTTTACTGCATATTTTGCTTCTTGGTCAGCACACTCGTTGCCCTTGATATTAGAAATGTCCTGGTATCGATAAGAGTTTTATCTTTGGGAAAAGTGATGTTAGGTAAGATCTAATGGTTGTTGGATAGATGGAATTATTATTTAGATTTAAAATTGCGTTAAGAGATGATAGGGAATCTGTGCAGATAACACAATTCCCTCTTTGGCTTTTAACAAATTGTATGGCTTCTAATATGGCAATTATTTCTGCTAACATTACCGAAGTAAGTCGTTATGCAATTGCTTTGTGAGCCATCTGTATAGATAAATGTATAGTTTTGGTGTTTTTCTCGTATGGCATCAAAAAGTTGTTGGTAAACAAGATTATTTGTGTTTTGCTTGGGATATTTTTTGAGGTCAGTTATAATGCTTTTTTTTGGAAAGCGCCAGTAAGGTTCAATATATAATGGTTTTATTAATTGTTGATGGAAGAAGCTTAGATTTGAAGTTTGGTTTTTTTAATATCCTAAATATAGGGCTATTGCGTGAGTTAATGCAATTTTTATAGAGGTTAGCAGTTAAATAGTCTCTTTTCAATTCTATTTCTGGGATTCCAGCTTCAAAAAGAAGATTTTTTATAGGCGTTGTTTTAAAAGCGCCAAGGGAAATGCGTACAGCTGAGTTCAGCTGAGTTTTAATTTTATTAAGGGTCGAATGACTAGCATACCCATATAAGAAAAGAGAGTAATCTATTTTTGAAATAAATATTGAAAGTAAAGTGTGCGTGTTGCAGTTAAACGTTGGACTTGCTAGACATTTAATTATGTCAAGTCTTTTTGAAAGGGATTCTTCTAAGTGGTTAATATATGTGACCCAATTGTATTTGTCGTTGAAAATTAGACCCAAAATTCTTAAAGATGAAACTTCTGGAACCTGGATCCCATTGCAAGATGTGGTGCACCTACACTCCTTTTTTTTGCATATGTGCAGCTGTTTACTTTTGTTGAGCGATACAGATGCTCCTTAGTACTTGCACCATTCTTCTATATTAGTGAATAGGGTGGGTAAATTATATATTTTGTTTTTTTCTTTTCTTTTAAAATTAACAAATAAGTGAAAATCGTCTGCATAGGCACAGAATTGGACGTCTTTTTGTAGCGAAATGATTTTCGCTAATTTGTTATATGCAATTAGAAAAAGAATTACTGAGAGCGGTGAGCCCTGTGGGATCCCGTTCGATAATGAGTATAATTTTGACATTTCTGATCCTACACGTACAATGATTTTGCGATTGGACATGAAATTCCGAACATAGTTAATAATTTTAGGGCCGACTTTCCATTCATGAAGCTGATCTGTTATAGCATGTAGACCAATACGGTCGAAAGCTTTTGTAAAGTCAAGAGATATGATGGTCATATGCTGTTTGTTAGCTAGTGCTTTAGATACTAGATGGTCTGCATATATCAGAGCATCTGTAACTGATTTACCTTTCTTGAAGCCTATTTGATTTTCGTGTAAAATATTTTTTTGTGTGACTAACCACCATAGTCGCTTGGCTATGATTTTGTCTAATGTTTTCGCTAGGCAACAGTTGAGAGAAATTGGTCGGTATTACCCTAATTGTAACTTATTCGCCATGGGCTTTAAGATAGGAATAGTAAGGTTGGTTTTGTACATTTGTGGAATGGTAGTATCGAAAATATTGTTATATAGTTTAAGTATCCTTTCTTTGAGCTCAGTTGAAGAGTTTTTTATCATTGGATATGAAATTCTATTTAACCCAGGAGTTGTTCCGTTAAGTGACTGTAAAGCTGAGTACATTTCTGAAAATGAAATTTTTTGTTCAATCTGCAATGCTGATGAGCAAACGGTGTATGAAGGATTAGTAGGATTATTTTTCTTAGCTATAAATTCACTGCTGAAGCTATCATCACTAGACTTTGTTGACCAGAACTCGGCAAAGTTGTTAGCAATATCAGTTTTGCACGTTACCTTTTCGTTATTGGTTGGATTCGCTATACAGTGAATGGATTTTGATGGATTGAGGCCACAAAATCTTCTAATATTTGACCATATTTTCGAGGTTGGGGTGGATGGTTGAATTTCAGACGTAAATTAGGTAGTAGATTCTTTTTTACTCTCTTTTAACGCTTTCTTGAATTTAGCATTCGCTTCTTTGTATTCCTTTATGTTGTGTTCGCTAATATTTTTTTGTAAGTTTCTCCAAGAAAGCATTTTTATTTGCCTAAGCTTTGCTAAATTTTCATTCCACCAGGGAACCTTTCTTTTAAAAGGTTTTTTTGATGTTTGGGCAATAGAGAGATGAGCGCTTTGTAAAATTATCTTACTAATATTAGCATTTTCTTTGTTGATGTTATTACTTATTGGTATGTTATTTGTGAGTTCTACAGTCAATTTCTGAAATTGTGACCAATCCGCATGTTTTAACTTGAAATGTGGCCTACTAAACTTTCTGAACATTGATATGAGAATAGGGAGGTGATCGCTTCCATGTAAATCATTCAGAGTTTGCCAACGTGTATGAGGTGTAAGCTCAGGTGAGCAAAATGATAAGTCTATGTGAGTGAAATATTGTGAGTGCTAAAGTGTGTTGGAGATTTGTCATTTAAAAGATTAAATTGTGTATTGTCGAGAAATTCTGATATTATTTTTCCTTTTTTATTGTTATGTGCAGAGCCCCATCTAGTATGCCAACTATTAAAGTGTCCAGTAACGATTACTGGTGCATTATGTAAGGTTAACACATTTTCTAAGTTAAAATTTGAAAATGTCTTTGAGGGTGATATGTATGCTGATATAATAGTAATTTTCTTTAGTGTTTCTATTTCAATAGCTACTGCTTCAAAGTCGTTGTTTATGTTTACTTCTCTGAACTGGATGGAATTATGCACTAAAAGTGCGACGCCTCCAAATCGATTGGAAGCTATGTTAGTTATCATTTTATAATTAATAGGTATGGGAACAAAACTCGTGGTGAATAAGTGTGTTTCTTGTAGGCTAATGATGTGTGGTGAATGTTCATTTATTAAATTTAAGAGCTCACTGTAGTTATTAGTGTAACCTTTAATATTCCATTGAATTAATAAAAGAGACATCATCATCAGATTGATTTAGAGAAAGAGTTAGTTTGTTGTGTTGTTATTGTTAAAATTCTCTTATCTTTGTTTTACAGGGATTTTTCTTTTGGTCCAAGCGCGAGTAACGCAGAGTGGATAAGCAATAACTCCCCCTCTCTACGCCACTCACGCGTGGGCCAATTTTTTTGTTTAGTTCTATTAGCTATCGCTCATTGGTTGGTCAAACTCAAAATCTGCCTGCATATGCTGAGATTTTGAGTTTTTGTTTTTATTGCTTTTTTTAGTGCTTAATAATTTATTATTACGTTTAATTTGGTATAACTTACGTTGCGATATATTTTTAGGTAGAATAGAAATTGTATTACTTTTTCTAGCAGTCGCTGGAGTGGTTGCTGCTTTTGATGTTGTTGGTTCATCGTCGCTGATGAAGTCAATATCAGAATATGATACTAATTCTCTCTTGGTGTCAATTGTTGAAGGTTTGTTGTTGTTGTTTGGATTTGAGGTTGGTTTGTTTGTGTTATTTGTTGGGGTGTATGTCACAGAAGATTTTGGCGCAGCTTTAACTACTGGAACTTGAGTGGAAGTGACTGCTGCATATGTATTACGTCCGCTTTGGTGTCTTGCATTGTAAATGGAGTATGTGGTTTTCATGTCAACCTTTTGTATGACTCGTATTGCTATGACTTCTTGCTTTTCAATGAAAATGGGGCATTCTTTGTCTATTGATGAATGTTTGGTATTATTATATTTTCTTGAAGTGCAGTAGGGAAAGGTGCAGCAGGGAAAGGGAGGCGAAGGTAACGATAATGAGACCAGTTTCTATTAAATTTTCTCCTTTCTTCTTCATAATTTTTTTTATTTCGCACACATTTTGGTCTTTAAGCTCTTTGAGAATTTCTTCCTCTGGAATTGATCTAAGCTCGTTAGAGTATATGACTCCTTTACTATGATTGAGAGTATTGTGTTCCGTTACGATTACCGAAATTTTCTCAGAAATTGCAGTTAATTTGACAAGTTTTTCAGTTTGCGTTTGGTTTTTAGTTTTAATTAAAACAGTGCCGTTTCGATTTTTTTTGCAAAGATCTACTTCACCGTCACAAGTGTGATCAATTATTTTTTTTAATAGAAAGGGTGAGACTTCCAAAAGTTTTCCTTTTCGCCATTGTTTCTTTTCATGAGCATGTATTTAGGTCCAGGGCTATACACGTCTTTGTTGGTATAGGTTTGGTACCTATCAGGGGGGTCAGGTGGCTGCCCCATTTTTGATATTTCTATTAATTAGTTCGATTGTTTTTTGTAGAAAGTTTTTAAAACTTAATTGTTTTTTAACACTTGTTAAAAATTATTGGTCACTAAAAAGTTTCAATAAGAATGGTAACAGTTGTATGTATGTGGATAGAGAGAGTTTTCACTTAATAAACTGCGCAAATCGAATCAGAGATAAAGAGTAACGTCCGATCACTACCGCTGTTAGTCGAAGACTGACCAGCGAATTATATTTCGCAATTCACCTAGTAGTCCAATACGCGACTACAAACTAAAACCGGTGACATTCGGCGTAAACTGCGCCCCTTTCCTAGCCATTCATACATTACACGAACTGACAAAAGATCCAAAGTCCGAATTACCTCTAGCCGCCCCGGTGCTTAGCTCTCAAACGTCCATAGACGACATACTGTCGGGAAGCCATTGCCTTCCTTTAGCGTGCAAATCACTAGCTCAAGTTATCGAAGTCCTCGACTCAGCAGGGTTTCCATTAAAAAGGATAACTCAGCATCCAGAAATACTGGCAAATATAAAAAAGGAAAATCTGCTAGATACCAATTTTCTAAAATTTGAAAAAGAGAGTATCACCAAAACCTGCATGCAATGGAATGCAATATCAAACCAATTTTCATACACTCTTGAGTCGATATCTGCAAAATACGCAAAAACTAAAAGGCAAATTCTGTCCTCTGTGGCGAAACTTTTCGACCCCGCAGGATGGCTTGCGCCAATTATGATTCAAGCAAAGATCTTGATACAAGAATTATGGATAGATGGAACCGATTGGGACGAAGTGGTTAAACCACTCCGCTTAATAAAATGGTCCCAATATGCAAACAACCTGCATACTATTTCCGAGATACAAATACCTCGGTGGGTAGATTTCGCCCCTGATCACCAAGTCGAACTACACGGCTTCTGTGACGCTTCTGAAAAAGCATACTGCGCAGCGATTTATGTGCGAAGTCAGCACAATGGCAAAACTGCCAGCCACTTATTAGTAGCAAAAGGCAAGGTGGCACCCCTCAAGACCGTAAGCCTTCCACGGCTCGAGCTATGCGGCGCACTTCTGCTCACAAAACTAGCATCGACCGTACAAAAACACCTGACCCTGAGCAATAGGAAATTGTATTTATGGACCGATTCAGAAATCGTCCTAGCATGGTTAGAAAAGCCACCACATACGTGGAAAACATACGTGTCAAACCGCACAGATGAAATTATTGAGTTAGTAGGACCAACAACTTGGCGGCATGTTGCCAGTGCTGATAACCCTGCGGATCTTGGCACAAGAGGCTGCAAACCATTGCATTTAACAACCACCACACTTCGGTGGAACGGCCTAAGCTGGCTAGTAGAACCACAAGAAGCGTGGCCAAAATCACCTGCACGAAATATCATAGCCCCAGAAAGTCGAAGAATCGAAGGCTTTCATGCCACTCTGGAGGACACGGATATCCTAGAGCGATTTTCGTCGTTCCCCCGAGGCTTAAGGGTAATAGAGTATATGTTTCAATTTTTAAATCGTTTAAAGAACAAAGTGCAAGGAATACCTAATACCGAAAGCTATGCTCTACCGTACCAAGAGTTGCAGCGGGCAAAAATAGATCTAATCGAGTCCACGCAAACTCGATACTATAGCAGTGAACGAATACTGCTAATGGGGTGAAAACCTATTGACAAAAAGAGCGCTCTATTAGTGCTTAACCCCTTTGTAGACTCGAAAGGACTGATTCGCGCCAACGGAAGGCTAGCGAACTCCAGCCTGAGCTACCCATAATAATACCTGAAAATCAGCATTTGCCATGCTTTTTATTAATTATCTTCACCTTTCAATAGTACACGCCGAACACCGGCTAACGCAACAAATGATCCGACAAGAATTTTATATACCACGACTAAAGTTTCTGATCAAAAAATGCATCTTTACGTGTAAAGTCTGTACGCTACATAAGCAAATGATGCGCACGCAGATCATGGCAGCTCTAGCACCTGAACGCTGCAATTTTTTTCTACCTTTCACTATCACGGGTGTTGATTTTGCCGGACCTTTCCAGTTAAAGGCCTCGATGCTAAGGTCATCCACCATAACGAAAGGTTACGTGGCTGTTTTTGTATGCTTTACGACAAAAGCCGTGCACTTAGACTTATGTTCGGATCTGACAACGTCAGCTTTCCTCGCGGCATTTGCACGCTTTGTCGGACGGCGAGGATTTCCCTCCAAAATCATGAGCGACAACGGTAAAACCTTCATCGGTGCGCAACGCGCAACAGAAAAAGAGTTCGTACAGTTCGCAAAAGAAGTCTCGCCGCATGTCATTGAAAAATATGCACCTCAAGGCATTAATTGGCAATTCATCCCCCCGAGCGCCCCACATATGGGTGGACTATGGGAATCAGCTGTTAAAAGCTTTAAAACACACTTTAAGAAAGCCGCTAGCAATCATAAATTTACTTTCGAAGAGTTCACAACGCTACTCATACGAGTTGAAGCCGTTCTAAATTCACGGCCGCTATCACGGCCGCTATCTCGCAAGATCCCTCCGACTTTACAGCCCTCACACCTGGGCATTTTCTTAGAGAAGCTCCACTTCTGGCTATACCAGAACCAACCGTGGACTCACTCTCTTTCATAAATCGATGGGAATGAATCAAAATTCTCCATCATGAATTTAGTCGCCGATGGAAGGAAGAATATCTCAAAGACCTCCATAAAAGATATCGGTGGAAAAAAACCCAAGAAGCTCCTAAAATTGGAGAATGCGTCCTAATACATGACGACTGTCTCCCACCTACCGAATGGCGGCTAGCCCGCATCTAAAAGGTACATTACGGTTCCGACGGTCACATCCGGGTAGTTGACCTACGCACACAAACCGGAATGTTAACGCAACCACTCGTCAAACTATGCTTTTTGCCAACCGAGTCTAATACCAACTAATTTCAATCCCGCGAATAGCTAAAAATCGATCATTCTCGTGTCCAATCAAATAAAGGCAATGCATCCACCAAGCGATGTTACCCCCAAAAGTTAAAACCTTACTCCTAAAGAGGTGGCTCGAAGGACTAGATTCCTGAAAATCGTGAATAATACCCTCTTATATCGCAAAGAAAACCGCTTATCATAAATACCTAAAGCCTTATATAAGAAATGCATATGTAGATATACATAGTGCTCAAATTAAGCACCCCAGATGCCTTTATACACATTTAATTTAATTTTAAAAACAATTAATATTTAAAAACACTTAAGTCCATTATCTTTTTAAAACAGATGCCAACAAACATGGAAGTTGCACCTCCGCGCGCCAACGCTCCTCGTGCAACAACTGCACCGTCGCCAGAACCACGTAGGGCTGCGAATGGGTCCGATACCGCCATAGAATCGTCCCCAAGGGATCCCGTAGCGGCACATAACGTACGTTGCCCACTGTGTCGTCGCCCACACGCGTTGCGTCTGTGTGGCATCTTTAAGGCTATGCAGCCGCTTCAACCGCAACAGGTAGCACAGGCGCATGGCTATTGCCTTAATTGTTTGGCCCTGTGGCATACGACGGATGCATGCACCTCAAATGTGTTGTGCCAAATATGCGACAGGCCACATCACACGCTGCTACATCGGACAGCCAGGCGTAGCGCCCCAGCGGCACCGCTTTCACGCAACAATATGCGACCTCGGTCGCAGCCAACCCGCGGCTCGCAACATCGCTGCCAAACCCGCATTCACAGTCGTGGACTCATCCGGGTGCATGACATCGCAATCCAGCAACATCATCATATCAGCACCCTCCTAGGCAGCGAAACCGACGCCCAACCGGGCTGAGCAACGTGGTGCAAACGTTGCAACAATTGCAGAGACTGCTAGGCTGATGACTCGCCTAGGGAGGACGGGATGGCTAACTTAGCCGTAATCACCGCCGTTTTCGCAGCAACCCTGCGGCCACTCATTCACCACACTTCACACGCACACTAACACAGTTAGACACACACAAAATGTCAACACCAAAAACGCCTACACATTACAAAAAAACAACACAATCGTTTAACTTTTGTACATCACGGTCACGTTTGCTCCCGCTAATTAAAGCTTACATTTAAACCTAAAACTAAAGTTTATTTATTTAAAGTCAAGGATGAGTGCAGTGAAGTGAAGTGTACCCAGTTATATAGTGGGTGTTATTTTAAATATAAACATATGTACAGAAAATTAGAGGAAATTCAATTACCTTACGAACCATGTTTTACTTCGCAAAATCGGTTCAATATTTTGAAAATATACGTTTTTTAAAAATTCGTAAATTTGACTCTGAACTTTCAAAAATAGAACGCGCTCGAATTTTTGTGATGATGTAGCATTGGTGAAAACAAAATCAAACATTAGTACTGTGCATTACCTGAATGAGAGTCGGTAAAAGTAGGCATCGAAATACCAATACATAGTGTGGCGAATATTTTCAAGAATCGCTCATCTCCCGCCACTAGCGTATTTTCACCACTAGCGTCACTCCCACAACTATAGCTGTTTAGATACATGACGCGAGAGCGAGAGAAGGAGAGTCAGCTCGCATATTTGCGAATGTGGCACAAAGAGGAGATGACGATAGATAAACGCTTCGAGAACAAGGTTGCACGAATAACCCAGAAATGTGTAGACATTTCTATGTGGTGACGCTGTATTTTCGCTAGGGTATATAAAGGCGTAAACCCAACGCCCATCAATCAGTTTATTTTCAAGTGTTGTACATTGAAGTACTGATGTGAATTAACCCGCGATATTATACTACGGTTTTTAGTAGTGCGTACTACTTAATAATCAGAATCTGAGTGTTTTATTTGACTTTCAGTGATCGACCTCATGGAAAATAATCGAGGAATCATCGAATTGTTGTTGTTGTTGTTGTTAACAATGCATTGCCCTGTCTAGAGTGTATGATCATTCCGAAGATCTTCATCAAGCTCTTCTAAGGGGAGTCCAAGGAAACGTGCAGTTTCAACAGGGTTTGTCCAGAGGGACAGAGGGGTTAGAAGAGTAGGTTCAAATGAACAATTGAAGAGATGTAGAGTATCATGGGGGGTCCTACCACATGCAGGGCATGTGTTTGAGATTGTGTCATTAAGTCTGGACAAGTAGGAGTTTAACCTTACACTATATCCAGACCTAAGCTGTGCCAGGGTAACTCTTGTCTCTCTTGGTAAGGTGCGTTCTTCTTCAGCAATATCCGGTGGAGGACTGTTCAGAACGGGGTTCACAGGTAGAGATCCGACAAAAGTATCTACCGACTCGGTGTGGATGTCGGTTAGAGCCCGCTTATGATTCTGCAGATCAAACGGCAAGGTAATATGATGCCGGATCTCATCATAATGTTTACGGAGATGTTTCCTTATGTCTCTCGGGGGCGGATCTATGTCCAAAAGATGACTGTTTGGATGTGCTGGCTTGTGGCAGTTCAGAAGGAATTGCTTGCTCAGCATTTCCGCATGCTCTTTTACATTGAGCAGTTTTGCCTCCTGATGGAGGTGAGACTCGGAAGACATGAGGAGACATCCCGTAGCAGTTCTGATGGCAGTATTTTGGCAGACTTGTAACTTCGTCCAGTTGGTGTTATGTACATTAGGCGACCATATGGGTGCAGCATAGTCAAAGACTGGTCGGCCAATGGCCTTATATGTAGTCAACAACGTGTCTTTGTCTTTTCCCCAAGTACTGCCGGCAAGTGACTTGAGGATCTTGTTGCGACCACGTACCTTTGAGACCATTGCAGACACATGACCAGCAAATGAGAAAGTATTATCCAATGTCATCCCTAATAACTTTGGGTGGCTGACAGTTGGTAGCTTAGTGCCGTCAACGAAAATGTCTAATTCATTTCTCACCTGGTGCGTCCACGACCTTGTAACCCTGTTTAGAATCATCGAATTCGTCACAATTGGTGTCAGAAGCGGTATTGTTAAGAAAAACACAAGGACATTCTGAGGATAACAAGGACCTTCTATGGATAACACGGACATTTTAAGGATAACAAGAACATGGCTAAGTTGAATGAATTGAAGATCCAGCAACTCAAAAGTGAGTTGGAACGGCGTGGATTGATAACAACAGGAAATAAGTCAGAGCTCCAATCACGTGTACGAGAGGCTATGGAAGCAGAAGGAATCAACGTGGATGATTATGTTTTTCAGCTTGCGGAAGAGGTAACGTTTAGAATGGAAGAGAAGAAGGATGCCCTAAATCCAGTAACAATCGTGGACACAAACATGATATTGGCGGTATTGAATCAAATCTACACCCAACTGGAAGAATAGAAGGTTTATATGTCATCTCAGTTGGAAGCACAAGATGCAAAAATTGCACAGCTGCAGGACAAAATGGACGCTGAAGTAAATGCGTTGAGAAGTCGTATCCAGGAGTTGCAGCTAAGTCATCCAACTACTTCAAAGGGGATTCCGAAGGTAAAATCCACATCCTTTGACGGTTCTGTTCCTTTTCAGGTGTTCAAGCTACAATTGAGAATACCGCATCGGTGAATAGCTGGAGCGCAGAGGATAAAGTCGATGCGCTCTTTTTAGCATTGAAAGAACCGGCAGCGGAAATCCTTCAAATTATTCCAGAAGGTGAAAGGAACAGCTATGAGGCATTGATGGGTGCAATTGAGAGGCGTTACGGTAGCGAGCATAGGAGGCAGATATTTCAAATGGAACTAGAGAGTCGCTTCCAGAAGGGTAATGAGACATTGCAGGAATTTGCATGGGACATTGAGGGGTTAGCTCATTTGACGAAGGCAGACGCACCCGTGGAATACATCGAGAGGGTAAAGATTCATAAATGAATTACTGGTTATAGACATGAATCGAGCCGGTTATGCAAACCCCAAAAGAACATTCGCAGAGGCGGTATCACACGCTTTAATGCAAGAAAGAGCCTCGCTTTTATGTAAACCAGATAACAAGGCTCACCGTGTGGAAGTGGAGAAGCCGGACTGGGTCGACGAAGTTTTGGAAGCATTGAGTAGAGCTCAAAAGGAAACAGATGGCGAGATTAAATGTTTCAAGTGCGGAAAGTCTGGCCATATTGCCCGTTATTGCAGTATCGGCTCCAGAAACTCCAGCAACGCAGGTGGACGTAAGGGTAACGCTGGAGGAGATCGACAAGCTCATTGCTCAACAATTTCTGTTTCGCAGGTCGGAGGAAAAGCAAGTAATGTATCTTGGACGGAAAAGAGCGGTTACTCACTGTGGATACTGGCGCATCTCATTCCATCATTGGAAGTGACATGGTCGATAAAAGAGTAAGACCATTGCAGGATGCAAAGTTGTGGACAGTGACTGGTGAAAGTAAGCTAGTCCATGGAGAAGTGCGGTGCAAAGTTGTGATTGGGAATGGGACTACATACCACAACTTCTTAGTAGCAGATATTGTGGACGAAATCATCATTGGCGTCGACTTCCTGGCTGAGAGAGACATTCAAATAAACGTGAGAAATAAGAGTTATGAGATACAATGGCCAAGAAGTACCTCTGATCTTTAGACACAACATTGGGTATTGCACCAAAAGAGTTTCATTAGAGTTGAATCACAAGATGACTCGGAAGGCAGAGGTACCTCCTCAACCAATGGCTTCGATAGACAAATGCAGGAAGATGCAGATCTAGCATGTGTGATCCGAAGGCTTGAGCGAAACGAACGACCAGCAATAAAAGAAATGTCAGCGGAAAGTCCTGCTGCCAAGTCATATTGGGCACAATGGAACAGTTTACGATTGGTATCCGGTTGTTTGCATCGAATATGGGAAAGTGAGGATGATCAATGCGCTCGGACGCTTATAGTTGTTCCAAGGAAGCGGGTGTCTGATGTTGTCAGGGAAATGCATAACGATCCAAGTGGAGGTCATCTAGGAGTCAAGAAGACTTTAGAGAGGATTAAGCAGACATTTTATTGGGTTGGTTATGGTCAGTCGGTAAAGGAGTGGATTGCCAAATGCGATGAGTGCATCAGGGCAAAGGTGCTGAGGTCCGCGAGTCATGCTCGAAGGAGGCAGTGCAACTCAGATGCACCGGTTGAGAGGATTACCTTGGATGAAGCTGATCCATTCCCCAGAACTATAAGCAAAAACATGAAAACCCGGTACGACAAAGCAGTCAACTCGGAAGGTTTTAAAGAAGGAGATTTAGTGCTGTTATACAATCCACAACGAAAGAAAGGTTTGTCCCCAAAACTGCAATGTAACTGGGAAGGCCCATATAAAGTCATAAGGCGGATAAATGATGTTGTCTACCGCATACAAACTGTTGGAAGACCACGAAACAAAATGAAGGTGGCTCACCTGGAGAGGCTAGCAACGTTTGGATCGGGTTATGTGTCTGATCGGGACAATCAGACTTAGGTGGAGTGTGCGAATATTCTCAGGAATCGCTCATCTCCAGGCACTAGCGTATTTTCACCACTAGCGTCACTACTACAACTATAGCTTTTTAGATACATGACGCGAGAGGGAGAGAGGGAGAGTCAGCTCGAATATTTGCGAATGTGATGACACAAAGAGGAGATAAAAGCTTCGAGAACAGGGTTGCACGAATAACCCAGAAATGTGTAGACATTTCTAGGTGGTGACGCTGTATTTTCGCTAGGACATAAAAAGGCGTAAACCCAACGCGCATCAATCAGTTTATTTTCAAATGTTGTACAGTGAAGTACTGAAAGTTGAATTAACCCGCGATATTATACTACGGTTTTTAGTAGTGCGTACTACTTATTATTAACATAATCTGAGTGTTTGAGGAATCATCAAATTCGTCACAATTGGTGTCAGAAGCGGTATTGTTAAATAAATTCAAGGACATTGAAAAGGATAACACGGACATTGAAAAGGATAACAAGGACATTGTAAAGGCAAAAAGGGCATTGCAAGGATAACAAGGACATTGTAAAAGTAACAAGGACATTGCAAGGATAACAAGGACATTTTAAGGATAACAAGGACATGGCAAAGTTGAATGAGTTGAAGATCCAGCAACTCAAAAACGAGTTGGAACGACGTAGATTGTCAACAACGGGCAATAAAGCAGAGCTACAATCACGGTTGCGAGAGGCTATGGAAGCAGAGGGAATCAACGTTGACGACTATCAGCTATTCCGTCGTGTGACGAATTCGATGATTCCTCGATTATTTTCCCTGAGCTCGATCACTGTACCGATTCTGTTTAATAAGTAGTACGTTTTATTCACTACTAAAAACCGTAGTACAATATCGCGGGTTAATTCACTGTCCAATACTTCACTGTACAACACTTCAAAATAAACTGATTGAAGTGCGTTGTCTTTGCGCGGTTTATATACCCTAGCAGACATCAGCTTCATAACCTAGAAATGTCTACACATTTCTGGGTTATTCGTGAAACAGTGTTCTCGAAACGTTTATCTATCGTCATCTCCCCTTTGTGTCACATTCGCACTCTCTCGCTCTCTCGCGGTATCTAAACATCTGTAGTTGTCGTAGTGACGCTAGTGGTGGAAATACGCTAGAGTTGGGAGATGAGCGATTCTTGAGAACATTCGCCACACTGCCCTCCACCTAAGTCTGATCGTCCCGATCAGACACATTTCCCGATCCAAACGTTGCTAGCCTCTCCAGGTGAACCACCTTCATTTTGTTTCGTGGTCTTCCAACAGTTTGTATGCGGTAGACAACATCCTTTATCCGCTTTATCACTTTATATGGGCCTTCCCAGTTACATTGCAGTTTTGGGGACAATCCTTTCTTTCGTTGTGGGTTGTATAACAGCACTAAATCTCCTTCTTTAAAACCTTCCGAGTTGATGGCTTTGTCGTATCTGGCTTTCATATTATCACTCATGATCTTCGTCCGCTGTCTTACAAGGTCATGTATTTCTCTCATTTCTTCTTCCAAGATGCTAGTGGATTTCCTGGCATTTATTCCTTCATCAGCATTTATCCCAAACTTCAAGTCAGCTGGCAACCGAAGATAATTCCCAAAAATTACTTTTGCCGGGTCTGACCCGTTGTTTCATGTATTGCCGAGCGATATGCCATCAGGAACAAGGAGATTTGCGTGTCCCACTCTTTCTGGAACTTATCCACTACTTTCCTCATGTGTTCTCCCAAGGTTCGATTGAAACGTTCCACCATGCCATCTGACTGAGGAAGCCTCTGTCTTACTTGTACAAATTACATAAATAAATGCAGTCGTTCGAGTTTTCCGAATACCCAATATCTTGCACATTTCTTGGAATACAAAAACAAAAAAAAAAACTAATGGCGGCGATATACCAACAGGTTATCATAACCTCTAACGAGATTTTTCGCCGAGCTTCTCTTTCCAACTTGGTGATGTGTTGCTTTTTGAGTTTTCGTACAAGTTGGCGGAACCTACAGTTTTTTGGCGACTCCGAACGGCACTTGCAAAGCCAATTAATTTTTTTGCTGAGAAGCTTCTCATGGCAGAAATACACCCGGAAAGTTTGCCAAACTACTGCCGAGGGGCGACCCCGTTTAGAAAAATTCTTTTTCTAAATAATTTTTGATGTTACTTTTGCCGGGCATCGAACCGCCACGACTTGGTGTAGAAGGCCGAACACTTAACCGCTACACCAAGGCGGCCGACAATGCAACTGATTCGAAATTCCTGCCTTGGTCAGAATGTAACTCCATCTGTACACCAAAACTCGCTACCCAATTGTTAATGAACACCTCTGTAATGGCTTCTGCCTCTTGATTTGGAATCGGGTAAACTTCTGGCCATTTGCTGAAATAGTGCATAACAACTAGAACGTATTTGTTTCCGAGTGCGCTAGTAGGAAATAGACCAGCTACATCCATGGCAATCCTCTCAAACGGTGCACCTGTGTTGTACTGCTTCATCTGTCCATGGCTTCTCGACTTCGGATCCTTTGCTATGATGCACTCCTCACAGTTGGCGATCCACTCCGCTATCAACTGCCGGCAACCAACCCAATAGAATCTAATAGAATCTCTGCTTGACTTTCTCCAATATTTTGGTGACTCCTAGATGACCTCCACTTGGATTTTTTCTTCCTTGGGACAACTACCAGCTTCCGAGCGCGTTGACCATCTTCGCTTTCCCATACTCTATGTAAGCAACCGGATACCAATTTCAAACTGTTCCACTGTTTCCAATATGACTTGGCAACAGGACTCTCTGCTGACATCTCCTCTCTTGTTGGTCGTTCATTTTGCTCGATCCCCTGCATCTCACGTACCAGATCTGGATCCTCTAGGTGATACTTTCTTAGTTGATCCATGTTCCCTTCGTCCGTAGATGTTATAGTCATCAGCCGTACATCTATAACATCTTCCTTGGCCTCAGCTTTCGAACAATGCTTGCATTCCAGGTTACATGGTCGCCGGGACATTGCATCAGCATTACCGTGGTTGCTGCCTTTGCGATGCTCTATGGAAAAATCATAACTTTGTAGTCGCTCTATCCACCGTGCCAATTGACCTTCCGTATTACGGAACTGCAAAAGCCATTTCAACGCTGCATGGTCTGTCCTGACGTGGAATTGCTGACCATAGAGATACTTGTGTTACATAATAGTTCCTTTCGGGCTTTCCAATGGTGCGGCTATAGTATGCCACTACCTTCTCCTGCCCATCGACAGTCTGTGACAAAACTCCTCCAATCGCATAACCACTTGCATCTGTATCCAGAATAAACGTTGAACCTGCGATTGAATACGCTAACATTGGGGCAGTGCACAGCCGTTCCTTCAAGGTTTGGAAAGCCACTTCATGTTCCTTCTTCCAATCAAATGACATATTCTTTCTGGTCAACTCATGAAGGCTACTGGCTACGCTTACCACTTGGCGTTTGGCCAATGGAACACTTCGAGGTGCTTGGCGGATTGGTGTCGCGTCACCGGTATCAATGTGATGCTTCACTACATTGGTCCGACCTGGTTTGGAGCCATCCTTGTCAAATATGCTAGAGTACTTTAGTAGAAGTTGTTTTGCCTTATTCTGGTGGTCTTCTTCGAGCTCCTGCGTCCACGCCGTGATATCTGAAAGATTAATGTTGCTGGTATAAACATTTTCCTAGAGCTGTTCACAATTTATAACCACCTCCACCGCCTGACATTGTCCCAATATAGCTCCCTTGGAAAGCTAAATCGGCGATCTGAACTCATTTAGTACTCTTACCGGTAAACGTCCATCTTGTTTGTCATAGCCAGTGTTTTTCCCTACTAGTTTTTGCTGCCTCTACCACCCACAATTTGTTTGTCCCGTAATCTCCATCAATCCTTGCCCAAACGATCGCCTCCGACTCCGGTGGAATTTGTTGGCTTTCTTCCACGAGGACCCGCTTACTGATGTACTTGTTCTCGTAACCAAAGTTTAGTGGCACATCCATGTTCTTATAGCTCATAGTCCTGTTTTGCATGTCGATCTTGATGCCTTGGTTACTTAAGAAATCCACACCAACTATGATCTCATCAACAATATCTGCCACTATAAAATTGTGCAGTACGGTGACATTCCCAATTGCGATTTCACATGTTACTTCTCCTTGGACTTGGGTGTCCTCACCAGTCGCCGAACGCAGCTGTGCTCCATGTAATGGCCTCACTTCTTTGTTGACTAAATCAGATCGAATGATGGAATGAGATGCGCCCGTATCAATAGTCAGTAAACGCTCCTTTCCGTCCACGAGTCCTCCAACAGTAACGTTACTCGACTTCCTTCCGATCTGTGAGACAAATATTATGGGGCATCCAATTGCGGGAGCCAGCCTACGCCCCTTGCGGCTGACTCTCTTTAGTTTAACGGTTGGTTGGATTGGGAGACTTGCTCATCTGCTTCAGCTTGGGGCTTACGCCCACCTGCATTGCTGGAATTATTGTAGCCCGATCCGCAATAACGTACAATGTGACCAGATTTCCGCACTTGAAGCATTTAATGGCCGCTTCATTTTTCTGTTGCTTTCCGTTTAATGCTTCTAGGATTGCGTCCACCCATTCTGGTCGTTCTACTTCCACACGATGAGCTTATTACGCTGGTTTGCACAAAAGTGATGCTGTTTCTTGAGTTAGAGCATGTGATACCGTTTCCGCAAATGATCTCTTTGGATTTGCATAGGTGGCCCGCTTCGTCTCCACAGCACGTATTCCATTTATAAAGCTTTTTATCTTTACCCTCTCCGTGTACTCTACAGGTGCATCCACGTTTGCTAGGTGCGCTAACCTCTCGATATCCGATGCAAATTCTTGTAAGATCTCATTGGGCTTCTGGCATCGATTTTGTAGCTCTATTTGGTAAATCTGCTTCCGATGCGCGCTACCATAACGTCTCTCCACAGCACCCATCAATGCTTCATAGCTGTTTCGCTAGCCATCAGGAATAGTCTGTAAGATTTCGGCTGCCGGTCCTTTCAATGCTACGAAGAGAGCAGCGACTTTGTCTTCAGCGGCCCAGTTGTTCACAGCTGCTGTCTTCTCAAATTGTAGCTTAAATACCTGGAAAGGAACAGAACTGTCAAGGGATGGGGTTTTTACCTTGGGAGAGCTCGATGCGGCGGTTGGACGAATTAGTTGTAGCTCCTGGATACAACTTCTTAATGCATCCACCTCGGCCTCGATCTTATCCTGTCGTCCACTGACAACTTCTAGCTGCGATGAGACTCTTTGCTCTTGTGCCTCTAGTTTTAACGTTATGCGTGTCTCCTGTTCCATCACCTCCTCCTTGATCTGTGACGCCATGTATGCCTTCTGTTCTTCTAACTGAGATGCCAATCGTGTCTCTTGTTGTTCCAACTGAGATGCCATGCGTGTCTCTTGTTGTTCCAACCGAGGTGCCATGTGAGTCTTCTGCTCTTCCAACTGTGACGGACTTTTCCTTTAAGCCGGGGTTAAGCTCAGTCCGTCCAGGGTTCCTGTGGATTAGAGAAATCCCTAACGTCTCCTTTTAAAGAGAAAGACCCTGGTTTGATTTAAATTATACAAAAATTCAATTTATTAAATAAAATTCAATCTCTACGCTTATTCAACTATTTGGAGGTGGTGGAGGTAGGTAACCACTACCAGTCTTCCAAAACTACCTTATGCTAAGATGGCGGAGTTAGCAAACCACCGCTTATCTCCTAGACGGCGGAGGTAGGAAACCACCGTCGTATATAACTTAAAATATTCCTGCGCTCTTAAAGATTGCGGAGGTAGAGAACCACCACAAATCTTCCAAAAATAAGCTAACTTAAAAGCCGCGGAGGTAGAAAACCACCACCAACTTTCGGACAGCGGAGGTAGGAAACCACCACTGTATATAAAATTGAAACTAGTGAGCTGGCAAATCCCAGGAGTTCCTTCACTGTTGAACAAGGCGTCAACAAGCTACTATGCCTACCTAACGTCTGAGTATACTGAGCAAAGTGCTCGCCTTTTATACTTTTCCGCGCGCAGGCGGACAGTTAAATTACAATAAAAATCCTTATTCTATATATTCTATTATTTACATGCATTGCTACCCTTGATATACAACATTTTTACATATCTTAGTAATTCTTAACAGTTATTTTCATGGTCTGCCTGTGAGTTTACCTATCTTTTCTTTGCACATTATTTCTTAGCTTAGCTTTCCAGTATATGCTAATGCTCTATTTACAAAATATTTCTTTAGACCCTAACAGTATTTGCTACGCGCTCGCTTGCACCTGGAACGCCCCATTGTACGTGGTCAGCTGTAAATATGTTTGCTGGCAGGTTTGCTGCAATCCCACAGCCTATTGTTCTAGCTATGCTACCAATGCATTTTTCGTTTCCTCTTTGTGCGATGTCCGCTCGCATCGCCAGCCTCAGTAGCCTCAATGCTTGGTTGTAGATTTGTATGGACGATTGTTAACAAAGCACCGCTGCCTTGAGATGGCTGACCGACCCTTTTTTCCATGCTGGAATGCCGGCTTGCAATTGTTTGTGTACATTTGTCATCGAGTCTAAAAATTGTCGCTTGGTTAGCGGCTCATCTAATTTTTGCAAAGTTATTAAAATGTGTTCATAAAAAATGTGCACATTAGACCGTTCATAATATTATATATATTTATAAAAATGTATACCCCGAAATTCAATTGGTATAGATGTTGCTTATTTATATATAATAAAGAGATATGTATAAATATGTATGTAAATATGTATATTAGGGTGTTCAAAATTCATTAATATTTTTATAATTCATAAAAATTCAAATTTCAAAGTAAATAAACTAGGGACGAGTGTGTTCGCGTGTGGGGCTCCAAAACCGGTGGTTTTGGGGTCCTCACACTCTCCCCTCACCTGCCGCTACGAGAGTTATCGTCACCAGGCCCGTTCTCGTTATCCTAACTCGATAACTCCGACCATCAATGTTCCGGTGGAACGTCTGCTTCTTCTTCTTGTCTTGGGCGTCCTTACGGTGCGCCTCTATATCCTCAGCTAATGCCTCTGGGAGGGGGTCTACTCCCGATCGGTTCACCCACGTGACCCTCGTTGCTGTTGTTGTTGCCATTTCCGCTACCGAGCTCGTTAGCCATTGCTCGATCTCGTTTATTATTTCTTTGTTTTTGTTGTTCATATTGTTGTTGTAATTGTTGTCGGCGCCGCTCTTGGAGCCCGTAGCAATGTCGCTGCCGGTGATGCTCAGCACGTCGCTCATTTCGGTGCGCGCGTGGTTTTCGTTTGGCTCGCTTATGCACTTCGGGCGCTGTCATTGGCTGGAGCGCTCTCATCGGTTGGTCCGCGAAGACACTTTAGGGCGCTGCTGTTGATTGGGGCGCGCGGATTTGGCGGGGCGCTCTCCTTGGCCGGCTCCTGTGGAGTCGGTGGGGCGCTGTCTTCGGCCGAATCGCATAAATATACTTTGGCCGGGGGTGGGCTCGCGTCATCTTCCTCTGCCGGCGTCTCGAAGTCGTTGTAGCGGCGCAGGCGTATGCTCAGGCGCTTCGTGTACTTCATGTACCCCTGGCCCGGTGCTTCTTCCTCCTCCTCTCTTACCGAAACCACATAGAAATTTTTGTGCCTCCAGCAGTCATATGGGTCTTCTTCGGGTTCCGGGATGTCATCTGGCACCAGCGGCCCCTGTTCCGCCTCGTCTTCCATTGGGCTTGGCCACCCTGGTCGCCCCTCGTATCCACAGAGCCACACTCCGACACCGTCTCGTACTCCGGGCTCCGGATTGACTCACCCTCACTCATACGGCCAAACTCTTCGGTGCCTTCACTATCGGCATCGCCTTCTTCGGCGTGGCGCTCCTCTTCTTCTTCAACGTAGCGCTCCTCATCTGACCCTACGCTGGCCAGGTCGGTGTCGCTCGCCTCCTCGTCGCTGTCAATGACTATGACGTCGTGCTCGTCTTCGCTGCGCACCCTCTCACTTGCTCCTTCTCCATTCCGCCTGATCCACACGCGGAGAGACCCGTCGTTTGCATTTTCGCTCGAATATACACTTGACTCGCGGTTGTCCATGATTAATTACTTTTTGATCTATTTGTGCGTTGGCGCCTCCTATTTATACCTGTCCTCGCCTCCTTCTTCTAACTGTTGTTTTCCAGCAGCACTGTATTTGCGGTCGTCTTCGCTTTGTTCTTGCAGGATAATTTCACTTCTTCATATGCTCCAGCGCGCTTTGTTTGTGTGATTCTGCGTGGTGCCACTTTCTATTGTTTCTATGTACATATGTATCAACGTGTATAGATGTATCCATTTCTATTGCTTAGGTGTGATGCTCCATTGGGGTAGTGTGCGCTGCCTGCTATTGTTTTGTGTGCGCCTGGTACTTGTTCATGGTGCTTGATGCCTGTTTGTTGAGAGTTTTCTTTGATATACGCCAGGGATGCTAGTACTTGATGTTTCTTATTTATGGGATTATCTCTCGCG
Organism: Campiglossa producta; assembly: GCA_964058755.1. NCBI lineage: Eukaryota > Metazoa > Arthropoda > Insecta > Diptera > Tephritidae > Campiglossa > Campiglossa producta. The sequence goes on from CAXKVI010000004.1 coordinate 50,178,711, forward strand.
ATCTGGGCCTTGTCCTAAAATGAAAAGTTATGCAAAATTCGGTTATTCGGTTATAGCACTGGCTGGCTATGTTGTTGGCGTAATTCATCGCCATCTGGATCCCGGTATCCCTTGTTGGGGCTTGTCCTTGCGCTTGTGTTGTCTGCCATGTACTCTGATCCCTGCTTACCACCTGTTGCTCGCCGCTTACCCTTGTGTGTTCGACTCTTGGACCGTTTGGAACTGGATTGGCCAGTGCTAGCGATCCACATATCGCCACTGTGTTGTAATCCATATGTTCTTCTTCCGAGATTTCGACGGTTTGGGTTCTTGTAACGCGTGGTGTTGTTGTTGCTACTATGGCCAGTTGCTCTCCTCTACTGACTGCTGATGTTGGTGCTAGTTTTTGTGCCGTTATCGTCGTCGGACGCCTCGTTTGTTCCCCGGTGGGAACTTCGGTGAAGCCCCAGTCGGGGCTTGGCGAGACGCCCTAGACTTACCACCCCCTGGGGATGACTTTGCTTGACTCTCTTCTGCTGCCGGACTTGCTTCTTCGCCTGACGCCTGATGGTATGGTTTTAACTCGCTCACGTGTGCCGTTCTCCTCTTGCCATTGTGCACCTTATCTAGCTCGACGATTACTTGAGATACGAAGTTCGTTACACGATGAGGCCCACTGTACCTGGGTGCTAACTTTGCTGCTAAGTTGTCTACAGCCTTGGAAAGTTGGTGCTCCTTGACTAGCACCAGGTCACCAACGGCCGGTTGCCACTGTCTTCTACGAAGATTGTAATGTTTTGCTTGTCCCGCGGACGCCTGCTGTTGTCTTCTACGTACCATTTGATAGACCTCTCTCATCTTCGCCATCTTTTCACTGAGAGTTACTTTCTCTTCGCCTGTGCCAAATGTTTGCTCATCGTAGAGGGCGTTGGAGATCCTTGGTGCCCTACCCTGCACTACGAATGCTGGACTGTAGCCTGTTGACTCGCATACGCTCGTATTCAGTGCTAGTGTCATCTCTGGTATGGGATCCTTATGTTCTTTACCAGTGAATTGCGCTATCATCCTCTTTATGTTACGATTTGCTCTCTCCGTCGGATTCTCTTGCGGTGTGTACGGTGCCGTTAGCTGGTGCTTGATGCCAGCTTCTTGTAGAAACTTTTTGAAATGCCTGCTCGTGAACTGTGCTCCATTGTCTGTGATTAGGACTTTTGGCGCGCCAAATCGGGCCAAAATCCTCTCCCTCATTCCTCTGGTCAGATTATCTGTCGTCGCCTTTCGAATCGCGATGACCTCTACCCATTTTGAAAATTTGTCAACAAAAACTAGGGCCATCGTATTTCCATGCTTCGATCGAGGAAGTGGTCCAACGAAATCTGCGCAAACGGTAGCAAAGGTTCATCAGAAATCTGCGTGAGCATCTTACCTGCAGTTTGTTGCTGGCTGGGCTTGTAGACTTGGCAGGCGTGGCATTGTTGTACGTATCTTCTTACGTCTCTGAACATTCCAGGCCAGTAGTACCTCATCATTGCACGCGCGATGGATTTCCTTATACCCATGTGTCCTGCACTCGGTGTGTCGTGTATCTCGTTGAGCACTCTTTTCCTCTCTGATGTCGGCACGCATAGCTTCCACGGTACCGCATCCTCGCCATCCATTTGACCTCCAATTCTTCTGTATAGTCGACCTTCCTCTATCACGTAATCTGGTAATTTCTCCGGCTCTTTTGTTACTTCAGATAATTTTGCGGTGTACCATTTGCATGTGAAGTTACCCTCCTGCATACTACCCAACTGTTCCTCCACCGGCTGTCTCGATAGCGCGTCTGCGACCACGTTCATTTTGCCTTTTCTATACTGTACATCGAATGAATATTGTTGTAGTTCGAGCGCCCATCTCGCGACCCGACCCGATGGACTTTCGATCGCATTTAGCCATTTTAACGCCAAGTGATCAGTGATTACTGTAAAAGTGTACCCTTCTAGATACGACCTCATCTTTCTAATGGCCCAAACGATGGCTAGACACTCCTTCTCCGTTGCCGAGTAGTTGATTTCGGCTTTATTAAGCCGCCGGCTCGCGTATGCTATCACCCGCTCTTCGTCGTCTAGCCCCTGGGTGAGAACTGCACCAAGACCATAATCGCTCGCGTCTGTCTGCAATCGGAACCTCTTCGTGAAATCTGGGCATGCCAATGCTGGTGCTTGTATTAGTGTGCTTTTCAACGCTTCGAACGCCGCCTGCTTTTCCTCGCCCCATTTCCACCTCGTTCCTTTCTTCAGCATTGCAGTTAGCTTGTGTGCCACTCGTGAAAAGTCCGGTACGAACCTTCGGTACCACGAAACTACTCCTAGGAATCGCCTTAGCTCTCGTATGTTCTGTGGTGGCGTTAGCTCTTTGATGGCAGCGATTTTGTCTGGGTCCGTATGGATACCTTCTTCACTGACCACGTGACCTAAATATTTTAAACTTTTCTTAAAGAACTCACATTTCTCCGGGTTTATTTTCAAATTGGCTCGTCTCAATCTTTCAAAAACCTCTTTCAGGTGGGTGATATGCTCTTCTAGTGTCGTGCTGGTGATTATTATGTCGTCTAGGTAGGCAAACGCGTGTGGTTCCATTTCGGGGCCAATTAGTCGATCAAGTGCTCTCTGGAAGGTGGCTGGAGCAGAGTGTAATCCAAATGGCATCACTTTCCACTGGTATAATCCTCGTCCGGGCACCGTAAATGCTGTGAACTGCTTACTACTTTCCTCCATCGGGATTTGCCAATAACCGTTTTTGAGATCCAGGCTGCTTCTAAACCGTGCGCTGCGTAATCTGTCTAAAATGTGTTGTATTCGGGGTAATGGGTAAGCATCTGGTACTGAGCGAGCATTGAGTTGTCGATAGTCGACGCAGAGTCTCCATTTGCCGTTCTTCTTTCGGACCAGAACTATAGGCGCGCTGTGTGGGCTACGGGATGGCTCGATGCAACCTTTCTCTATGAGCTCGTCTATCTCCTTGTTTATTATCTCTTGCATCTTTGGGTTCTTTGGAAAATATCGTTGTTTTATTGGCCGATCATCGCGCATTACTATCTTGTGGGTGGCCACGTTCGACAAGCCGGACATCTCTTCGAAAATCTGTAACTCGTGTTTAAGAAAGTTACTCACCACCTCGTCCGTGCTCTCCTCTACTAGTAAGGCTTCTTGCTCACGCCTCACTGTCTAATTGCCGCTTTTGTTCTCCTCCCGGTCTACCATGGTCGTACATGTCACTGCGGTCTGTTTCTGCTCATCCACTTGCAACACTAATGTTTCTCCGCCACACTTCAGCTCCAATCTCGACTTTGCCAAATAGTCCGTGCCAATCACCACGCTGTCGACTGGCCCAGGTAAAACTAGCAACTCACTCGCATGCCTTTGTTCGCCTAATTGTATCTCTGCCTCCACCGCCTGGGTTATCCTCTGTGCTCTACCATCACCCATTACCACTCGTGTCTCCACCTGCCTGAATCTGCGCGTGTCCAACCTCGATGCTACCTGTTCATTCACAAAGCTCCTTGTCGCTCCCGTATCGATTGATGCCATCATCTCGTGTCCCTCTAGTGTGATTGCAGCCAAGATTCGCCCTTGGGTCTGCCTAAATACATTTGTCATGCACGAGGATTTGTTGTTGGAGACACCACCCCTCGTTCTTAATGGTGTCTCTGGCCATTTCCCGACTGTCTTCTACAGCAGTCACGCGTCAACACGCCTGGTCGGCCACACTGCCAACAAAATTCACTCTGCGTGAAAAGTCATCGAGTGCGGACGCTCTGCAAAAGAATAACTAATAACTTGTTCTAACTCTGACTAATGTGATTTAATGTAATTGTATAATTAGTAAAGTCAACAAATTAACATTTAAATATCCGAGCTTTGATTTGTGCTAACTATTACAAATTTAAATAAACTCAACAAGTATTGACAAATAAACATATACAAAACTCATAAAAACCAAAAAACGGCATTAAAAAATACAAAAATAGAAACAATTCTTGCGCGCTCATTGCTGCAATTTCTCTTATTTCTCGTGCTAAGAAAACCGAACAAATATTAAAAGAAAATCATAAAAAACCAAAAACAACATTGATAGATTTTCGTGCGCTTATTGTTGTAATCACTCTTGCATTGTTGTTAAAGAGAACTAAAAAGGCGCTAACAAGTAGAAGCAAAGTCACCTTGCGCGCTTGTTGCTGTGATCATTGTTATTTCGTTGTTATCACTGTTGCTTTGCTCTTTCTGCTGTACTGCTGTTGCTGAAAATAGGGTGATCTGAGTGCGAAATGAACAGGATTTCAACACGCTCTACCAACAATAATAACATTAACACTAATAATAAAACTACTAAAACTATTAGTGATATGTCTCCGAAACCCCCTGCTGTACCTGTTAGCTCAAAAAACATGCTTAGTCCGTCTACTTCAGGGTTCTTGCGAATTGAAGAGAAACTGGATAGTATGGCAAGTCAACTGTCTGCTCAAATGAAAGAGCTTGAGGAGAGAATGATGCTTAGGTTTGGTGAAGTGACAGCCAATATGGAAGCAGTTATGTTAAGAGTAACTAAGCTAGAAGAGCGGGCTGATATGTCTAAGAGAGAGTGTGAACAGCTTAGGGAAGAGATCGAGAGCTTAAAATCATTCGCCAGAGAAACGGAAAATATTACCGTTTCTACTGATCTGATAGTTAATGGCATACCCCAATTGAATGATGAAAATCTGAGTGACGTGTTCAATAACATCTGCAATGTTATACAAGTGGATACTCCCCCGATTCGTGATGCGTTTCGAGTGCGCAAAAATAAAAACAAAAACAAAAATGAAACCAAAAACAACAACAAATTCATTCACCCACCAATAATTATGAAGCTTGTCTCGTCAAGTGATCTACCAAAACTATTCATGGCGATGGCTAAGTTCTTTAAATTGCAGAAAAGAGGAATTTCACTACGCGATATTGGTCATGACCAAGATGATCGTATATATATCCATGAAGGTCTCACAAAAACTAGTCGTGAACTACTGCAGTTTGCTTTGCAGCTTAAGAGACAGAAGCGTATACATGCAGCTTATTCTATCCGTGGTTGCATTTATGTAAAAGCTCAACTGCATGGCAAAGCAGTTAAAATTGTAAACAGAGATTATTTGGAGAATTTTGCGGGCAGGAGCGCATGACTATTAATTACTCCTATGTCTCTTATGTTACACATTTCTGTCTTTTCTATCTTTTTCTACTCTTCTAAGTATGCATTCTATAAAATCTCTCAATCTCTAGTGATATATTACAGTCGCACTCATAAGCATTTTAAGTGTACTCATGTAGCTGTGGTTGTTATTGTTATTTTTGTAACTCAGTCCAATGATGGTAAGCCCAGTTAACAATATGAGCTCTGGCGTTGGTGTAAATCAGAAAATTGTGTTAGATATTATGTGCAAGCAATGCCCCGGTCTAAATGTTGTGCACTTTAATGCAAGAAGTCTCGGTGGTGATAAATTGGACTATGTTAGAAACGTTTTCGAGGAATCCGCAGTTGATGTAATTTGTGTTTCGGAAACCTGGTTCAATGCCTCAGTACCAGATTTGGTATATAGTATTCGAAACTATAATCTTATTCGCCACGATAGATGTGGTCAAAGAGGAGGAGGTGTAGCTATATATTGCAAAACATTCTTAAAAATACGCCCTCTAGCTAAATCTTCTAACTATGATACCGAATTTATCATTGCGGAAGTTTCAGATGGCGTGAAAAGCTTGTTAGTGTCGTGTGTATATAATCCCCGTAAGTGCTGTCTGTTGGACTCTCTTTTTGAGAAACTCTCCATGTTTGTGATAGATTACGAATTTTATGTAATTTGTGGTGATTTTAATGTAAACCTGCTTATAAATGATACATTTTCCGATAAATTGCTCGATCATGTGTCGGCAGCAGGTCTCACAAATCCTTCGAGGCTAGTGAATTCACTCCTCTTGACGTACAGCTGGTACTCTCGCCGGGAATTTCTGTACATCCTGTCCAGCTTCTTCTCGTCAGTGTAGTCGGCGTGCCGCATCAGCGCCTGTAGGGATAAGACGTAGTCTTTAAATGTCTCACCTGGTCGTTGGACTCGCTGTCGTATTTCATCATCCAAATTTTCAAGCTTAGAAAGAACTTTAAGAAGTTTCTTTTAAAGGCTTCCCACTCCTGCCAATGCCTGTTGTTATTGCGATACCATACGAGCGCCTTGTCCTTCAAGAGCTCCGGTAGCGCTTTTGGGATGGAGTCGCGACCAACTTCATAACTGTCGGCCAGCTCCTCCACCCGTTCGATAAAAGATAGCGGGTCCTTGCCGCCGTCATACTTTAGACCCCACTTACGTACTCGGTCCATTATATTTGCGTGTGATGTTGGTTGGTATATCACGTATGGTTGTTGCTGTGTGGCTACCTCGTGGTCATGTGTCGCGACCGGGTTCTTCTCCTCAACTGTTTTATTCGCGGCTGAAACGCCACTGCCACCTGGTAACACGAGTTGCTCGCCCGGTCTTGGAGTTGTTGGTCTTGGATGTTGGAGTGCCAGCTCGTTGAAGCGAGCCTCGAGATCTGGATGGCTACCTTTTGATTGGATGAAGCTCGCCAAGCGCTTCCGTAGCTCCTCCACCGTCCCACTGCTCTCCAGCTCGAACTCTCCTGCGTATTTCACCAGATCTTCCCGGCTGAGGTAATATACCCACGTTACTCTTGCCATGGTGCTTCTTGTTGATTCCATTATCTTTGCTTATTCACGTAATTGTTGGTTTTTCTCTGTGTGTCCACCGCTGAATCCTTTGTTATTGTACTCGTATGCTTTAATTATTTGTGACCTCGTAATTTAGAGTCCCTGCTCGGGCGCCATTTGTGACGGACTTTTCCTTTAAGCCGGGGTTAAGCTCAGTCCGTCCAGGGTTCCTGTGGATTAGAGAAATCCCTAACGTCTCCTTTTAAAGAGAAAGACCCTGGTTTGATTTAAATTATACAGAAATTCAATTTATTAAATAAAATTCAATCTCTACGCTTATTCAACTATTTGAAGGTGGTGGAGGTAGGTAACCACTACCAGTCTTCCAAAACTACCTTATGCTAAGATGGCGGAGTTAGCAAACCACCGCTTATCTTCTAGACGGCGGAGGTAGGAAACCACCGTCGTATATAACTTAAAATATTCCTGCGCTCTTAAAGATTGCGGAGGTAGGGAACCACCACAAATCTTCCAAAAATAAGCTAACTTAAAAGCCGCGGAGGTAGAAAACCACCACCAACTTTCGGACAGCGGAGGTAGGAAACCACCACTGTATATAAAATTGAAACTCGTGAGCTGGCAAATCCCAGGAGTTCCTTCACTGTTGAACAAGGCGTCAACAAGCTACTATGCCTACGTAACGTCTGAGTATACTGAGCAAAGTGCTCGCCTTTTATACTTTTCCGCGCGCAGGCGCAAGGCATTGCTAGCCTTGATATACAACATTTTTACATATCTTAGTAATTCTTAACAGTTATTTTCATGGTCTGCCTGTGAGTTTACCTATCTATTCTTTGCACATTATTTCTTAGCTTAGCTTTCCAGTATATGCTAATGCTCTATTTACAAAATATTTCTTTAGACCCTAACAGTATTTGCTACGCGCTCGCTTGCACCTGGAACGCCCCATTGTACGTGGTCAGCTGTTTCCCCCCACTGCATCGATCAGCTGGACATCTTATCGACATAAATATGTTTGCTGGCAGGTTTGCTGCAATCCCACAGCCTATTGTTCTAGCTATGCTACCAATGCATTTTTCGTTTCCTCTTTGTGCGATGTCCGCTCGCATCGCCAGCCTCAGTAGCCTCAATGCTTGGTTGTAGATTTGTATGGACGATTGTTAACAAAGCACCGCTGCCTTGAGTTGGCTGACCGACCCTTTTTTCCATGCTGGAATGCCGGCTTGCAATTGTTTGTGTACATTTGTCATCGAGTCTAAAAATTGTCGCTTGGTTAGCGGCTCATCTAATTTTTGCAAAGTTATTAAAATGTGTTCATAAAAAATGTGCACATTAGACCGTTCTTAATATTATATATATTTATAAAAATGTATACCCCGAAATTCAATTGGTATAGATGTTGCTTATTTATATATAATAAAGAGATATGTATAAATATGTATGTAAATATGTATATTAGGGTGTTCAAAATTCATTAATATTTTTATAATTCATAAAAATTCAAATATCAAAGTAAATAAACTAGGGACGAGTGTGTTCGCGTGTGGGGCTCCAAAACCGGTGGTTTTGGGGTCCTCACACAACTGAGATGCCATGTGTGTCTTCTGTTCTTCCAACTGGGATGGCATGTTTGTCTTCTGTTCTTCCAACTGAGATGCCATGTGTGTCTTCTGTTCTTCCAACTGAGATGACATGCTTGATGTTATGTTGTTTGACATCTGAGCCAAGGCAGCCAATAAAGAGTTTGTGTCCACATTTGCCACTGAATCCGGAGAATCCTTTTGCTCTTCTATTTTCGCTACCTCATCCACAAGCTGAAAAACGTGGTCGTCAACGTTCATTTCCTCTGCTTCCATAGCCTCTCGCAACCGTGATTGTAGCTCTGCTTTATTGCCCGTTGTTGCCAATCCACGTCGTTCCAACTCGTTTTGGAGTTGCTGGTTCTTCAACTCATTCAACTTTGCCATGTCCTTGTTATCCTTTTCAATGTCCTTGAATATATTTAACAATACCGCTTCTGACACCAATTGTGACGAATGCGATGATTCCTCGATTATTTTCCCTGAGTTCGATCACTGTAGGTTAAATATAACACTCCGATTCTGTTTAATAAGTAGTACGCTTTATTAACTACTAAAAACCGTAGTACAATATCGCGGGTTAATTCACTGTCCAGTACTTCACTGTACAACACTTCAAAATAAACTGATTGAAGTGCGTTGTCTTTGCGCGGCTTATATACCCTAGCAGACAGCATCTTCATAACCTAGAAATGTCTACACATTTCTGGGTTATTCGTGCAATAGTGTTCTCTAAACGTTTATCAATCGTCATCTCCTCTTTGTGTCACATTCGCACTCTCTCGCTCTCGCGTCATTTACCTGAACAGTTGTAGTTGCGTTGTGACGCTAGTGGTGGAAATACGCTAGAGTTGGGAGATGAGCGATTCTTGAAAACTTTCGCCACAGTCGGAACGTGAAACTCGATAGAAATCACGAAGTTTATCGAAATTGTCTAAAGTCCAAAACAAATATGCAGTAACCCTGCGCAGAGAAAATTTAAACACACTAATTTGTACTAGAGCAGACACATGTATCCCTGCATGGTGTGCAGTAGCAGTAGTAGTGTTGGATATCGAAAAACCCAACAAGCCAGAACAAGCCAAAAACGAAATGCCAAAAAAAAACAAATATTTGATTTCGTGATTTGCATTTATTTTGTATTTTTTAATGAAAAAAATTTATAAAAAATGTAATTTTAATTTTAAATTGAGTGTTTAAAATATATTGCAGCTTATTTATGTGTAGTTTAAGAGAGTATTGAAAATGTTGTTCAAGTTTCACTGCATGGAACTGCCATGTAAATTTGCTGCACGTCTGTTTACAAATCGTTCAAGCAGCAGTAAAACTGGCAGCCCTGCAGGCCAAATCGCTGCACATGTATTACGGGCATAAAGGTTCCCGGCAATTGATCAAGCATTCGTCAGGTTTAATGACGTTCGGGTGTCTTCGTGTCACACGTACTTGTTGTCGGCTCGGTTGGACGAAAACACAAAATTTTTTTATTTTTTCGATTGACAAGCGGTCTGTTTGATGGTGGTGCAAAGCGTTGACAAGCCTGTCATGACGAGCACATATGCGGATGAAAAATTGTAAATTCTTTTATATTGTATGCGATGTAAAACAACATGAAATATGTGTTCTTATTATTTTCATGATTTTTAAATTGATAAAAATTATAGTTTCTCCAAAAATCAAGGAATAATGAGAATGCATATGAACAGAATCAAGGTTCGCTTGCAAAATGCCTACAACCTCTCGCTACGAATTTTTATTGAAGCTTTATGTTTGATAGTTGCCTGGCAAGCTTCAAGTAGCCGACATTCACACATCTACGGGTAATCATCACGAATACACCCGAACGTCGTTAAACCTGACGAATGCTTGATCAATTGCCGGGAACCATAAAGTACATTTACACCGCACCAAATTTGGTAAATTTGCGAAAAAATGCAAATTCGGCGCTTTTTTCCATACAAATCTCATTTACCACATTTGGAATTCCATCACATTTGGCCTCATTCGTCGACCAATACAATCCACAGTTCATCCAAATAGCAACCCTGTGGGTGTTCCACATTTAGAATTGCCCAGAAAGAACCTTAATGGGTAATTAACGTGTGATATCTTTTGCATTCTGAACAGCTGTAAATAACAATTTCAAATAGTTTTTTTTTTAGAAAATGGATCAATTCTACCAAGAAAAGACAGAAGCCTTCTTGACTCTTCGTTTATTATTACTCTACAGGTGTTTAAAACATCATGGTTGTGCATTTTCTTTCGGTGGCTTTGTGTTCTGGTAGAAGATTCTTGCAGGGAAAGTGAAGCCAAATGCAAATTTGCCAGTGTAAACAAGTTCGAAATGACTCATTCAAATTCGCCACATTTGGTGCAGTATGAATGTACTGTGACGAATTCGATGATTCCTTGATTATTTTCCCTGAGTTCGATCACTGTACGTTAAATAAAACACTCCGATTCTGTTTAATAAGTAGTACGCTTTATTCAGTACTAAAAACCGTAGTACAATATCGCGAGTTAATTTACTGTTCAGTACTTCACTGTACAACACTTCAAAATAAACTGACTGATTGCGTTGTCTTTGCGCGGTTTATATACCCTAGCCAACAGCAGCTTCACAACCTAGAAATGTCTCTTCTGGTTTATTCGTGCAACAGTGTTCTCGAAGCGTTTATCTATCGTCATCTCCTCTTTGTGCCACATTCGCAAACACGCGAGCTGCCTCTCCCTCTGTCGCTCTCACGTCATGTATCTAAACAGCTGTAGTTGTGGTAGTGACGCTAGTGATGGAAATACGCTAGAGTTGGGAGATGAGCGATTCTTGAGAACATTCGCCACACTGCCCTCCACCTAAGTCTGATCGTCCCGAGCAGACACATTTCCCGATCCAAACGTTGCTAGCCTCTCCAGGTGAACCACCTTCATTTTGTTTCGTGGTCTTCCAACAGTTTGTATGCGGTAGACATCATCATTTATCCGCTTTATTACTTTATATGGGCCTTCCCAGTTACATTGCAGTTTTGGGGACAAACCTTTCTTTCGTTGTGGGTTGTATAACAGCACTAAATCTCCTTCTTTAAAACCTTCCGAGTTGATTGCCTTGTCGTATCTGGCTTTCATCTTATCACTCATGATCTTCGTCCGTTGTCTTACAAGGTCGTGTATTTCTCTCATTTCTTCTTCCAAGATGCTAGTGGATTTCCTGGCATTTATTCCTTCATCAGCATTTATCCCAAACTTCAAGTCAGCTGGCAACCGTAGATCATTCCCAAAAATTACTTTTGCCGGAGTCTGACCCGTTGTTTCATGTATTGCCGAGCGATATGCCATCAGGAACAAGGAGATGTGCGTGTCCCAATCTTTCTGGAACTTATCCACTACTTTCCTAATGTGCTCTTCTAAGGTTCGATTGAAACGTTCCACCATGCCATCTGACTGAGGATGCAGTGCAGTTGTTCGAGTTTTCCGAATACCCAAGGTCTTACACATTTCTTGGAATACGACTGATTCGAAATTCCTGCCTTGGTCAGAATGTAACTCCATTGGTACACCAAACCTTGCTAACCAATTGTTAGTGAACACCTCTGCAATGGTTTCTGCCTCTTGATTTGGAATCGGGTAAACTTCTGGCCATTTGCTGAAATAGTCCATAACAACTAATACGTACTTGTTCCCGAGTTTGCTAGTAGGGAATGGACCAGCTACATCCATGGCAATCCTCTCAAACGGTGCACCTGTGTTGTACTGCTTCATCTGTCCATGGCTTCTCGACTTCGGACCCTTTGCTTTGATGCACACCTCACAGTTGGCAATCCACTCCGCGATCGACTGCCGGCAACCAACCCAATAGAATCTCTGCTTGACTTTCTCCAACGTTTTCGTGACTCCGAGATGACCTCCACTTGGACCATTATGTAGCTCATTCAAAACATCAGAGATTTTCTTCCTTGGGACAACTACCAGCTTCCGAGCGCATTGACCATCTTCGCTTTCCCATACTCTATGTAAGCAACCGGATACCAAGTTCAGACTGTTCCACTGTGCCCAATATGACTTGGCAACAGGACTCTCTGCTGACATCTCCTCTCTTATTGGTCGTTCGTTTTGCTCGATTCCTTGCATCACACGTACCATATCTGGGTCCTCTAGCTGATGCTTCCTTAGTTGATCCATGTTCCATTCGTCCGTAGATGTTATAGTCATCAGCCGCACATCTATAACATCTTCCTTGGCCTCAGCTTTCGAACAATGCTTGCATTCTAGGTTACATGGTCGCCGAGACATTGCATCAGCATTGCCGTGGTTGCTGCCTTTGCGATGCTCTATGGAAAAGTCATAACTTTGTAGTCGCTCTATCCACCGTGCCAATTGACCTTCCGGATTACGGAACTGCAAAAGCCATTTCAACGCTGCATGGTCTGTCCTGACTTGGAATCGCTGTCCATAGAGATACTTGTGGAAATGTTTGATGCACTCCACCAATGCCAGTAGTTCTCTTCGTGTTACACAATAGTTCCTTTCGGGCTTTCCAATTGTGCGGCTATAGTACGCCACTACCTTCTCCTGCCCATCGACAATCTGTGACAAAACTCCTCCAATCGCATAACCACTTGCATCTGTATCCAGAATAAACGTTGAACCTGGGATTGGATACGCTAACATTGGGGCAGTGCACAGCCGTTCCTTCAAGGTTTGGAAAGCCACTTCATGTTCCTTCTTCCAATCAAATGACATATTCTTTCTGGTCAACTCATGAAGGCTACTGGCTACGCTAGCGAAATTCGGTACAAATCGACGATAATACGTGCACAGTCCGAGGAAACTTCGTAGCTCATGTAAATTTTTCGGTCTTGGCCAATCCTTTACTGCTTCGATCTTCTCTTTAGCAGTGCGAATTCCCTCCGTAGTAACCTTGTGACCCAAGTAACTTACTTCCTTCTTGAACAATGCACACTTTTTGGGACTTAATTTCAGACCGGCGCCAGCTATCCTTTGGAAAACTTCCTCCAAGTTCTTGAGGTGATCCTCAAAGCTTTTTCCCAGCACGATGATGTCATCCAGGTACACCAAACATGTTTTCCAATGCAGTCCTTTCAATACCTGATCCATGAGTCTCTCAAAAGTAGCTGGAGCGTTACATAGTCCAAAGGGCATTACCGTAAATTGCCACAGCCCCTCCCCAACGCTGAAGGCTGTCTTTTCCTTATCCTCATCTTTAACCTCCACTTGCCAATAGCCGCATTTCAAGTCCAGTGTTGAGAACCACTTCGTACCAGATAGTGAGTCCAGAGTATCGTCAATTCTGGGTAATAGATAGCTGTCCGGTAGTCCACACAGAACCGCATTTTTCCATCCTTTTTCTTCACTAGCACTACCGGTGAGCTCCATGGGCTAGCTGATGGTTCGATCACGCCGCTGTCACTCATTTCTTGTATACTATCTCTTACCACTTAGCGTTTGGCCAATGGAACACTTCGAGGAGCTTGGCGGATTGGTCTCGCGTCACCGGTATCAATGTGATGCTTCACTATATTGGCCCGACCTGGTTTGGAGCCATCCTTGTCAAATATGGTAGAGTACTTTAGTAGAAGTTGTTTTGCCTTACTCTGGTGGTCTTCTTCGAGATCTTGCGTCCACGCCGTGATATCATCTGATAGATTAATGTTGCTGGTAGAGACATTTTCCTGGAGCTGTTCACAATTTATAACCACCTCCACCTCCTGACATTGTCCCAATATAGCTCCTTTGGAAAGCTTGATTGGCGATCGAAACTCATTTAGTACTCTTACCGGTATACGTCCATCTTGTTTTGTCATAGCCAGTGTTTTTCCTACTAGTATATCCGTCTTTGATTTGTTTGCTGCCTCGACAACCCACAATTTGTTTGTCCCATAATCTCCATCAATCCTTGCCCAAACGGTCGCCTCCGACTTCGGTGGAATTTGTTGGCTTTCTTCCACGAGGACCCGCTTACTGATGTACTTCTTCTCGTAACCAAAATTTAGTGGCACATCCATGTTCTTATAGCTCATAGTCCTGTTTTGCATGTCGATCTTGATGCCTTGGTTGCTTAAGAAATCCACACCAACTATGATCTCATCAACAATATCTGCCACTATAAAATTGTGCAGTACGGTGACATTTCCAATTCCGATTTCACATGTTATTTCTCCTTGGACTTGAGTGTCCTCACCAGTCGCCGTACGCAATTTTGCTCCATGTAATGGCCTCACTTCTTTGTTGACTAAATCAGATCGAATGATGGAATGAGATGCGCCCGTATCAATAGTCAGTAAACGCTCTTTTCCGTCCACGAGTCCTCCAACAGTAACATTACTTGACTTCCTTCCGATCTGTGAGACAGAGATTATGGGGCATCCAATTGCGGGAGCCAGCCTACGCCCCTTGCGGCTGGCTCTCTTTAGTTTAACGGTTGGTTCGATTGGGATACTTGCTCATCTCCTTCAGCCTTGCGCTTACGTCCGCCTGCATTACTGGAATTATTTGATCCCGATCCGCAATAACGTGCAATGTGACCAGATTTTCCGCACTTGAAGCATTTAATGGCAGCTTCATTTTTCTGTTGCTTTCCGTTCAATGCTTCTAGGATTGCGTCCACCCATTCTGGTCGTCCTACTTCCACACGATGAGCTTTGTACGCTGGCTTGCACAAAAGAGATGCTGTTTCTTGAGTTAGAGCATGTGATACCGTCTCCGCAAATGATTTCTTTGGATTTGCATAGGTTGCCCGCTTCGTCTCCACATCACGTATGCCATTTATGAAACTTTGTATCTTTACCCTCTCCGAGTACTCTACTGGTGCATCCGCGTTTGCTAGATGTGCTAACCTCTCGATGTCCGATGCAAATTCTTGTAAAGTCTCATTGGGTTTCTGGACTCGATTTTGTAGCTCTATCTGGTAAATCTGCTTCCGGTGCTCGCTACCATAACGTCTTTCAAGGGCTCCCATCAACGCTTCATAGTCGTTTCTTTCAGCGTCCGGAATAGTTTGCAAGATTTCGGCTGCAGGTCCTTTCAATGCCACAAATAAAGCAGCGACTTTGTCTTCAGCGCCCCAGTTGTTCACAGCTGCTGTCTTCTCAAATTGTAGCTTAAATACCTGGAAAGGAACAGAACCGTCAAAGGATGGGTGTTTTACCTTGGGAGTGCTTGCTGAAACACTTGAACGATTCAGCTGCAACTCCTGAATACGACTTCTTAACGCATCCACCTCGGCTTCGACTTTCTCCTCAAGCTGTATTATTTTCCTGTCCTGCATATTTAGCTGTGCTGACATACGTTCCTCCTGTGCCTCCAACTGAGATGACATATAAACCTTATGCTCTTCCAATTGGGAGGAGATCTGTGATGATACCTGTGCCGAAATTTGCGACGACATTCGTGTCTCCTGCTCTTCCAACCGAGACGTAATGCGTGTCTCTTGTTCTTCCAACTGAGATGCCATGTGTGTCTTCTGTTCCTCCAACTGAGATGCCATGTGTGTCTTCTGTTCCTCCAACTGAGATGACATGCTTGATGTTATGTTGTTTGACATCTGAGCCAAGGCAGCCAATAAAGAGTTTGTGTCCACATTTGCCACTGAATCCGTAGAGTCCTCTTGCTCTTCTATTTTCGTCGCTCCTTCTTCCGAAAGTTGAAAACATGATCGTCAACGTTGATTCCTTCCGCTTCCATAGCCTCGCGTAGACGTGATTGTAGCTCTGGCTTATTGCCTGTTGTTACTGGATCTTCAATTCATATCCTTGCACTGTTCTTGTTACCTTTACAATGTCCTTGTTATCCTTGCAATATCCTTGTTGCCTTTACAATGTCCTTGTTATCCTGTATTTATTTAACAATACCGCTTCTGACACCAATTGTGACGAATTCGATGATTCCTTTATTATTTTCCCTGAGTTCGATCACTGTACGTTAAATAAAACACTCCGATTCTGTTTGATAAGTAGTACGCTTTATTCAGTACTAAAAACCGTAGTACAATATCGCGGGTTAATTTACTGTTCAGTACTTCACTGTACAGCACTTCAGAATAAACTGACTGATTGCGTTGTCTTTGCGCGGTTTATATACCCTAGCCAACAGCAGCTTCACAACCTAGAAATGTCTACACCTTTCTGGTTTATTCGTGCAACAGTGTTCTCGAAGCGTTTATCTATCGTCATCTCCTCTTTGTGCCACATTCACAAACACGCGAGCTGCCTCTCCCTCTGTCGCTCTCACGTCATGTATCTAAACAGCTGTAGTTGTGGTAGTGACGCTAGTGATGGAAATACGCTAGAGTTGGGAGATGAGCGATTCTTGATAACATTCGCCACAGTACTGTGGCGAATGTTCTCAAGAATCGCTCATCTTCCACCACTAGCGTCACTACCACAACTACAGCTGTTTACATACATGACGTGAGAGCGAGAGAGGGAGAGGCAGCTCGCGTGTTTACGATTGTGGCACAAAGAGGAGATGACGATAGATAAACGCTTCGAGAACACTGTTGCACGAATAAACCAGAAAGGTGTAGACATTTCTAGGTTGTGATGCTGCTGTCTGCTAGGGTATATAAACCGCGCAAAGACAACGCAAATCAGTCAGTTTATTTTCAAGTGTTGTACAGTGAAGTACTAAACAGTGAGTTAACCCGCGATATTGTACTACGGTTTTTAGTACTGAATAAAGCGTACTACTTATTAAGCAGAATCGGAGTGTTTTATTTAACGTACAGTGATCGAACTCAGGGAAAATAATCAAGGAATCATCGGATTCGTCACAATTGGTGTCAGAAGCGGTATTGTTAAATAAATACAAGGACATTGAAAAGGATAAAGCTTTCGGCAGAATCAGTCCGCCAATACGTCAGTTGCGTCACGTACGTCAATTTCAAAGCAATTTCTACTTTGACGTATCCGTCGTATCTGGCGTTACTCATACAAACACCCGCAGTCTACTTTGCTGTCAGTTATTTCGACGTACGTGACGTACGTGCCGGATTGATTCTGCTGAACGCTTAACAAGGACATTGAAAAGGATAACACGGACACTGAAAAGGATAACTAGGACATTGTAAAGGTAACAAGGACATTGCAAGGATATGGCAAAGTTTAATGACTTGAAGATCCAACAACTCAAAAACGAGTTGGAGAAACGTGGAATGGTAACAACAGGCAATAAGCCAGAGCTACAATCACGTCTACGCGAGGCTATGGAAGCGGAAGGAATCAACGTTGACGATTATGTTTTTCAGCTTTCGGAAGAGGGAGCGACGAAAATAGAAGAGCGAAAGGATACTCCGGATTCAGTGGCAAATGTGGACACAAACTCGCTGTTGGCTGTATTGGCTCAGATGTCGACGAATATAACATCAAAGTTTGAAGAACAGAAAACTTGCATGGAGGAAACGAAGACGCACATGGCATCTCAAATATTGCAGTTGTCTACACATCTGGAGGAACAGGAAGCACGTATGTCCTCAAAACTAGAGGCGCGCATGGACGAGAAACTAATGCAGCTTGAGGAGAAAGTCGAAGCCGAGGTGGATGCGTTAAGAAGTCGTATCCAGGAGTTGCAGCTGAATCGTCCAAGTGTTTCCACAAGCGTACCCAAGGTAAAAACCCCATCATTTGACGGTTCTGTCCCTTTCCAGGTATTTAAGCTACAATTTGAGAAGACAGCAGCTGTGAACAACTGGGGCGCTGAGGACAAAGTCGCTGCTTTATTTGTGGCATTGAAAGGACCTGCAGCCGAAATCTTACAGACTATTCCGGACGCTGAAAGAAACAACTATGAAACGTTGATGGGAGCCCTTGAAAGACGTTACGGTAGCGAGCATAGGAGGCAGATATTTCAAATGGAGCTACAGAATCGCTTCCAGAAGGCTAATGAGTCATTGCAGGATTTTGCATGGGACATTGAGAGGTTAGCTCATTTGGCGAACGCAGATGCACCCGTGGAATACATCGAGAGGGTAAAGATCCAAAGATTCATAAATGGAATTATGGATGTAGACACGAAGCGAGCCGCATATGCAAACCCCAAAAGGACATTCGCCGAGACGGTATCACACGCTTTATTACAAGAGACAGCCTCGATTTTATGTAAACCAGATAACAAGGTTCGCCATGTGGAAAAGGAGACCTCAGACTTGGTCGAAAAAATCAACAAAGTTCTGGAAGCCTTGAATGGAGCACAAAAGAAAAGCGATGGTGTCATTAAATGTTTCAAGTGCGGAAAATCTGGCCATATGGTGCGTCATTGCAACATCGGCTCCAGAGACTTCGGCAATGCTTGTGGACGTAAGGGTAACGCTGGAGGAGATGACTAAGATGAATGCCCTATAGTTTCTGTGTCGCAGGTCGGAGGGAAAGCAAGTACTGTTACTGTTAGAGGTTTCTTGGACGGAAAAGAGCGGTTATTCACTGTGGATACTGGCGCATCTCATTCCATCATTAGAAGTGACTTGGTCCAAAAGAGAGTACGACCATTGCAGGATGCAAAGTTGCGGACAGTAACTGGTGAAAGTAAGCTGGTTCATGGAGAAGTGCGGTGCAAAGTTGCGATTGGGAATGCGACTACATACCACAACTTCTTAGTGGCAGATATTGTGGACGAAGTCATCATTGGCGTCGACTTCTTGGCTGTGAGAGACATTCACATGAACCTGAGAAATCGAGTTATGAGATACAATGGCCAAGAAGTACCTCTGATCTTTGGACACAACATTGGGTATTACACCAAAGGAGTTTCATTAGAGATGAAGCACAAGGACACTCGAAATGCAAAGGTACCTCTTCGACCAATGGCTTTGATAGACAAATGCCTACTTGAGAATATTTGGAGAAGTCAACAGGAAGATTCAGATCTGGCATGTGTGATCCGAGGGCTCGAGCGAAACAAACGACCAGCAAGAAAAGAAATGTCAGCGGCGAGTCCAGTTGCCAAGTCATATTGGGCACAGTTTACGAATGGTATCCGGTTGTTTGCATCGAATATGGGAGAGTGAGGATGGTCAATGCGCTCGGAAGCTTATAGTTGTTCCAAGGAAGCGGGTGTCTGATGTTCTCAGGGAAATGCATAACGATCCAAGTGGAGGTCATCTAGGAGTCAAGAAGACCTTGGAGAGGATTAAGCAGACATTTTATTGGGTTGGTTACGGTCAGTCGGTAAAGGAGTGGATTGCCAAATGCGAGGAGTGCATCAGAGCAAAGGTGCTGAGGTCCACGAGTCATGGTCTAAGGAGGCAGTGCAACTCAGATGCACCGGTTGAGAGGATTACCTTGGATGAAGCTGGTCCATTCCCCGGAAGTATAAGCAAAAACATGAAAACCAGGTACAAAAAAGCAATGGAAACAAAAGGGTTTCTGGAAGGAGATTTAGTATTCCTTAACAGGCCACAACGGAGGAAAAGTGTGTCTCCCAAAGTTCAGTGCAACTGGGAAGGACCATACAGAGATGTGAAACGGATCAACGACGTTGTTTACCGCAGACAGGCTGTTGGAATGCTACGGAACAAAATGAAAGTGGTGCCCCTGGAGAGACTAGCAACGTTCGGATCGGGAAATGTGTCTGATCGGGACGATCAGACTTAGGTGGAGGGCAGTGTGGCGAATGTTATCAAGAATCGCTCATCTTCCACCACTAGCGTCACTACCACAACTACAGCTGTTTACATACATGACGTGAGAGCGAGAGAGGGAGAGGCAGCTCGCGTGTTTACGATTGTGGCACAAAGAGGAGATGACGATAGATAAACGCTTCGAGAACACTGTTGCACGAATAAACCAGAAAGGTGTAGACATTTCTAGGTTGTGATGCTGCTGTCTGTTAGGGTATATAAACCGCGCAAAGACAACGCAAAATAGTCAGTTTATTTTCAAGTGTTGTACAGTGAAGTACTAAACAGTGAGTTAACCCGCGATATTGTACTACGGTTTTTAGTACTGAATAGAGCGTACTACTTATTAAGCAGAATCGGAGTGTTTTATTTAACGTACAGTGATCGAACTCAGGGAAAATAATCAAGGAATCATCGAATTCGTCACAGTACTATTAACGAGTTCCGATATATTTCGTGATTTCCATCGAGTTTTTCGTTCCGACGGAATAACTGAAGACCCCATAATTCGATGTAACTCGATAATTTGAAAGGCTCAAACACTAATTAGCCACTTCTACGTGGATAGAAAAGGCGCCTCGCTGACAATATTACCCACTTTTTATACGCCTTTTTGGGTACCGTGACCCGGTAATTTCCCAAGATTTTATCCGCTGCTGGATAGCAGGGACTACCCTGCCAACCAGCACTAGCCAAGGTGAAAACAAAATCACAAATTAGTGCTGTGCAATACCAAAAATTACTGTGGTAAAAAGTAGGCATCGAAATACCAACGCATAGGGGCATATCAGCTATACCGTCGGAACGGAAAACTCCATAGAAATCACGAAATATATCGGAATTCGTTATACAGATTCGATAGATTTCGTGATTTCTATCGAGTTTCACGTTTCGACGGAATAGCTGATAGACCCCCTACAAGACTATCAGCAGGCAAATTCCAGAAATCTCCATCCATCTCCATCTCGTAAATGCTAAAATATGCTAAAATGCTTAAGCAAATGAACTCTCAGAATTTTCGGAGATGACGCTTATTTGCGATTCTGATCTACAAGCCGCCTAGCTACGAAAATAGTGCGTTATCTGCACTATAGATGGCACGCAGGCATCACTACAAGATGTCAATTTAGTTGTGATCCTTTACAACTCAGAAAAAGCCAGAAGTAAACCGAATCGCCCGAAGTTACTAGCTACTAATCTCTTACTTTTCAGCGTTACTATACTTTTTTAATTACAAAATAAATTCCATTTTCGGTAAAAAGATTGGTGTTTGTTTATTAAAGTCGGTTAAAAACAGATTTTAAATTGTTATATACACCTCAATTTAATTATTTATTGAGTTTTTCTCTATAAAATTGTTATCATCATCATTTATTGGCGCTTAACCGCCTAAGCGATTTTGGCCGTCGCCTATCAAAGCACGCCAGTCATTCCTTTTTAGCCAATTGGAAACCCCAAGGGAGTTCAAGTCATCCTCCACCTGTTGTTTCCATCTCAGTCGAGGCCTCCCCCTTCCTCTGCTGCCGAATTCGGGTGACGATTGGAAAACCTTCTGGGCTGGAGCTTCTTTGTCCATTCGCATGACGTGACCCAGCCAGCGGAGCCTTTGGGCTTTAATTCGCTGGACTATGGTCAGATCTGCGTAAAGCTCGTACAGCTCATCGTTAAATCTCCTTCGATACTCGCCGTCGGCATCACGGGAAGGACCATAAATCTTCCGGAGAACTTTTCTCTCAAATACTCCAAGGGCCATCTCATCTTCTCTTGACATTGTCCATGAATCTGAGCCATACATCAGGACAGGTATGATGAGAGACTTATAGAGCGCGATCTTTGTTCTTCGAGAGAGGACTTAACTTCTCAATTGCCTACTCAGTCCAAAGTAGCACTTGTTCGCAAGAGTGATCCTCCGTTGGATTTCTAGACTGATATTATTTTCGGTGTTAATGCTGGTTCCCAAATAGACGAAGTCCCTCACAGTTTCAAATTTGTAACTATCAACAGTGACGTGGCTGCCAAGGCGCAGGTGCGCCGATTCTTTCTTTGATGACAGCAAATACTTCGTCTTGTCCTCGTTGACCGCAAGACCCACTTTTTTCGCTTCTTTATCCAGTCCAGAGAAGGCAGCGCTTACGGCGCGGTTGTTAAGGCCAATGATATCAATATCATCGGCATACGCCAGCAATTGCACGCTCTTGTAAAAGATTGTACCATTGCGGTTTAGCTCTGCTGCTCGAATTATCTTCTCCAGCATCAGGTTGAAGAAATCGCACGAAAGGGAGTCGCCCTGTCTGAAGCCTCGTTTGGTTTCAAATGGCTCAGAGAGGTCCTTCCCGACTCTGACGGAGCTGTTAGTATTGCTCAACGTCATTTGGCAAAGCCGTATAAGCTTTGCAGGGAAGTCAAATTCAGACATGGCGGCATACAGGCAACTCCTTTTTGCGCTGTCAAAAGCGGCTTTGAAATCGACAAAGAGATGGTGTGTGTCGATTCTTTTATCATGGGTCTTCTCCAGGATTTGGCGTATCGTGAAAATCTGGTCGATGGTAGACTTACCAGGTCTAAAGCCACACTGATAAGGTCCAATCAGCTTGTCTACGATGGGCTTCAGTCTTTCACACAATACGCTAGAAAGAACCTTATATGCGATATTAAGAAGGCTGATTCCGCGGTAGTTGGTGCGGTTAGCGGGATCGCCTTTCTTGTGGATTGGGCAGAGCATACTTAAATTCCAATCTGGAGGCATGCACTCGTCTGACCATATTCTGCATAAGAGCTGATGCATGCTTTTTACCAGCTCTTCGCCTCCGTGTTTGAACAGCTCGGCGGGTAGTCCGTCTTTTCCAGGCGCTTTGTTGTTTTTGAGCCGGGATATAGCTATCCTCACTTCATCATAGTCAGGTGGTGGGACGACTTTTCCATCGTCAGGGATTGGGGTATCGGGTTCGACGTCTCCCTCGCAATTTAGCAGTGAGGAGAAGTGCTCCCTCCATAATTTAAGTACACTCTGTACGTCGGTTACCAGGTCGCCATTATTGTACTTACAGGAACTTGCCCTGGTCTTAAAACCTTCCGTCATCCGCCGGATCTTTTCATAGAATTTTCGGGCATCATTCCTGTCAGCCAGCATCTCAAGCTCCTCACACTCACGCCTTTCGGCCTCACGTTTCTTTTTTCTGAAAAGGCGTCTCTCTTCCTTCTTTGCCTCACGATAGCGTTGCCATACACTGCGGGTTGCGCCCGTTCGCAACGTCTCCCTGTAGGCAGCGTCCTTTTTGTCCGAGGCAGTGCTGCATTCCTCATCGTACCAGTTGTTTTTGCGGGCTCGCTGGAACCCTATAGTGGCCTCAGCGGCGGTACGTAATGAGTGAGAGATATGCTTCCATTGCTCGGTTGCATCGTTAGGTCGAGGATTGCTCTCCGATAGCAGGTGTGAGAGTCGAGTGGAGAAATTGTCAGCTGTCTGTGTCGTGCGCAGTTTCTCGACGTCAAACTTTCGTTCCGTTACTGTGCGCACTTTCTTTCCTACACAGAGGCGTGTGCGTATCTTGGCTGCAACAAGATAATGGTCCGAGTCGATATTGGGACCACGAAGGGTACGCACGTCCAGAACGGTGGAGCTATGTCTGCCGTCGATCATGACATGATCAATCTGGTTTCTTGTTCTTTGATCAGGAGACAGCCATGTGGCTTGGTGTATTCGTTTATGCTGGAACCTGGTACTACTGATGACCATATTGCGAGCAGCGGCGAAATCAATCAACCTAGTGCCGTTGGGGGATGTTATATCATGGAGACTAAATTTTCCAACTGTTGGACCAAAGACTCCTTCCTTGCCCACCTTCGCATTAAAGTCGCCGAGCACGATTTTGATATCATGTTGGGGGCAGCGATCATAAGTCTGTTCAAGTTTATCGTAGAAGGAGTCCTTCTCTGCGTCGTCCGTCTCCTCAGTCGGCGCATAGGCGCAGATAAATGTTATGTTGAAAAATTTCGCTTTGATGCGGATCGCAGCGAGACGCTCGTCCACGGGGGTGAACGCTAGTACTTGGCGGCGAAGTCTCTTTCCCACCACGAATCCTACACCACGCGCTTTGCCGCGTGTCTGGCCACTGTAGTATACGTCACAAGGTCCGATGGTCGTCTTTCCTTGTCCCGTCCATCGCATTTCCTACAGGGCGGTGATGTCAGCCTTTGCGTTAACGAGGACATCAACCAGTCGGGCAGCGGTACCGTCCCTTGAAAGGGTCCGGACATTCCCGGTACATGCCCTAATATCCAAATCATTATGCCTTATTCGTTTTGCCGGGTCGTCAACATTAAAGGGGGTTCTCATCCGAGGCTTTAATACATTTTTCATTGGACTAAATTTTTTACGTGGCGGGTCCCAAACCCAGCGCACAACCCGTTTCGGAAACAAAAAAAGTTGTTTAGTTATAACTTTTAAATGATAAATAATATTACTTTTGTGACTCCGAATTATGATTTCTGGGACTGAAACTCGACTTTTGATTCCTCTCTCGACTTTTTGCGACGTGTTTTTTGCAGTTTTAGTAGGTTAGAAAAAAATACAATTTCCAAAATTATGGGCAAATACATAATAAAATATCAATTTTTCTTATAAATTACACATATTTATTATTTTTTAGTAATTTTAGGGCCTAAAAGAACATAGTTCTACCCTTTTTCCTATTTTTTTTTGCGTTTTAGCAACAACTTTTTTTCGTCGCCAAAATTTGCCTGCTTTTGGAGAAAATTGGAGATTTTACGAGATGTCTAAAATTGCAGAATCGCAAATTTAGCTTAGTAGCTGTCAAAAACAGCTAAGCTACGTTATCTGATTCATTTTGCGTTCGTCTCTTAAATATGCCAAAAAATTAAGCAAAGATGGAGAGATTTTCTTTCACTGGAATCGCAAAAGTCGCAAAAATTTGGCAAAATGAATTTAGAGATTTTAGGAGATGGAAATTAAGCATTAGCGAAAACTGGAATTCATGTACAACCCGTCTAACGTTTTACTAACACACTAAACTATCTAAAACACTGTCACTTGTCAATTAATTGTCATAACTGACTGTCACGTGAGCATAAAATGATTGTAACAAATTATGTATTTTCCAAACTTGGCATATTTTGAATTTGAAGTTAAAAATTATATTTTTATTACATTTTCAAAACTAAAAATTTTACTTCAATTCACATTTTTTTTTTAAATTAAAATGGAAAAAAGAAGCTGTTTAACATAGATGGGTATACTAATTTTTAAAATTACTTTAATTACTCTTTGTTGCTTTTAACTTATAGTCTATTGCTGTAAATACCGACGGTATTTACAAGCAATTTTCGAGATTATATGAAAATGTGTTTTTTGAGAAAAATTTACCAACGCGCTGCAGGAACCAGACAAACCGACATATGTTTCGATGATACTGGAATTAGATCTCTTCATGGACTTTTAGCCCCAGCAAAGCCACCATGACCGTAGCCTAGTCTAGCTCACACTGGAGGCCACTTTATCTCCCAAGACATCGGGTGAGCCTTCGCCTACACCCACACTGCAACACATCCGCACACGTGTGTTTTGAATGAGCTCCCGCGATGTCCGCGCCCGTCGATTAAAATAGAACGCACTCGACTTTGTCTGATGAAAAGTCGGCTGCAGTGTGAGCGTACATAGCTGTTTCGTACAGGGGCATTTGCCATTGCGCGTCTTAATGGTCGCGCAGGGCCATGCGTCTGCCCGAATAAATTTACCGTTCGAAAATACGTTATTGAGTGCAGCTTGTCATGGCTTGTCATGGCTTGCCTCGATTGAGTGAATTCACATAGAGAAAAGAGTAATGATAGGGTTGAGCGAGTAGTTCAGTTGTGAGCAAGACGCGGTACCGAAAAGAGGGAGAAGTGTGCGAGTGCAATTGTGTTAATAGAATAATTTGATAAACAAAAAAGATGTATATAAAATCGGTAAAGATAACTATGCATAGTGTGCTAGAGCAGTGTGCGTTAGTTACTTAATAAAAAGGTTTTTTTTTTTGGCTGCGGCCTTTTTCCCTTCAAACGTAGTAGTTTTATTTCGGTTCGCGATTATACACACGTAAGTAAATGTATGTATGTGTGAAACATTATGGTCCATGTCGAGCCAGATGGCAATCGGCTGAGTGAAAAAAAAACGAATAAAATCCTTGGCTTGTGTGCGTCGTTGAATTAGAAAAAGAGAGTGTTAAAAACAAGTGTGTGCGCGGTATTTAAAATCGGAAAGAAAGAAAATAATGATTAAGCGAAAAAAAAAAAGTTTAATTAAATGAGCAAGACAAAGGGGCAAAGCCAGGGATAAATTTTCATACAGTCCACGGTTAAAATGATAATAGGGGTGCGTGTAAAATGAAGTGTAAATATATGTATATATATATATATATATGTATGGCGCGGCGCTTATACAAGAATGCTCGCTTTGGGTTTTATGTACAATCAAGTAAATAGTGCAAAGGGCTATAAACATACATACATAGTGTGACAAGTAAATTGTGTATTGTGAGCAAATAAAATTAAGCATATACATTAGAGCGTACCAAAAATATATGGAAAAAAATGAAGGTTCGAAATTTGATATGCACACCCTCTATATCCGTGCGTTTTAGCCTAAAGAACATGTGTGCGAAGTTTTATTGCTCTAGGATAACGGCAACCCGAGCTGACTTTAAGTTAAAGTTTTTGCTAGGAGCTTATACTAAGTTCGTAAAAAAGTGCATTAAGGCTTCGAAAATTACATAATTTTAATATTTGGCTCATATATAAAAGACTGTGTAACAAATATCCACCTTTGAACTTTTAAAAGGATTTCAGGATTCTTTGCAAGGATATTGAAAAAAAGTATTCACAAGAAAAGGACATTGGAATTTCGAAATTGTGTTAGTAGATTGCGTAACAATATGTTTTCTAGCAAAAATATTTTAATACATCTTGAAACTTTGCAATTACAGTGCACTTTTAATAGGTCATACACGGCGTATGAGTAACATTGTATAATTCAAGTAAATATTTTGCGAAAAAAGTATAATAACATCAGATCTTTAACAGGGATATATTGTCTGTAATGTTTTGATATTGCAATCGGGATATATGTTCCTATGATCCTGTACGCATCGTAACAGGTATTGTTTTTGTTCCTCTTCCGCTGTCAGTAATCTATGAAAATCCTGCGTTAATTTTACAGCCCTTTCAGATGTATCATTTACAACTTTCAACACAGAGACCATCGTTTTTGCAATCAGAAATGAATTGTTACTAGCCCATAAAGAAGGATGAACGATAAGGAAGCTATCGTCGAGCTGTAGTCGTGAAAACAAGTTCTTTTGCTTTTGTGTGTTATGAAGTCCTC
Organism: Campiglossa producta; assembly: GCA_964058755.1. Taxonomy (NCBI): domain Eukaryota; kingdom Metazoa; phylum Arthropoda; class Insecta; order Diptera; family Tephritidae; genus Campiglossa; species Campiglossa producta. The sequence goes on from CAXKVI010000004.1 coordinate 50,206,009, forward strand.
TATATTTTTTCCTGTAAAATCAATTTTTATATAGCTTTACTAGCTTTTTCACGCAATGCGGTAATGATTTCGATGGTATTCGTGCCTTTTCCCAAATTATGACACACTCCTTTACAGCTAAGTTGGCACTTTTACAGACAGCTTCACTTCCCGAATATTGTAAAATAATACCGCGAGTATTTTTCTATTCGACGGGAGTTTCGCACCAGTAATTTGATGCTGCATAGTGCCTATCAAATAAATGTCTTTAATAGAATCATCACGTTCAGCCGACATGGTTGCAGCGATAAAAAAAACACAATATAAATCCTAAGGGAATCATTCAAACGAAACAACTAAAATATTTTGACACACACCAACTTATGTTTATTATGGTTAGGGCAGATTCAAAGTGGTGTTTTACGGGTTCAAACCCCCTCCCTTCGGGATCCAAAAAGTCATATTTTTTTACAGTAACTTACAGCAAAAAATTAGACAAAGTTTGTAGTAAAAACTACACAAAAAGTATATTGAAAATTTCCAAAAAAAAAAAACATATCAAAAATTACACAAAAAAATATTGTAAAAGTTACGCCAAAAATATAGTAAAATTTTCACAAAAAATACAATAAAAATTACACAAAAAATATAGTAAAATTGACAACAAACTGCCAACTGATATTTTATTTGTGATTTTTGTTTATTAAATACGAGATAAGACGGTATTGTATATACGTAATACATGCCTACTTCATACGAACATAAAACGAGTTGAAGGGAAGCGTTTTATATATACGTATAACTAGGTAACACATTCGGTAACTTTTTAAACAATTGAAATACGTGATATTGAATTTGACATTGCGAAAACCAACAAATGTAGGTATATATTTTTTTTTAAATAAGTATGAAAGGTCAGTTTTGAGAAACTGTGAATGAAAAATGTCCTCGAAATTAAATAACAAAAAAAAATTGAACCCCCCCTTCCCAAAATTGTGGATCTACCACGGACTGGCGTTTAACGATAAGAGGTTGATGAAAGTAACAAAACAGTATGCTAACAGGCAAGGTTGTTGGGTTGCTCCTGGTCCATGTTTTGTTTGATATCTTCAAAACGGATTGAGATATCGAAATAAGAACTACACAACGTTCAGGCCGTCAGGAATACCTTTCAATTGATACCCATATTGCAAAATCAATTTCTAGGATATCCTGTCACATTTTGCATCCTTAAATATTTTGATATACGTTTTCAGGACTTTTATTAAAATACAATTTTTTAAGACACATAAAGTTTTGAAAAAGTTGAAAGATAAAAATTTTAACGGACATTACTTCGATGTCCTTGAAGGATAATTAAAAAAAATATATATTTAGCCTATATTTTAATTATCCTTTAAACTAGTAACCACAAATCCACATTTTGTTAAAATTTTTCTGGAGGTTCTACAATCTTTGACCCTTCAAAGGATATCCTGAGCATCTGGTACAGAAAAAAAAATTTAGATTTACTAATTAAGAAGTCCTTAAGGGGTAAGGATACAGTTATATAAGAAAAACGAGAACATAAGTCATTTAATTAGCAAAACTCAGTGGAATGTAGTACGATTTTACTGATAACTTCAACCGCAAGTCGGCACGGGTTGCCGTGGTCCGAATTGCATAAAACTTTGTCAGGATAGTGTTTGATGCATAATGGTCAAAATAAGGGGGTGTGCGTTTAAATAAAACCACTTAAAAATTTTGGGACACTCTAATATACATATATGCTATGTATAGCGAGACATTTGCAAGAGCATGTTTCGGTTTGTTTTTTAAGTGCGCAAGTGAATAGTGTTTGGGGCTATATGTATATGTACAATATACATTATACATAGTGGTTCGTGTAGAAGGAAACATATATATGCATATGTATTGCTGTATACAGGGGCTTTTGAGCAGGCATGTCTTGTTTGGTTTTTTGGTGGGCAAGGGAATAGTGTTTGGGCTATATATGTATGTACATAGGTACATAGTTATGTGGTGCGTGAAGAAAAAAAGGTATAAATTTATATGTGGCAAGGCGATTGTGTGGGCATGTCATATTTTTGGTTTTTATTCAAAGGTAGATAGTGGTTGGTGCTATATGTACATAATTATGCGGTGCGTGCAAAATAAAGTATACACTTACAGTACATGCGGGCATGCCTGGTTTGGTTTTTTTATATAAGTGCGCAAGTAGATATTACGCATCGCGAAAATCTCTGTGCAATGCATGAATACATATCCATATATGTCTGGCAAGTGGGCATGCGTGTGTATATATTTAAATATGTACATATATAAGAGTGCTAGTAAATATGTCGTAGAGTGCCAGTCGGTATACAAAAGAAATTGGCCAGAATTATATATGAAAAATTAAAGCGGGAAACAGAATCGGTCCGCCAATACGTCAGTTGCGTGTCTGCGTCAATTTTAGAGCAAATTCTATTTTGACGTATCCGTCGTATCTGGCGTTACTCATACAAACACCCGCAGTCTACTTTGCTGCCAGTTATTTCGACGTACTGACGGACTGATTCTGCTGAACGCTTAAGGGTAGTTTGGTGCATAGTAAAAGAAAAAAAGGAGGAAAAAGAATGGTGCAATGAAAAAATGTGTGCAAAGAGTGGGCTTGTTTTTATCGCTAGCGATTAATAAATAAAAACCTGCAGGTGTTGGTGCTTATTTTGGCAATGGCATGATTGATTGTGTGCTAGTTTTGAGGGGCACGGTTGAAGTAGGCCAGAGATCGAATATACATGCAAGCCAAAAACATATGTATACGGGTGCGAGAAATATAAAAAAAGGTATGTGCAGTGAGCTTGTTTTCTGAATTTTATTGGAGCAAAGTAAAGGGGGCAGAGTATACATATGCTGGTGCAAGAAATATAAAAAAGGTTTTCATGTTAATTAGCAGTGATCTTGTTTATGGTGGAGCAAAGAAAAGATGGCTAGAATATATACTGATGCAACATATATATAAATAAATTTTGCATTGATTTGCAGTGAGCCTTTTCTCAAAATTTTTATTGGAGCAAAGTAAAGAGGGCTAGAATATATACTGGTGCGAGATATATAAATAAATTTTGCATTGATTTGCAGTGAGCCTTTTCACAAAATTTTTATTGGAGCAAAGTAAAGAGGTTATATATATATTGGTGCGAGATATATCAATAAATTTTGCTTTGAATTGCAGTGATCCTTTTCTCAAAATTTTTAGTGGAGCAAAGTATAGAGGGCAAAGTATATATATGCTGGTGCGAGAAATATAGACAAAGTTTTCATGCTGCTTAGCTATCAACTTGTTTATATTGTATTGCAAGAAGCAAAGAAAGGAGGGCTAGAATACATACTGGTGCGAGATATATAAAAAAATTTCTGTGTTGATTGGCAGTGGGCAGTGAGTGTCACAGAATTTTATTGGAGCAAAGAAAAGAGTGCTAGATTTCGGGCTCTGTGTGCATATATGGGATAATTTGTTGGGTTTGTTTTATTTCATTGCAAAAGAAATTAAGATCCTATGCAGCCACCATTCAACAGGCGCTAGAATTTTGCAAAGGTGCTAGTTTTGACCAGGCATCAGGGGGCGAGACAAAGGTGCGACTAACTAACCTAAGACTAGTTTGGCAGTCGTACAATGAATATTACGTAGAAGTGATTGAAGATGTGGGCGAGGAGGAGCTAGATCACTTCTGTGAGCAGAAATTAAGAGCAGTAGAGATAATCTAATTTTTGGCGCGTGCTAAGACGCAAGCAAAGCTGGAGAAAGAAAACCAGCTTGAGGTGTCAGACAACGCGACCCAGCCATTATTGTGCAGGTGCAAAGGCCGGTCCAGCAAAACGATCTGACGAATACCTGGGGCGAGTGACAATGATAAAATAGATCATCACTCAATTTCTTGTACTTGACTATTTCCCTGGTTGGGTGTGCAAGTAAATTTTTGGGGCAATGGCAAATTTCTGCTAGTAACTACGGGCAGACATGGGAGAGATTAAACCTGACGTATGACAAAAGATATTTGGTTGGGAGAGAGCATTTGAAGAATTTTATTTGGCAGCCGGAATTGTAGGGTTAGGTGCGAGAAAATGATTTGGAGCGCATGTCTAACGCACGAGGTGCGTCGTCAATTACAGGCACAAGGGCTCCGGGTGGAGTACTGGGATTTTTTAATGGTACTTGCTTCATGAGCGGCTAGATACCGAAACACCAGCGCAATGGGATCTAGAGAGAAAAGGCGACACGCCTAAGGTGGATAACATGCTGTCCTTTTGGACAAGCAAGCATTGGTGCTAGCAAATACAGCTGACAACCGTAGGGGTATTCAATCGGCGGTTGTCATTCCGGAGTCAGGCAAGACACAAATGATTGGGGCAAGCCAGAGAGGGGATAGAGCAGAGGCGTCATCCTCGAATGCTAGATCTAGGTCAATAGTTTGCGATACATGTTGCGGCAACAACATGCTGAGTCTGAGGGCAAGAAGAGATTTTATGAGAAGAAGAAAATGTATGTCCAAATTTTTTTTTAACAGGCCATGGAGCTGAAAGCTGCTAACAAGAGGAATGCTGGAAGTGTCCTGGTAAGCCTAAATACAACAGTGTGCTTTGTCTAAACAGAGAGCCGAAGAAGCAGGTAAATACCGTGCAGGGGCAAGGGGAGCGCAACCCACCAAAGCCGAAAGGAAGTTGGATGGGCAGCTAAAGGGATACATAGATAAGGTGCAAGAAGCAGGCAAGGGGCGAAAAGAGAGCAAAGTAATGAATACGTCAGAGGTGCAAGGCCAAAACAAAGAGTAAAGAGGGCTGACAATTTAACGAAAAATGTTAGAATTGATCTTACCTATGAAAAGTATTTAGTGAATTTTAATGAGAGGCAAGAGCAAGCGGGAGCTTTGTTGCCAACGGCAATGGTTAAAGTCGTTATAAATGGCTACGAATTCGGGCCTGTTAGAGTGTTGATAGACACTGGGGCACAGAATCATATGATAACTTTTTCTTTACAGCAAAGGTATGGTATAATGACATAACCGATCAGATGAAAGATGGTTGGTATTGAAGATAATCCACTGCAAGTGAGCAAGAGGGCTACTCTGGTGCTAAGGCCTTGGTATTCATCGAGTGTGCAGATCAAAGACGAGTTTTGGGTTCTTCCCAAAGAGAGCCAGTGGTTTCCGGTGCTTCCTTCACCAGGTGCGATGGTAGGTCCTATACATAGTGGTCTAAATGGCTCCCGAAATACTGGGAACCGGAAAGTGTGCATATGTTACTTGGGGCTAGCTTAGTGGCAAGAATTGTCATTAAAGTGGTGCGAGATGGCTTGAATGGCATAGTCTTGATGGAGACAGCACTGGGCGTAGTAGTTTTTGGTGAATGTGTGCAAGGTTTAAATGAGCTGCCCGGTGAGCAGTAAGTTACAACGTTAATTCAGTGCTAGACAAGTTACTCTCAAGGTTCTGGGAAATGGAGCAAGTGAAAGAGTGCTCAGGGCGAACAATAGAAGAGGAGTTGGTAGAGAAAATCTTCTTGAATACTTACTTCAGAGGTAGTAATGGTAGATTCGTAGACACTATACCCCTGAAAGAAGTCAGGGATATAGGGAGTTCGAAAGAAATTGCGTTGCGAACATTTCTATATTTAGAGAAACGCTTGGAAAGGGAGCCAGAGCTGAGGGCGAAATATATAGAATTTATGAGAGAGCATGAAAAGCTGGGGCATGTGAAGATAGTGTATAAACATTCGGGGCAGAGTGAGTTGACATATTATATCCCACATCACTGTGTGGTGAAAAAGTTTCGGTTTGTTTTTTTTTTACGCAAGCTGCCGTACTAACAAAGGGATTTCTTTAAATGAGGTGCAATTACTAGGAGGCAAGTTGCAGAAAGATTTGAGCGAGATAGTAATGCGATTCAGAAGGCATAGAATTGCATTTAGCGCAAATATCAAGATGATGTTTCGCCAGATTGGGATTACGAGAGATCAATGGGACACGAAGAGAATTTTCTGGCGCGAGAGTAGAGAAGAACCATTGAGGGAATATTGGCTAACAGTAGTGATATATGGTATGACATCATCAGCATACAATGCTGTGATATCAGTTATACAGTGTGCTAGAGACGCGCAAGTCGACCATCCATGGCAGAGGTTATCATAAATGACATGTACATGGATGATTGCGTGACTGGGGCAAATAGTGAGCTAGATGCGATCATGCTGGCACAGCAGATGGATCGCATCTTAAAGGGTGCTGGTTTCAGCCTCTGCAAGGGGAGGTCGAATAGTAATGAGCTTATGAGGGCGCTAGATTCTAGTGAGCAAGACTTTTCAAAATTCGAAGACGAAACAAGGGCGCTAGGGTTGGTATGGTTGGTATCACCAGACCAGTATCCATTGGTCGTAAAGACACCAAAGCTTCCAAATGTTATAACAAAACGGGTTGTGGTCAGCTGTGTGGCTCAACTATTTGATCCAAATGGCTACATTTCTCCAGTAATTGTAATAGGAAAAATCCTGATACAAGACTTATGGCGCTTAAAGTTAGGTAGGTAGGTAGGTAGAAGTGGCTGCCGCAAAGGCACACCTAGGCCAGTAATAAAAGGCCCGTTGTGATACCACCAAACACTAGGAAAGTCAGTCCCGGGCCCGGCCATATGGAAAATCCCAGTGCTGTTGGGACTCTCCATATAGCCGAAACCCGGGACTGACACTCCTAACCGACACCGCTACCCCTCCTCGAACCATTTTGATAACTTGATGAAGGCCATCAAGTCCTTTATGTCTAGCTCCGCGACCTGGCTTAAGCTAACCAGGAAGGGAACTCCCAGAGAGCGCCTTCTCGCTCCGCTTAAGGCCGGGCAGTTGCAGATGAGGTGCTCCACCGTTTCCTCTTCCTCATCATCTTTGCAACTCCTGCAGCATCGTCGGTAGGGAACGCCTAGCCTTGCTGCGTGCCTACCAATAAGGCAGTGCCCGGTTAAAACACCTATTAATATTGAGATTTCCTTCCTTTTTAGGGCGTATATGTGTCTAGATCTTTTAAGATCGCATTTTGGCCAGGTTTGCTTGGATATCCGGCACCCTGGGGCTTGTAGCCATCTTTCGTTGGCTTCGCGGAGTGTATGCTCCTTCAGCATTAGCTTGCACGTGGCAAACGGCATACCTATGCGCTCTTTATCTTGAAGAATCTGCTTGGTCGTGCCCTGCCTGGCAAGTTCGTCTGCCCTACAGTTTCCCTCAATGTCCCTGTGTCCCGGGACCCATGTGAGGTTCACGCGGTTCTGTTGGGCCATCTCTTGAAGAGATCGACGACAGCTGAGCGTCAGTTCAGAGTTGAACGAGTAAGAGCCAAGGGATTTGATGGCCGCTTGGCTGTCGCTGAAAATACAGATATCCTGTCCGATGGTGCGTTTACCTATCCAAGTCACGGCGTCCATGATTGCAGAAACTTCAGCCTGGAAGACGCTGCAGTGATCAGGTAGTCTAAAGGAGAGTTCTAGGTCCAATCCCTTGAGTAAACCCCTCCTCCGACTCTGCCGTCTAACTTCGAGCCGTCGGTGTAAATAAAAGTGCCGCCATTAGTAGCTGGACACCGATCTATGTTCTCCCAGTCTTCCCTGCTGGGAATGTTTATTCTAAAACAACAATCTCCGACTGTTGTGGTCGCACACCGATCTGTGCTCAGAGGGAGAAAGCTGTAAGATCTTAGAATACAGGAGTGTCCAATAGTGCTTGCGCCCCAGACGGACGTTTCCCTTAGACGCAGAGCCGATGCCGCTGCTGCGCTTAAAGTTAGAGTGGGATGAAAAATTACCATCGGAGCTAGAAACGAGATTCAAAGATTATTGGAGCGAGATGAGAAAGCTTGAAGATTTCGGGATACCGATATGGCTTGGTACAAATTCTATGGGGCAAGTAGAGCTACACGATTTCGCTGATGCGTCCGAATCAGCCTATGGGGCAGTTATATATGCTCGAACGGTGCAAGATAACGGAAAGGTTGGGTGCAGATTAATAGTATCCAAAACTAGGGTAGCACCAGTAAAGGAAGTGACGACACCGAGGTTGGAGTTGTCAGCTTGTGAGCTTTTGTCCAGATTACTGCTGGAAGTTAAGAGGGCGACGAACTGGGGCGAGATCAATTATACCTTGTTGACAAATTCGCTGGATGCACTGTATTGGATAACACCACAGCGAAAAATATGTAAGGTCGGAAGATAATCCTGCGACTCATTAAGTAGAGGCTTAAGGCCTGGTGAGCTAGTGGGCAGTGGGCTTTGGTTGAATGGCCCAGAGTGGCTATCTCTTCCTAGGGCGCAATAGCCAGCAGATATCTTCCAACAAGCTAAAATAAGAGATTGCAAAGACACATAAGCGGAACTGAAAGTAAATATCATAAATACCTATCGGGCGGAGCTTGAGATTTTTGTGCCAAAAATGGGGGGAAGGGGTGAGCTGATACTTCTTACCCAATACAAGAATAACTTGGAGGGCATCTTGAATGTATTTAGGTATGTAAAGCGATTCATTGATAAGATGAAAGAATGGTGGGCGACTCGTGATAGGAGCAAAAGACCGTGTAAGAGGCGTAGACCAAGACGCATGAAGGCAACACGAGACTTGCCAGCGGAGCATGAGAAATTGTGGGCAATGGAAGATTCACAGCAAAAGTAGATGATGATGACACTGGTAAAGAAGAGATGGCACTGGTAAAGAACGAGAGCAGACTCCCGGAGCACAGTAAAATAGAATTATTGCATCCGATATTAGATAAAAATGGTATTTTGAGAGCTGGAGGGCGATTGGCTGGAGCGGGGCTAGAATATGAGGCAAGACATTGTCGCTAAAGGTTCGATGTTAGCTTATTTGATAGCTGACTATGGTCATATACAGACTACCCTCGGGCCGTGCAAATAATGACTAATTACATCAGGCAGAAATATTGGATTCCACGATTAAGAGATAAGCTCAGAAAATGTCTGCATAGATGTATAGTATGTGTGCGATACAACTGCAAGCTTGATGGCGGATTTACCAACTGAGGGTGCATGTGGGCAAGCCATTCCTGCATTGTGGGCTAGATTATGCAGGACCATTCGGAGTGCGTGTGAGAGTGCGAGACGATTATATTGATAGAACAAAATTTTGTTTCGTTGTGTTTGTATGCTTAAAAACTCGAGCTGTACACATTGACTTGGGGCTAGATCTAACGAGGCAATCGTTTATTGCATGCTATGGAAGATTTTAAGGAAGACGTGGGCGATGTGCAAAGCTTTTTAGCGAAAAAGCGATGACGTTGGTTGGGGCTAGTAAAATGATGAAAAGAGCAGTTGATCACTGAGGGGGCAAGATACATTGGAGCATTTGGCAATGAAAGGAACTGAGTGGCGCTCTATGATTCTAGCTGCACCACATCAAAGTGTGATCCATAAGGCAGCTGTGAAATCCATGAAATTCCATTTTGAAAACGCTGGCACAAGACCAGCTAGCAACGCTTTGGTAGAGATTGAGGCTATTTGATACAGCATTTTTAGAACCGATGGCAAGTTAACTACTTGAACCGTTTGCAAGAACGAAAGATATGGCGCAGGGTGCTAGAGAATCTTAAAGTGGGGCAAAAGGTTATAATCAAAGCAGAAAACTTTCAACCAGCCCAGTGGGCATTGAGGCGAATAGTCGAGCTGGTCCAAACTAGTTCCATCTGTTGTAGTGCAGACAAAAACAAGCAAACTAAGACGACCTGTACAAGAGGTTTGCGTATTACCCGTGGAAGCAGACATGGCGGAGCAGCAGTGAAGATAAAGTCTTCGGGGCTAGAGAATTACATCATTACATTTGTATTTATTTGTGTTTAGTTTGGTTAGAAAACCGTAGGTTTTCGCTGGCACTGTTTCGTACAGGGGCATTTGCCATTGCGCGTCTTAATGGTCGCGCAGGGCAATGCGTCTGCCCGAATAAATTTACCGTTCGAAAATACGTTATTGAGTGCAGCTTGTCATGGCTTGCCTCGATTGAGTGAATTTACATAGAGAAAAGAGTAATGATAGGGTTGAGCGAGTAGATCAGTTGTGAGCAAGACGCGGAGAAGTGTGCAAGTGCAATTGTGTTAATAGAATAATTTGATAAACAAAAAAGATGTAAATAAAATCGGTAAAGATAACTATGCATAGTGTGCTAGAGCAGTGTGCGTTAGTTACTTAATAAAAAGGGTTTTTTTTGGCTGCGGCCTTTTTCCCTTCAAACGTAGTAGTTTTATTTCGGTTCGCGATTATACACACGTAAGTAAATTTGGCGGCCGCCGTGGTGTAGCGGTTAAGTGTTCGGCCTTCTACACCAAGTCGTGGCAGTTCGATGCCCGACAAAAGTAACATCAAAAATTATTTAGAAAAAGAATTTTTCTAAACGGGGTCGCCCCTCGGCAGTAGTTTGGCAAACTCTCCGGGTGTATTTCTGCCATGAGAAGCTTCTCAGCAAAAAATTCATTTGCTTTGCAAGTGCCGTTCGGAGTCGGCAAAAAACTGTAGGTCCCGCCAACTTGTAGGAAAACTCAAAAAGCAACCTACCACAAGTTGGAAAGAGAGGCTCGTTAGAGGTTATGATAACCTGTTGGTATATCGCCGCCATTAGTTTTTAAGTAAATGTATGTAGGTGTGAAACAATAGCAGAAATAATTAGGTTTTAAGATCTAGTTTATTAATATGAGTTGTATTTCATTTATTTGTATAAAATTTTCCATAAATACTAAGTTTTTTAATTTGATTAAAATAAATAAATATTTTAATGAAAAAAAAAATGTTTAAGCATAATTTTTATTTCAAATTTTAAAGGTTAGACAGTTGTCAGCTGTGATATCATTATGACGTCATCATGATGCCATCATTGATCCAAAAATAGAGTGAGGCAGATATATGCTTTTTTAAAATTAGTAATGTGTTAGAGGGAGATAAAAACTCACCGGACACAGTTGTTGATATCAACTTTTGGTAATTGTCTAGTTTAGCTGTCAACTGCTAATAAATTAGTTAAAATTATGGAAGGGGGCTCAAATGACGGGGTTTGGCCTCAGGATCACGAATCCGGAAGCGATTTTTTAATATTTTCCTTCTCTGAAGATATATTTGCAATCAAAGTTGCAAGTTTTCATGTCGTTGTTGTAATTACATTAGGCTGTCCCTAAAAACGAGCAAAAAAGTTACCTCGTGGCGGTAGCCAAGGTTATGTCACACGTCCGGACTTGGCATGGTGTAGCCCAGGGTTATTTTTTATAAGCGCGGCAGAAGGCCGCCTACTCAGAAAGGTCTTTATTATATATATATTGATTGTATTTGTATTTGTATTGATTTGGTATGTATGTATGTATGTATGTATTTATTTGACTATTTTCCAGCACAACAATTTAGAAAAATTATTTTATATTGCTAGTCGGTACGACGAAAAGTTACAAGGTAAATTGAAATAAGTTAAATCAAATAGTAAATTATAAATTAAATTAAATTAAATTAAATTAAAAATTAAATTAAATGAAGATTAAAAATAATAAGATAAAGTAAATTAATTTAAATTAAACTAAATAAAAGTTATTAATTGAAATTATTATTGTAAGTAATAAGTAATAAATAACAAAGAGTGATCACAATAAAATAAAGTGGACTATGATGGTATTTAGAACAGAAAAGAAATGGAGAAATTTAAGTACGAGTAGTAGGAAGACAGAAAAATAGGAAAGTAAGAGAGTTTGAAATAGAATAATTAGAATAATTATCAGCGGGTAATCATAATGATGAATTAATTTAGTCGTTATAGAAACAAATTAATTAATTTTTGAAATGCAGAGCATTGCGTATCAGCCTTAGGGAGGGAGTTCCAAAGACGGATCGAAGTAATGAAGAATTGGCGATCAGAAATCAGCATACGATATCGGACATGCGCAAGCAGGACAGACCTTGATGAGCGTAGGAAAGTAAGTCTTCGGTATAAATAATCAGGTTCCTTGGTGTATATTAATTTGTGTAATGTAATAAGCGTTCTGACTTTTAACAGATTGTCGAAGGAAATGTTTAACAGCTTGTTTGCGTGAAGAGACACGTGATCGAGTCTCGACAGTCCAAATACGTATCTAGCTATGTTATTATAGACAACATTTAGCTTCCTTTTGCATACGTAGTCACAATTGGAGTAGATCTCACAACCAAGGAGGAGCTTTGGAATTAAGTACGCTTTGGCGATCAGTAGTCGGATATTTAATGGAGTATAGTACTGAGTTAACCAAAGTGTGCGTAGCATACCATACACTTTTCCAACCGTGCTAAAGATGTGATCCTTCCATGTTAAAATTTTGTTAAAAACAATCCCTAGATTTTTAGCTGTGTCAACGTATTCAATAATCGAATTGTTGAGTTTTAATTGATCCATGCCATTGGTTGCAAGCTCCTTCCTGTGAATGACTAGACATTTCGATTTATTAGGGTTTAAACACAATCCGTTTCTAGAAGCCCACGAACCTATTTGGACTAAGTCGTGATTCAAATTATTAATGCAGGAGCTGGTATGATCGATATGACAACACACATATAGTTGCACATCATCCGCATAAATATGCACATTACAATACCTAAGGACATCGGGTAAGTCATTAATATAGAGAACGAATAAAAGTGGTCCAAGGATTGAGCCTTGAGGAACACCCCGAACAACCTTTAGGAAGTCGGACTTTCTGCAACCTACGCTTACTGCGTGGGACCTGTCGACAAGATAAGACCTGATGAGGGCCGTGGCATGGTTGGAGAAATTAAACAAGTTTTCCAACTTCTTGCAGAGTAAAGAGTGGTCGACAGAGTCAAATGCCTTAGAATGGTCTAAAAGGGTAAGAAACGCCGTTTGGTTATTGTCAGTTCGTTCTCGTATATCCTCTGTAACAGATAGGAGAGCAGTTGTGCAACTTCTTTTTGACCGGAATCCAGACTGATGGTCCGACAGAAAGTTGTGTGCGTGCACATAGGAGGATATCTGATCATGCAAGATTCGTTCAACTACCTTCGATAAAAAAGGCAGTATAGCTATGGGCCTATACTCCATGTTTTGTTTTATAACCGGTACCACCTTTGCAGCTTTCCAACATTTCGGGAAGACACAGGTTGTCAGAATTGAGTTGGCCAAAAAAGTTATGTAGGGAAGAACTTTGGGAAGGATGATTTTTAAGAACTTAGCACAAATGCCATCAAACCCGGTAGCATTGGACTTCACAGAGAGTATGGCCTGCACTACGTCGCAGTCATCAACAGAGGCAAACTCGAGAGGAGGGGCATCAACATCAACACGATAACTGTAGTTGTCGACACAAATATTATCTGCAGAGATAGGCAAATTTACAAACTTGTTGTTTATTTCATTGATCTCAACATCAGACAAAGCAGAGAGGTCCCCTTTAGATTTACCAATCCCAATACCTTTGATAGAGTTCCAAGTATCTCTAGAGTTAAGAGCAGAACTAAACTTATCTTTATAATAATTAACTTTAGCTGACCTAATAGCTTTGTTGACGGCAATCCGTGCCGCTTTGAAGTTGTTATGCATATCCGTTGTACGATATCTTTTCCACCATGCGTAAGCAATGTTCCGCTTGGAAATTAAGTTCAATAAACTTGCATTAAACCAAGGTTGGTTTGAATTGCTAACAACCCTGGACTTCACAGGAACATAGTTGTCAAATAACCTGTTAATATGGCTCTGTAGAAACAGCGCCTGATCGTCGACCGATGATAACGTTCGTATCGCACTCCATTCCACAGACTCCACAGCTGCGGCAAGAGAACAGTAGTCTATGCTTCTAAGATCTCGATAAGTATATGTACATGGACGGCTTGAAGTTTGGAAGTCGTGAGAGATAAAGATAAGATCATGTTTTGAAAAACAGGATGCAGATAGTTGATTATAGTGTAACGTTTTTTGAAGAGAGTTCACAAAAAATAAATCGAGCAGAGAGGAGCTAGAGTTAGTGAAGTGTGTAGGTATCGAAGAATTGGTGGGAAGCAGTCCAAGGGATGCCATGCTTAGCTTTAAGCTGGAGGCTACGAGCAGGTTGCTGTTGAAGTCGCCGGCGATGACGATGTTTTCGTAGTTAATAAGTAAGGGTTCAAGGAACTTGTAGCGGCAGCCTGTGGGTTAATGCCACATTGTTAAAGTCCGAACACCGCTGTATCTGTGTGTTAACAGCAACGGAGTTTCCCTTGTACGTATTAGTAATGTTACGAAAGTCAAATACACGTATTTAGGTGTCTGAATATGTATCTGTTGGTGTGGGTGAAATTTGTGTCGAGAAAGTGGATATCTGTCGTGTCCCGCCAAATCTGTTAGATGTATGAGTGTCCGCGTCTTTGAGTGGGAATGGTGAAAAGCAAAATTTTCCGCTAATGGAGTACGATCGCCAAACGAACCCAGGCAATGATTTAAATCAAAAGTTGAGCAAAGTGAGTGCGGACACCTTTACCCGTTTGTGAGAAAGTGCTGAAAAATAAAACAGTTTTTCTTTACCGTGCGAAAACCTTTTTTTTGTGGACTGCAGTAACGGTCCATAAGAAATACAGATCCAGATTTGCTGCTTTTTAGGTGAGTGTTCTAGGCCCCAAGTCTCTGTCGCCCTATCGTTATTGCTAGGTCCTAAGAAATGTTTTTGTTGCTATCCCTTTAGAAAAAAAAAGAAACCGGTCATCCGAAACTTAATTTGCCTGCCTATACCACCACCACCACTACTGCAAGTTATATAATATCGAGGAGAAACACATCAACAAACCAAAGGGGTGAGAAGGAGCATTTTACAGGCACTGGGCTCCACGCCAAAAACAACAAGTTGCCTCAAAGCGCTCATGCCACAGCAACCACCACCACACCAACATACATTTTTTTTGGAAACAAAGACCATTTTTGAGAGAAGATCGAGGAGAGGAAGGAGACGAATCACCGCGGCCGCTTCAAATGTTGTGTTTTTTTTATATTTTTTTTAAATATCCTTTTATTAAAATAATTTTCGCTTCACTATCATTAATCAATATTCAAATTTTTGTTATTTTTCATTTTTTTATTTCCTGAAGTTTTTGCCTAAGTTAAATTTCAATATTAATTCCCGCTGTATCATCATATAAATTCTTTTGCCACCCTAATAGTAAATTATTCTGCCCTGCATGTCAATTAGCCTCTATTATAATCTTTATACGACTTTGTTAAATTTAAAGTAATTAAGTTTAATTTTTTTATACAGTGGTCACATTATGTTTCTTTTCGTTAGAATTTTCCTAAAATTTTAGTTTAATTAGACATTATAAATTTTTATCTTTTTTGTTTGGATTCAGACCTACCCTAATAGTATTTTTATTTCTGATTGTATTTTTGCTAAGTTAATTTTCTCGGTTTTTTTCCAATTCATTTTCTTACATAGTTATTTTCAATACTGCCTAGTTTTGCTATTTCTTTATGTTCATTTTTCTTGTTTTCTATAACTACCACCTTTTTGTTAAATTTAAGTTCAAAGGCCTCCTTTTTTATACAATTTTGTAAACAGGATTTTTGCTCTTTGCGTTCATACGTTTTTTTTTTCCTTTTTTTTGATAAATTTTAATTTCGCTTTGGATTTGGCATCCCAATTTTCCTCACCCTCCCTTCTCGACCCCGATATCCCCTAAAACTCCTTATTGCCGTTCTCTCCACCGTTTTCATTCCTTCCTTTTTCTTGATCACTTTCCCGCTCCACACCCTCACACACAACTTTTTTATGCAAGTTTTTTTTAGATAGTTTTCTTTATTTATAATACCATTCTTAGTTTTCACTTTCGTTATTTAGTTGCAGTTTCAGTTTTAATTTACCTCCTGATTAAATTGTTAATTTGCTTTGTTTTAATTTTTATATTGTTTGCTTGCAAAGCATTTATTAGTTTTTTTATTTATTCATTAGCACAATTTTTGCTTTGATTCGGACGGCCACCGCACGTCCGAATAATTTCCAATTTAGTTTTGGTTACCTCTCCTACCTACTCGTGAGTAGGTGAAGCCTTCCAAGACAGGAATTCTTATATATGTATGTGTTGGGTTTTATTTCCTTCCAGCTACCCGCTCTCCGCGACGCAGGCGCCTCTGTCAACGGGATGATCGGTAAGTGCTAGTGATTAAGAGATTTAAAAATATTACCTACATATGTATATATACATTTTTTGCCATATTGGAAGCTAGGGGAGTAGGGCAAGCTATCAGCGCACAGTGGTCGTCGATAGGCCTTAGTTCTTTTTTTATTAATTATTCCGGTTTTGTTTTAATTTTTTAATTTAAGATTAAAGTAAACAACGCTTATGTTGAGGTGGACTTTTTTTATTAAGTTGTTTTTGAATTTTTTTGGTTTGCCTCATTGAACCAAACGTTCTTTTATTATTTTATATTTTTTTTTGGATTTTTTTGGTTACATTGCTTGTGCCATTTATTGTAGTAAGAGTTTTCTTTTCTTTAATCCATTCGGTTTTTTTTTTATTTAACTTAACACTTTTCTTTAGATTGTCATTTCATTTTCCCTTTTCTTTAATTCTATTTTTTTAATTTTAAGCGCCGTAATTTTAATTGTATCTACAGTTGTAAGTTGTCATTTTTTTATTTTTCTATCATAAATTTTTTTTTACCAGTTGTAAGTTATTTTATAATTTCGGTTAATTTTTTTGGAATTTTGGATTGAGTTAGAAGTTAAATTTTTTCTGTTGTTTTTCTTAAAACCGTTTGAATAATTTTAATGTTTTTAGTTATATGAATAAACTAAGCTTGGGAATTTGAAAAGAATTTGTTTTGGTTTGTTTGTTCATAGTTTTTTTGGTATATGGGCTGAAAGAAAGAACACCATGACTGGCTAAGTCAACGGTCATTTGGTGTGGGTGTTGCACTGGTGCATTATGGGGGACGTGAGTGTGAGGCGACTAGAACAGACTAGACAGATTAGGAACATGGGACGATAATTAACGGACAGACTAGTGTCAGGAAAATGGGACTCCACTCGGTGAGCGGAGTCAAAGTGAAGTCCAAGGTCGTTCATGATCTATGAACGAGAGGGGCGGGATGACTCCACCTGACATGGACAGGCCTTTCTCTTTTTCTTTCCCTTTCTCCTATGTAGATGTCACCAGGCATGAACCTCCCTTTTTTTGTTTGTGTAGCTGTAGGTAAGGCTGGTGAGCAAAAACCTACCCCATCCGACGAGCTAGCGGGATTGCCACCATGCCACCTGCCACCCTAGCCTTACCCTAACAGCCAGCTACATCACAAACTCGATAAAGTTCGAAAAATCAACTTGCCGATTAGGTCTGTATGCACATCCGATCAAGAGCTTATTGTTGTTTTCGGAAAAAACATTAACAAACACATGTTCAAAACTATCGCCCGGACTGGAACTGCAGCAAAGTCTACAAGATAAGGAACATTTAACATATATTGCAACACCACCGCCATGGCCACCTCGGTCCGCCCTAAAAAGCTGATATCCATTTAACTTAACTAAGTCATTAGTATGGCGAGAAGAAAACCAGGTTTCGGAAATGCAGATGACATCAATATCGGAACCTTCGCATATAAATCTTAATTCATCTAGCTTATTGTAGAGACTTTGAGCATTGAAATGAATGATATTCAGTCCTTTAGTTTGTTTACTGATAATGCGCAGCATTGTACGAAGGCCGTCTTTGGAACGAGAGATACTATGGTCTTAGACCAACATTTAAGAGGAAAAGGGATGAAAGCTTTGCACTGTATTTTGGTGATAAAGAGATGAAAGATAGAATAAAGTTTTTTAGAGAAAGGGTAGATATTATAAGGAAACTGGGAAATAGCGAACTAAACAAACTAAACAGATTAAACAACTTAAACATATTATTCGACGAGTTTCTCAGGGACAACTGTAGTTGCTTCCGCGTCGCCTTCACGAAAGGAATCCTGGCGTTCATGATCAGGATTGTCGAAGCTCTCCAGAAAGTTTAGGCTAGTTATAGGTTCCGGGTTGTCACCGTCTTTACGTTTAACGTGAAGCACGCCTTTTATTGCGAATACCGAAGCCACTATCTTCCTTTTTTTTTAGACCGATTGCCGCCTTGAATATCTCATAGTTAGCTTTGGGTAACGATGCATTGATAAATATCGGCGCATCCGAATTCATGCCCACATGAACAAGGCGTAGTCCTCTTTTGTTTTTATCAGGATTATTTTTGTTTTGGTGCTTGTAAGTTGCCACCGTTTTTAAAAGCTTGTTTCGATCTGTTGGCGACTGCAATTTAATTATAACAGCCGGATCTACCCCGCTGTTAGCAGATTTCCGAGGCCGGAAGATGGTTTTTAAAGGTGGGGGCTGCAAATCAAGCGTGAAGCACAGGTGATGGAGCATTTTAGTGAGATTTTCTCCTTCCACATAAGGGATGCCGGTGACACGGACCTCGCAAGCACCATTGCGATTTTCTTGCTTGGCCAAGTTGAGTTTTAGGGCAGTAACCTCATCTTCAAGATGCCCAATCCGTTGGTACGCGCTTTCTAGCCGAGTGATTCTTCCACTTAGCTCATTGAAATCGCGCTTCAACCCTTCAAATTTATCTTCGAGCTTTTTGCAAACAAAGTCGATTAATCGTTTCTCCGAGTCTAGGATTTGTTTTGACAGTACCTCGTTTAGCTTTAAGAAGCGCTGATCCATGGTGCGCTGATCCATGGCGCGCATGAAGCTGGGAGAACAGTGACACGTGCTACTTTTTAACTGATTCAGTGTCAGTGTTGATTGCATCCCCGCGACCATTGTGTATCAATACCAAGTGTGAACTCTTCTTTTGACAACACACATTAAAATGTCGGTTTGTTTACATCCTGCACATATTAAAATGTCGCCAGCACCGAATAACAGAAAAGCAATGGCGTTGTTTAACATCCTGCGCACATCAACATGGCGTTCTCCTATCTTTTACCTAATGGTAGAAAGAGATGGGAAGATGGAAAGAAGTGAGACAAAAAAGGAAATTAAAAACAGGTGACTAAACTCACTTTGAAGTTTTCACGACTATGTCTATGATATCACACTTGTTATTAACCAAAATCTCAAACAGGTGTTAAACTCATTTTGGAATTTTGACGTCTATGCAGAAGAGTTTACACTTGGTATTGATACACAATGCCCGCGACGCTTTCCAGCACTCATAGCCATAGTAGTCAGAAAAAAGTACCAAAAGAGTTACAAATTTGACAAGGTGGCAGCACGAACGCAAGCGTAGATAGATAAGATTAAGATAAGATTCAATTCTTGTAGCAAGGACACAAACCTGCAGGCTTAAAGAACAGCTGGAAGAGCTTTTGAACAGGCGCCAAACAGTTGATGTTGATGACTTCAATTGTTGTAACTTTCAGCAGCCAAACGAAATGCCAATTGATACTGACTTACTTAAGCAACTTTATATCACAAAACAGATGGATCACCAATTAAATATTCGTAGTGACAATGGTTTTATGCACTTAGATGAGCTGAATAATACAATTTACAACAATATAGTGGCGCAAGAAACTTTTAATTACAAAACTTTAAGCGGAGCACATAAAGAGAACACTCCCACACACCAGGATTGCCAGGTTGGTAAATTTATCCTGGCACAACAATTTGATAAAAAAATATTTTATAGTGCTAGTCGGTAACGGTATAAAATAGGAACAAATTGAACTTGAAACTTAATGTTAAAAAAAATAAAAGAAACATGAACATTAAAAAAATGGTTACAATATTAAACATTTATAACAATAATCGAGTAGATAGGTACATAGATCGATAGAGAGAAGTATAGATAGATAGATATGAGGAGCTCCAAACCAAAGCGCAACAAGTGTACACTGGATTGGTGCATACATGTTGCGCTTTGGTTTGAGGTCCTCAAGTGTAGACCAGCAAAAGAAGGTAGCGAGAAAATAAAAAAGGAAATAAAAATAACGAGCTTTAGAGAACACATAATTATAACAAATTAACATCTTAATTATCTTGGCTGTTATAGAAACTTTCTAATTCTTTAATGAAGTGCAGTGCATTGCTTATTAGTCTTAGTCTAGAAGGGAGAGAGTTCCAAAGACGTATAGAAGTTATGAAGAACTAATGTGTTCTGCACTTTAATACCATGGATTCCGCCACAATTTTGGTATCGAACCCGGGTCAATTTTTGGTTTTTTGACCATAACTTTTCAGTGAAACAAAAAATTAAAAAAACGCTTCCGGATTCGTGATCCTGAGACCTAACCCCGTCTTTTGAGCCCTCTTCCGTAATTTTAGCTAATTTATTAGCAGTTGACAGCTAAACTAGACAATAACCCAACTTTTTCTTTTTCCTCATGTGAAATGATTGGACCGATGATCGTTTGGCTGACCACAATGACCATCAAATGTTGCATCAAATGATTGTCATCTGTCTTGTAGGGCCACTAATTGGTTAAACTCGATAGTTCCACAATTTCCAACCCTCATTAGCAGCTCCAACTTGGATAGAAAAGGCTCCTCGCTGAACAAAATTATATTGTGACGAATTCGATGATTCCTTGATTATTTTCCCTGAGTTCGATCACTGTACGTTAAATAAAACACTCCGATTCTGCTTAATAAGTAGTACGCTTTATTCAGTACTAAAAACCGTAGTACAATATCGCGGGTTAATTTACTGTTCAGTACTTCACTGTACAACACTTCAAAATAAACTGATTTATGTGCGTTGTCTTTGCGCGGTTTATATACCCCAGCAAACAGCAGCTTCACAACCTAGAAATGTCTACACCTTTCTGGTTTATTCGTGCAACAGTGTTCTCGAAGCGTTTATCTATCGTCATCTCCTCTTTGTGCCACATTCGCAACCACGCGAGCTGCCTCTCCCTCTGTCGCTCTCACGTCTTGTAATTTTCCACCTAAGTCTGATCGTCCCGATCAGACACATTTCCCGATCCAAACGTTGCTAGCCTCTCCAGGTGAACCACCTTCATTTTGTTTCGTGGTCTTCCAACAGTTTGTATGCGGTAGACAACATCATTTATCCGCTTTATTACTTTATATGGGCCTTCCCAGTTACATTGCAGTTTTGGGGACAAACCTTTCTTTCGTTGTGGGTTGTATAACAGCACTAAATCTCCTTCTTTAAAACCTTCCGAGTTGATGGCTTTGTCGTATCTGGCTTTCATCTTATCACTCATGATCTTCGTCCGTTGTCTTACAAGATCGTGTATTTCTCTAATTTCTTCTTCCAAGATGCTAGTGGATTTCCTGGCATTTATTTCTTCATCAGCATTTATCCCAAACTTCAAGTCAGCTGGCAACCGCAGATCATTCCCAAAAATTACTTTTTCCGGAGTCTGACCCGTAGTTTCATGTATTGCCGAGCGATATGCCATCAGAAACAAGGAGATGTGCGTACCCCAATCTTTCTGGAACTTATCCACTACTTTCCTCATGTGCTCTTCCAAGGTTCGATTGAAACGTTCCACCATGCCATCTGACTGAGGATGCAATGCAGTTGTTCGAGTTTTCCGAATACCCAATTTCTTGCACATTTCTTGGAATACGACTGATTCGAAATTCCTGCCTTGGTCAGAATGTAACTCCATCGGTACACCAAACCTCGCTACCCAATTGTTAGTGAACACCTCTGCCTCTTGATTTGGAATCGGGTAAACTTCTGGCCATTTGCTGAAATAGTCCATAACAACTAATACGTACTTGTTCCCGAGTTTGCTAGTAGGAAATGGGCCAGCTACATCCATGGCAATCCTCTCAAACGGTGCACCTGTGTTGTACTGCTTCATCTGTCCATGACTTCTCGACTTCGGACCCTTTGCTTTGATGCACACCTCACAGTTGGCAATCCACTCCGCGATCGACTGCCGGCAACCAACCCAATAGAATCTCTGCTTGACTTTCTCCAACGTTTTCGTGACTCCGAGATGACCTCCACTTGGGTCATTATGTAGCTCATTCAAAACATCAGAGATTTTCTTCCTTGGGACAACTACCAGCTTCCGAGCGCATTGACCATCTCCGCTTTCCCATACTCTATGTAAGCAACCGGATACCAATTTCAGACTGTTCCACTGCGCCCAATATGACTTGGCAACAGGACTCTCTGCTGACATCTCCTCTCTTGTTGGTCGTTCGTTTTGCTCGATTCCTTGCATCACACGTACCAGATCTGGGTCCTCTAGCTGATGCTTCCTTAGTTGATCCATGTTCCATTCGTCCGTAGATGTTATAGTCATTAGCCGCACATCTATAAGATCTTTCTTAGCCTCAGCTTTCGAACAATGCTTGCATTCTAGGTTACATGGTCGCCGGGACATTGCATCAGCATTGCCGTGGTTGCTGCCTTTGCGATGCTCTATGGAAAAGTCATAACTTTGTAGTCGCTCTATCCACCGTGCCAATTGACCTTCTGGATTACGGAACTGCAAGAGCCATTTCAAGGCTGCATGGTCTGTCCTGACGTGAAATCGCTGTCCATAGAGATACTTGTGGAAATGCTTGATGCACTCCACCAATGCCAGTAGTTCTCTCCGTGTTACACAATAGTTCCTTTCGGGCTTCCCAATTGTGCGGCTATAGTACGCCACTACCTTCTCCTGCCCATCGACAATCTGTGACAAAACCCCTCCAATCGCGTAACCGCTCGCGTCTGTATCCAAAATAAATGTTGAGCCTGGGATTGGATACGCTAACATTGGGGCAGTGCACAGCCGTTCCTTGAAGGTTTGGAAAGCCACTTCATGTTCCTTCTTCCAATCAAATGACATATTCTTCCTGGTCAACTCATGAAGGCTACTGGCTACGCTGGCGAAATTCGGTACAAATCGACGATAATACGTGCACAGTCCGAGGAAACTTCGTAGCTCATGTAAATTTTTCAGTCTTGGCCAATCCTTTACTGCTTCGATCTTCTCTTTAGCAGTGCATTTCCCTCCGTAGTAACCTTGTGACCTAAGTAACTTACTTCCTTCTTGAACAATGCACACTTTTTGGGACTTAATTTCAGACCGGCGCCAGCTATCCTTTGGAAAACTTCCTCCAAGTTCTTAAGGTGTTCCTCAAAGCTTTTTCCCAGCACGATGATGTCATCCATGTACACCAAACATGTTTTCCAATGCAGTCCTTTCAATACTTGATCCATGAGTCTCTCAAAAGTAGCTGGAGCGTTACATAGTCCAAAGGGCATTACCGTAAATTGCCACAGCCCCTCTCCAATGCTGAAGGCTGTCTTTTCCTTATCCTCATCTTTCACCTCTACTTGCCAATAGCCGCTTTTCAAGTCCAGTGTTGAGAACCATTTCGTACCAGATAGTGAGTCCAGAGTATCGTCAATTCTGGGTAATGGATAGCTGTCCTTTTTCGTTACGTCGTTCAACTTCCGGTAGTCCACACAGAACCGCATTTTTCCATCCTTTTTCTTCACTAGCACTACCGGTGAGCTCCATGGACTAGCTGATGGTTCGATCACGCCGCTGTCACTCATTTCTTGTATAATTTCTCTTACCACTTGGCGTTTGGCCAATGGAACACTTCGAGGAGCTTGGCGGATTGGTCTCGCGTCACCGGTATCAATGTGATGCTTCACTACATTGGTAAGACCTTGGTTGCTTAAGATATCCACACCAACTATGATCTCATCAACAATATCTGCCACTATAAAATTGTGCAGTACGGTGACATTTCCAATTCCGATTTCACATGTTATTTCTCCTTGGACTGTGAGACAGAGATTATGGGGCATCCAATTGCGGGAGAAAGCCTACGCCCCTGGCGGCTGACTCTCTTTAGTTTAACGGTTGGTTGGATTGGGAGACTTGCTCATCTCCTTCAGCCTTGCGCTTACGTCCGCTTGCATTACTGGAATTATTGGAGCTAGATACAGATCCACAATAACGTGCAATATGACCAGATTTTCCGAACTTGAAGCATTTAATGGCCGCTTCGTTTTTCTGTTGCTTTCCGTTCATTGCCTCTAGGATTGCGTTCACCCATTCTGGTCGTTCTACTTCCACACGATGAGCTTTGTACGCTGGTTTGCACAAAAGTGATGCTGTTTCTTGAGTTAGAGCATGTGATACCGTCTCCGCAAATGATCTCTTTGGATTTGCATAGGTGGCCCGCTTCGTCTCCACATCACGTATTCCATTTATGAAACTTTGTATCTTTACCCTCTCCATGTACTCTACAGGTGCATCCGCGTTTGCTAGGTGCGCTAACCTCTCGATGTCCGATGCAAATTCTTGTAAGGTCTCACTGGGCTTCTGGCATCGATTTTGTAGCTCTATTTGGTAAATCTGCTTCCGATGCTCGCTACCATAACGTCCCTCCACAGCACCCATCAATGCTTCATAGTTGTTTCTTTCGCCATCAGGAATTGTCTGTAAGATTTCGGCTGCCGGTCCTTTCAATGCTACGAAGAGTGCAGCGACTTTGTCTTCAGCGCCCCAGTTGTTCACAGCTGCTGTCTTCTCAAATTGTAGCTTAAATACCTGGAAAGGAACAGAACCGTCAAATGATGGGGTTTTTACCTTGGGTGCGCTTGTTGAAACAGTTGGACGATTTAGCTGCAACTCCTGGATCCGTCCTCTCAACGCATTAACTTCAGCGTTAATTTTATCTTGAAGTTCTGCAATCTTTGCATCTTGTGCCTCCAGATGAGATGACATATAAGCCTTGTGTTCTTCCAGTTGAGTGGAGATCTGCGACATTCGTGTCTCCTGCTCTTCCAGCCTTGATGACATATAAGCCTTGTGTTCTTCCAACTGAGATACCATGTGTGTCTTCTGTTCTTCCAACTGAGATGACATGCGTGTCTCCTGTTGCTCCAACTGAGATGCCATGCAAGTTTTCTGTTCTTCAAACTTTGATGTTATATTCGTCGACATCTGAGCCAATACAGCCAACAGCGAGTCTGTGTCCACATTTGCCACTGAATGCGGAGTATCCTTTTGCTCTTCTATTTTCGTCGCTCCCTCTTCCGAAAGCTGAAAAACATAATCGTCAACGTTGATTCCTTCCGCTTCCATAGCCTCGCGTAGACGTGATTGTAGCTCTGGCTCATTGCCTGTTGTTACCATTCCACGTTTCTCCAACTCGTTTTTGAGTTGTTGGATCTTCAAGTCATTAAACTTTGCCATATCCTTGCAATGTCCTTGTTATCGTTTTCAATGTCCGTGTTATCCTTTTCAATGTCCTTGTATTTATTTAACAATACCGCTTCTGACACCAATTGTGACGAATTCGATGATTCCTTGATTATTTTCCCTGAGTTCGATCACTGTACGTTAAATAAAACACTCCGATTCTGCTTAATAAGTAGTACGCTTTATTCAGTACTAAAAACCGTAGTACAATATCGCGGGTTAATTTACTGTTCAGTACTTCACTGTACAACACTTCAAAATAAACTGATTGATGTGCGTTGTCTTTGCGCGGTTTATATACCCCAGCAAACAGCAGCTTCACAACCTAGAAATGTCTACACCTTTCTGGTTTATTCGTGCAACAGTGTTCTCGAAGCGTTTATCTATCGTCATCTCCTCTTTGTGCCACATTCGCAACCACGCGAGCTGCCTCTCCCTCTGTCGCTCTCACGTCTTGTAATTTTCCACCTAAGTCTGATCGTCCCGATCAGACACATTTCCCGATCCAAACGTTGCTAGCCTCTCCAGGTGAACCACCTTCATTTTGTTTCGTGGTCTTCCAACAGTTTGTATGCGGTAGACAACATCATTTATCCGCTTTATTACTTTATATGGGCCTTCCCAGTTACATTGCAGTTTTGGGGACAAACCTTTCTTTCGTTGTGGGTTGTATAACAGCACTAAATCTCCTTCTTTAAAACCTTCCGAGTTGATGGCTTTGTCGTATCTGGCTTTCATCTTATCACTCATGATCTTCGTCCGTTGTCTTACAAGATCGTGTATTTCTCTAATTTCTTCTTCCAAGATGCTAGTGGATTTCCTGGCATTTATTTCTTCATCAGCATTTATCCCAAACTTCAAGTCAGCTGGCAACCGCAGATCATTCCCAAAAATTACTTTTTCCGGAGTCTGACCCGTAGTTTCATGTATTGCCGAGCGATATGCCATCAGAAACAAGGAGATGTGCGTACCCCAATCTTTCTGGAACTTATCCACTACTTTCCTCATGTGCTCTTCCAAGGTTCGATTGAAACGTTCCACCATGCCATCTGACTGAGGATGCAATGCAGTTGTTCGAGTTTTCCGAATACCCAATTTCTTGCACATTTCTTGGAATACGACTGATTCGAAATTCCTGCCTTGGTCAGAATGTAACTCCATCGGTACACCAAACCTCGCTACCCAATTGTTAGTGAACACCTCTGCCTCTTGATTTGGAATCGGGTAAACTTCTGGCCATTTGCTGAAATAGTCCATAACAACTAATACGTACTTGTTCCCGAGTTTGCTAGTAGGAAATGGGCCAGCTACATCCATGGCAATCCTCTCAAACGGTGCACCTGTGTTGTACTGCTTCATCTGTCCATGACTTCTCGACTTCGGACCCT
Source organism: Campiglossa producta (assembly GCA_964058755.1). Classification (NCBI taxonomy): domain Eukaryota; kingdom Metazoa; phylum Arthropoda; class Insecta; order Diptera; family Tephritidae; genus Campiglossa; species Campiglossa producta. The sequence goes on from CAXKVI010000004.1 coordinate 50,232,561, forward strand.
TTGCTTTGATGCACACCTCACAGTTGGCAATCCACTCCGCGATCGACTGCCGGCAACCAACCCAATAGAATCTCTGCTTGACTTTCTCCAACGTTTTCGTGACTCCGAGATGACCTCCACTTGGGTCATTATGTAGCTCATTCAAAACATCAGAGATTTTCTTCCTTGGGACAACTACCAGCTTCCGAGCGCATTGACCATCTCCGCTTTCCCATACTCTATGTAAGCAACCGGATACCATCTCCTCTCTTGTTGGTCGTTCGTTTTGCTCGATTCCTTGCATCACACGTACCAGATCTGGGTCCTCTAGCTGATGCTTCCTTAGTTGATCCATGTTCCATTCGTCCGTAGATGTTATAGTCATTAGCCGCACATCTATAAGATCTTTCTTAGCCTCAGCTTTCGAACAATGCTTGCATTCTAGGTTACATGGTCGCCGGGACATTGCATCAGCATTGCCGTGGTTGCTGCCTTTGCGATGCTCTATGGAAAAGTCATAACTTTGTAGTCGCTCTATCCACCGTGCCAATTGACCTTCTGGATTACGGAACTGCAAGAGCCATTTCAAGGCTGCATGGTCTGTCCTGACGTGAAATCGCTGTCCATAGAGATACTTGTGGAAATGCTTGATGCACTCCACCAATGCCAGTAGTTCTCTCCGTGTTACACAATAGTTCCTTTCGGGCTTCCCAATTGTGCGGCTATAGTACGCCACTACCTTCTCCTGCCCATCGACAATCTGTGACAAAACCCCTCCAATCGCGTAACCGCTCGCGTCTGTATCCAAAATAAATGTTGAGCCTGGGATTGGATACGCTAACATTGGGGCAGTGCACAGCCGTTCCTTGAAGGTTTGGAAAGCCACTTCATGTTCCTTCTTCCAATCAAATGACATATTCTTCCTGGTCAACTCATGAAGGCTACTGGCTCCGCTGGCGAAATTCGGTACAAATCGACGATAATACGTGCACAGTCCGAGGAAACTTCGTAGCTCATGTAAATTTTTCAGTCTTGGCCAATCCTTTACTGCTTCGATCTTCTCTTTAGCAGTGCATTTCCCTCCGTAGTAACCTTGTGACCTAAGTAACTTACTTCCTTCTTGAACAATGCACACTTTTTGGGACTTAATTTCAGACCGGCGCCAGCTATCCTTTGGAAAACTTCCTCCAAGTTCTTAAGGTGTTCCTCAAAGCTTTTTCCCAGCACGATGATGTCATCCATGTACACCAAACATGTTTTCCAATGCAGTCCTTTCAATACTTGATCCATGAGTCTCTCAAAAGTAGCTGGAGCGTTACATAGTCCAAAGGGCATTACCGTAAATTGCCACAGCCCCTCTCCAATGCTGAAGGCTGTCTTTTCCTTATCCTCATCTTTCACCTCTACTTGCCAATAGCCGCTTTTCAAGTCCAGTGTTGAGAACCATTTCGTACCAGATAGTGAGTCCAGAGTATCGTCAATTCTGGGTAATGGATAGCTGTCCTTTTTCGTTACGTCGTTCAACTTCCGGTAGTCCACACAGAACCGCATTTTTCCATCCTTTTTCTTCACAAGCACTACCGGTGAGCTCCATGGACTAGCTGATGGTTCGATCACGCCGCTGTAACTCATTTCTTGTATAATTTCTCTTACCACTTGGCGTTTGGCCAATGGAACACTTCGAGGAGCTTGGCGGATTGGTCTCGCGTCACCGGTATCAATGTGATGCTTCACTACATTGGTAAGACCTTGGTTGCTTAAGATATCCACACCAACTATGATCTCATCAACAATATCTGCCACTATAAAATTGTGCAGTACGGTGACATTTCCAATTCCGATTTCACATGTTATTTCTCCTTGGACTGTGAGACAGAGATTATGGGGCATCCAATTGCGGGAGAAAGCCTACGCCCCTGGCGGCTGACTCTCTTTAGTTTAACGGTTGGTTGGATTGGGAGACTTGCTCATCTCCTTCAGCCTTGCGCTTACGTCCGCTTGCATTACTGGAATTATTGGAGCTAGATACAGATCCACAATAACGTGCAATATGACCAGATTTTCCGAACTTGAAGCATTTAATGGCCGCTTCGTTTTTCTGTTGCTTTCCGTTCATTGCCTCTAGGATTGCGTTCACCCATTCTGGTCGTTCTACTTCCACACGATGAGCTTTGTACGCTGATTTGCACAAAAGTGATGCTGTTTCTTGAGTTAGAGCATGTGATACCGTCTCCGCAAATGATCTCTTTGGATTTGCATAGGTGGCCCGCTTCGTCCCCACATCACGTATTCCATTTATGAAACTTTGTATCTTTACCCTCTCCATGTACTCTACAGGTGCATCCGCGTTTGCTAGGTGCGCTAACCTCTCGATGTCCGATGCAAATTCTTGTAAGGTCTCACTGGGCTTCTGGCATCGATTTTGTAGCTCTATTTGGTAAATCTGCTTCCGATGCTCGCTACCATAACGTCCCTCCACAGCACCCATCAATGCTTCATAGTTGTTTCTTTCGCCATCAGGAATTGTCTGTAAGATTTCGGCTGCCGGTCCTTTCAATGCTACGAAGAGTGCAGCGACTTTGTCTTCAGCGCCCCAGTTGTTCACAGCTGCTGTCTTCTCAAATTGTAGCTTAAATACCTGGAAAGGAACAGAACCGTCAAATGATGGGGTTTTTACCTTGGATGCGCTTGTTGAAACAGTTGGACGATTTAGCTGCAACTCCTGGATCCGTCCTCTCAACGCATTAACTTCAGCGTTAATTTTATCTTGAAGTTCTGCAATCTTTGCATCTTGTGCCTCCAGATGAGATGACATATAAGCCTTGTGTTCTTCCAGTTGAGTGGAGATCTGCGACATTCGTGTCTCCTGCTCTTCCAGCCTTGATGACATATAAGCCTTGTGTTCTTCCAACTGAGATACCATGTGTGTCTTCTGTTCTTCCAACTGAGATGACATGCGTGTCTCCTGTTGCTCCAACTGAGATGCCATGCAAGTTTTCTGTTCTTCAAACTTTGATGTTATATTCGTCGACATCTGAGCCAATACAGCCAACAGCGAGTCTGTGTCCACATTTGCCACTGAATGCGGAGTATCCTTTTGCTCTTCTATTTTCGTCGCTCCCTCTTCCGAAAGCTGAAAAACATAATCGTCAACGTTGATTCCTTCCGCTTCCATAGCCTCGCGTAGACGTGATTGTAGCTCTGGCTCATTGCCTGTTGTTACCATTCCACGTTTCTCCAACTCGTTTTTGAGTTGTTGGATCTTCAAGTCATTAAACTTTGCCATATCCTTGCAATGTCCTTGTTATCGTTTTCAATGTCCGTGTTATCCTTTTCAATGTCCTTGTATTTATTTAACAATACCGCTTCTGACACCAATTGTGACGAATTCGATGATTCCTTGATTATTTTCTCTGAGTTCGATCACTGTACGTTAAATAAAACACTCCGATTCTGCTTAATAAGTAGTACGCTTTATTCAGGACTAAAAACCGTAGTACAATATCGCGGGTTAATTCACTGTTCAGTACTTCACTGTACAACACTTCAAAATAAACTGATTGATGTGCGTTGTCTTTGCGCGGTTTATATACCCTAGCAAATAGCAGCTTCACAACCTTGAAATGTCTACACCTTTCTGGTTTATTCGTGCAACAGTGTTCTCGAAGCGTTTATCTATCGTCATCTCCTCTTTGTGCCACATTCGCAAACACGCGAGCTGCCTCTCCCTCTGTCGCTCTCACGTCTTGTAACTAAACAGCTGTAGTTGTGGTAGTGACGCTAGTGATGGAAATACGCTAGAGCTGGGAGATGAGCGATTCTTGAGAACATTCGCCACAATATGTATACCTTTCTATCCAGGTTTTTGGGAAACGCAACCTGGTAATTTCCCAGGAAATTATCTGAAGATGGTTGACAGGGTTGGAGATGGTTAGCGTTATCTTTATGGTATGGTTACGGATAGAGCTGCAAAACGATCGATAGTGGCGCCATTCGATATTTTCGATAGTTGCCAAATAATATCGATAGTTAGAAACTATCGTAATTTAAGTTTGGAGGAACTTCAACTCCGATCATATCCATACATAATTTACATGTACATGTGCCAAAAAAGTAAAAAATTACAAATATTGCAATTTGAGCGTTAATTTCTAAATAAGTACGATCACAGAGTCACTTATGGTCTGATTTTATAAAACGAAACGCGACGCGAAGAGTCACGTTCACCCAAGGGAAACCCAATTCGTAGTTTATAAATCACTTCGTGACTGTAAGTGACTGTGGGTGAATATGAGTACGTTTCTTACGTTTTTTGGTAACATATAAGAACGCGAACTGACGCGAACAGTCATTTTAGCTGTCAAACTAAACACTTGCTTTTGGGTCGCGTTTGCTGGAATCACTTTACTTATTTCTAATATTTTTTTTAGCAATTTAAAAAAAAAATTAAAAAAAAAAAACAGAAAACAATTTGAGGCATGGGTAATTTGATGATAATTTTTAGAAAAAAACTTCGTTTTCGAGAAAAATCCAAAAAACTTAAAATTTGGACTTTTGACAACTTTTTTTGAGAACATATTGGATCGATTGGGACTTTTTAAGTTATTTTTCGATATTTGTTTCCTTTAGGGGTCAACTGCTAATAAATTAGTTAAAATTGTGGGAGATAGCTCAAAAGACGGGATTTGGCCTCAGGATCACGAATCCGGAAGCGCTTTTTTAATATTTTGCTTCTGTGGAGATATTTGCAATCAAAGTTGCCAGTTTTCATGTGGTTGTTGTAATTTTATTAGGCAACCACCCGGACTTAAGATGGCATAGCTCAGGTTTATTTTTATAAGCGCGGCCGAAGGGCGACAACTCAGAAAGGTGTTTCGCACATAAATACCATGGATTCCGCCCCAATTTTGGTATCGGACTCGATTCATGATCCTGAGGCCAAAACCCGTCTTTTGAGTTATTTCCCATAATTTTAGCTAATTTATTAGCAGCCGACCACTTAAGGAAACAAATACCAATTTTTCTGACGGGGAACCTAAGCTCTCTACAAAAATTTGAAGTCCAATGCGGAGATTTATTTAACCGCGGTCCTACACCATCTATTATATAACACCCTTATATTACATACAACAATTTGCAAACTTCTATGCAAATATAAACATACATATTTCACATAAAAATATGTCTCCTGACATGTTTCAACGCGGTTTGGCACTCGCTAGCTGCTGAGATGCTGAAGTTTCCCAACTTCAACGAAAACGAAGAATAAACAGTCACAAATGCAAAACAAAACACTCAAACACAAACAAATCCTCACCATAACACTCTTTTCACAAAATTTTATAATTTCATAATTTCAACAATGGAAATAAGTCAAGAGCACTAAAACATTTTATTTTACTTTGTGGCTGGTTTACATTTTTGTTTGTGTTAGCTAGCAGAATTGCCAACTACCGCGAATGCAGACCTGTCAAACGCAGTGACTGCGTCGTGATAACGTAACTGGATGAACGCGAAAACTTACGTGCTTATAAATTACGAACTTGAGGGTGATGGTGAGGGTGAGTGACCGCGTCGCGTCTAGTTACCGTGATTTAGAAAATCAGGACATTAATATTATACGCATCACAAATTTTCATACCATCGATAGTTTTGCAGCTCTAGTTACCGATAACAAAGATTAATTAAGCTTTACTGATGGCTCAAATTAATTAATTCCAGAAATTTTTGCGAAGTAATTTTGGAGTAAAGCTGGTAATGTTAATTCAACAATCTTTCGAAAATGAGTAAGAACATTAAACAGCTTGAGGATGCAGAGCTACAAATGCGGCTTGTAGCACTAGGGTATCCTAAACTACCTGTTACAGAAACAACACGTTCTATTCTTTTAAATAAGCTAAATACGTCTAAAAAAAAGTATTATGTGAGACCTGACTCATTTAAGGAGCCAATTGTAAGTCAACATATATCATCTTGTCGGACTGAAGCAATAAGAATGTTATATTCTACAGAAGACAATGAGTTAGCTTCTGAAAACGTCTGCGAACATATGTCGACAAGTAAACCTGATAAAATATATCAATCTGCACAAGTTTCTTTGCCTTGTGTTATGAGTAGAGGTAAGAGATTGGATAAAGTATATATAACTAATGCTGATTACGCCATCCGCAGTTCACTCGATAGCAAAACATCTCTTACTTCATCCAAGGATCAGCAATCACATTTGGGTGTTGTAAACAGGTTATTGAGCTTTCGTGACAGAAGCTATAGAAAACCAAATATTTCCCCTGGTCAAATACAGGCTATTTCATCGTTGTCAAAACAATCTAATAAATATCTCACAAAATCAAAAAGGACGATACATGAATTCCTATCTTATATTAGCGCGCAATCTCGACTAAACCAAAGCTTTAAGCCATATTTGCTGGTTGGAACATTCATAACCTTCTTTTTTTCCTTGGCTTTTATTTACGTGAGAAATCCAAATGGTATGAAAATTGCTGATATCGGAAGTCAAATAAGTGTATGCGAATCTGAAACTTCTCATGATTGTGTCCCAGCGGATAGTTTGGATAACACGATCAGCTTATTAAAACATATGCTTAAAATGCTTGAAATGAACTCAAATAGAGACTATTGCAGCAACAAAAAAGTAATGTTTACTGAAACGGACTTAGTCAAATATACTAAAGAAAACGGATTTAACATCACGAGCATTAAAAGAAACTTATCTTATGCTAAAATGCTGTCTGAACGAAACCCCCAGTGGAAAATTTTAATTACTCATAAAGAGGACATAAGCTATGCAATGTCTATTACAAGGCCATCTTTATTGTGCACATTTTACATAAAAATTCAAAGTTTCTTTATTATTATTGGCATAGGGGCTATAATTGCTATATTTTCGGGATTGCTCTATGCAATATACAGGTACGTCAGGGCATGGCGAGTCAATCGTTCACATATTCTTCAACAATTTACTACAGATATTGTCAATGAACTTATTTATAGAGCTTCTTTAAGTGAAACCCTCGAGGAACGTGAGTTAGTTGTAACTCATATGCGTGATAAGTTAATTCCACTGAACAAACGAAAAAGTTATTTAAAATTTTGGAATGAAGCATTGCATATCTTAGAAGCAAACGACAGCAGAATTCAGTTCGGTGTAAGAATTCTCGATGGAGAAGAATACCGTACAATGAAATGGCTGGGTAATGCTAATTCAAATACTAGATTGAGTGGTTTGTTCAAGAAATGGCAAAGTCCTGCGTTTGATTATGCAAATAAAATTGTAAATCCACCAACATCTTGCTTAAAAATAAGGCATATGTTTGACACTACCGAGACAAATATTTCTAATCTAAAACAAATAATTGAAGCTGCCTTAGTTGAAAAAGTTGGAAGTCGTTGTGGTATAAGAGATATACAGATTGATAAGCAGACGTGTTGCGTATATGTGAGGTGCAATAGTGAAGTTGATGCCGGAATAATACATAATGAAATAAATGGTTGGTGGTTTGACAAACGACTAATTTCAATAAAATTTTTGCGACTGCAACGTTACTTGGCACGTTTCCCGAATAACGAAAGCACGGGGGGTCCATGAAAATCCGTAATTTCATTATATTGGTTCACACTTAAAACACATAAATACATATATGATTTATAATAAAATAATTTCAGTTAAAACATTTCGATTTGAAGCTTTTCTTTCAACAATAGACGCTAATTTTATAGATTACACGGGCTTAAATGTCGTATATGTAGCTCCAACTCCCAAATTAACAAAAAAATTATGAGGATCGATAGATATTCACCTCTGTTCTGATTGTCGGAACGAGTGTCGTTTGTAGTGTTGTCATTTTAGCCTGCGCGTAAAAAACTAAATACCTCTTTATTTCCTAATACTAGTTTAGGAATACCTTTTTGGTATCTTATGTTTTATTTTTGCGTATTATACTAGAAAGTTTTACAGCGCAATTTTAGAATTCAAGTAATAAAAAATACAAGGAAAAGTATGATGATAAACAGAGATGTTAAAACTGGTAGTTAACTTTGAATTCCAGCATTGCCAGCCTGCACCAACATACAATGTAGTAGAGTCTTTAACCCCTACATCACTCCTCTCCTAAAACAGCGAAAGGTAGCTGTAGTGATACCACCTCGCTGTGTGTAGCCAATGAGTCTTCTCGTGGGAGATATGCAGGCTTGAGTCTATCAATCGAGACCGTGACTTGCTTCGTGCCAATCAAAATGGTATATGTCTTTGGATACCTGTTGATCACCAGGTACGGGCCATCGTACGGAGCCTTGAGCGGTCTATGTATGGTATCATCTCGTAAAAACACATGACTGCAAAATCGAAGATCCTTGGGAACATAAACAGGCGCCCTTCCATGCTGTGACGTCTGCGTAGGCCGCAGCTGTTCAAAATGTTGTTTAATTTTTTGTAAAAATGCGGGTTCGTCTACCGTTATCTCTCGCGCGCTTTCGAAGAACTCACCCGGAAGCCTGAGGGTTTGACCGTAGAGCATTTCGGCTATGGACACACCCAACTCCTCCTTTACCGCGGATCTCAGGCCCAAGAGGACTACCGGCAGAATGTCAACCCAATTTATATCGGTAGTGTGGCATCTTAATGCTGCCTTTAGAACGCGATGCCATCTCTCTACCATGCCGTTCGCTTGCGGGTGGTAACTTGTGGTGTGGATGTGCTTGGCGCCCAGCAACTTGGCCAAATGATTAAATAAACTGCTTTCGAACTGTCTGCCTTGATCGGTTGTGATAAACTTCGGCACTCCAAACCTACTGATCCATCCGTTGAGCAGCTCCCTCGCAACCGTTTCAGCCGTCATGTCCGTTAGCGGAAAAACCTCAATCCACCTCGAAAACCGATCGACACATGTTAGACAATATGTGTACCCTCGTGATACCGGAAATGGTCCAACAATGTCCACGTTCACGTGCTCGAAACGCTTACTGGGAACTCCAAAAGTCTCCAATGCACTTTTTGTATGTCGTGCAATTTTGCAACGCTGGCATGCCAGGCAACTGCGAACTCGAGCTCGTATATCCGCGCTCATCCCTTTCCACACGTAACAAGCGGTTATAAGCTTTTTGGTTGCTCTTGCTCCAGGGTGAGCAAGGCCGTGCGTAGCGTCGAAAACTACTTGCCGCAGGGGCTCCGGAACATATGGTCTTATCTTCCCCATCGAATCGTCACAAAATATCTCTATTCCGGTATCTGGATGCTTGTATTTTATTAAATGCAAGGAGGTATTATCGTCGCTGAGCATTCCTAACAACTCTTCGCACCTCTGCTGTTCGTCGTGTAAAAGCTTCAGATCTAGTGGAGTAGGTGCTGCGAATGTTGTCACTCTCGACAGCATATCAGCAACGATGTTTTCGGCTCCACTGATGTGCCGTATATCTGTAGAAAACTGGCTCACAAAATTCAACTGCCGTGTCTGTCGAGGGGAAAGTTTTTCCCAACTTTGTTCAAAAGCTTGAATTAAAGGCTTGTGGTCCGTAAAGATAATAAATTGCGTCCCTTCCAAAAAATATCTGAAGTGTCGAATCGCTCTATGGATGGCGAGTAACTCGCGATCGTAGGTACTGTACCGTGCTTCCGTTTTCGTAAATTTTTGGGAAAAGAAGCCAAGTGGCTGCCACCTGCCTTCCACTAACTGTTGCAGTGCAGCGCCCATTGCGACATCAGACGCATCTGCCACCAATGCGATAGTGGCTCCCCTCTCTGGGAACGAGATTAGTGCTTGTTTTGCGAGCTGTAACTTAAGCTCTTCAAACGCCTTCTCGGCGGCTTGTGTCCACCTCAACTTCGTCTTATCATTCTTTTTGCAAGGGCCCATCATGTCCTGAAGCGGAGCTTCGATGGCTGCAGCTCGCGGAAGAAATCGCCTATAAAAATTGACTGCCCCCAAAAATCGTCGTAGTTCGTGCACCTCCTTTGGCTTCTTTAAATCGAGAATGCCTTGTACCTTGCGAGGCAAGGGTGAAATGCCCTTCGGAGATACTGAATGTCCCAGAAATTCGACCTCTGACAAGCCCACTTGGCACTTATCCAGGTTTATCACCAGACCTTTTTCACGATATCGATCAAAAAGCTGTTGTAAATGCATGACATGCTCTTCTTGCGACGTCGAAGCCACAAGAACATCGTCAAGATACGGGAAAGCGAACGGCAATCCTGCCACCGTGTCGTCCATAAACCGTTGAAAGGTTTGGGCGGCGTTTCTCAGCCCGAACGTCATGTACTTGAACTCAAAAAGCCCAAATGGTGTTACTATCGCGGTCTTTGGAATATCTGCCGGGTGTACTGGGATTTGGTGGTACGCCTTCTTACAATCTATAACTGAAAAAATGGTTTTACCGCGTAAATCTCCAAAAAAATCTTGTATGTGGCGTATGGGATACTTATCTGGAATGGTTTTTGCGTTGAGGTTGCGGTAATCTCCACATGGCCGCCACGACCCGTTGGCCTTTTGCACCATGTGCAATGGGCTAGCCCACTGGCTTTTTGAACGTTGACAGATACCCCTCTCCAATAAATATTGAAACTCCTGCTTTGCTATGTTTAATTTCTCCGGTGATAGCCGTCTTGCTTTCTGCACCACCGGTGCCCCTCTCGTTTCGATGAAGTGATAGACACCGCAACTGCTGTTCGATGCTTTGTCTTCGGTGAGGTCGACATAGCGTGTTAAAATTTCGTGAAAAACATTAGAGCATTTAAGCGTAGTAATATTTTGTGGTGGTTTTATTACTAGGCATCCCATTTGAGTATTTGTCGCTCGATCGACAATCATTTTATTTTTCATATCCACCAAAATGTCGAAGTTTTGTAGAAAGTCGGCGCCTATTATCGGGTAGGCTACGTCGGCTACGATGAATAGCCAGGTAAACATTCGCTCAAATCCAAAATCTAGCGTTATACTCCTCCTTCCGTATGTGTCAATTTGGGTGTTGTTTGCGGCGATCAATTTCATTGCCGCCGTTTGTTGTGTGTCGTTGCTACGTCTGGGTACTACTGAGACTTCGGCCCCAGTGTCTATTAAAAATCTAGTTGCGGACTTTTTGTCCAATATATAGAGGCGGCTCGACGCCTGGTTAGCCTCCGTTGTAGCCGCTTTGAACGGAGGGCTGATTAGTTTTCCGTACGCGTGCGTGTAAAACTGCACGGAGACCGGCATCTTGAAGCCTGGTTACCAAAAGTGCGATGATACCAGCATATATCGTTTCTTTGTTCAGACGCGCTTGTCGTTGTGGTAGTTGGTCTTGCCCGGGGCGCATTAATTCGCTCGGCTGGCATTCTGCGCTCGACCCGGTTCCGCGTGCTTCGCTCTAACCTGTCTAACCTGCCAACCAGTTCGGCGATGGCAGCTTCTGCACCGCTGGTGGTTGCGTCAACCGCATTGACGACATTCACCGCCGCTACCTCCATAATACCGTCGGCTCTCTTTGCCAATGCTTCTACATTCTCATCTACTGCCCTTAAAATTTGTTGCACATGCGGCGGTAGACGACGCATAAAAATTGACTTCAACACCTCTTCGTCTAATCTGTTTTGCGCTAGATCTTTCATTTCTCTTAGCAAGGTGGATGGCTTCTTATCGTTCAGGTCGCAAGAATCGAAAAGACGCTTAAGCTTTTTTTCGGTCGATTCTCCGAATTCATCTAGAAGTCGCTTTTTTAGTGCCTCATATTTGCCCGAAGCAGGCGGTGACGCAATAATGTCGCTAGCGTGCATTAATACTGCTGAATCGATTTCAGCTACCACCGTATAATACTTGGTGTCGTCAGTCGTGATACCCGCGCGTATGAACTGCGCCTCCACTTGCGCAAACCATAGGCGAGGGTCTGGTTTCCAAAATGGTGGGGGCTTAACAGCAAGTCGCCCCAAATGTAGCATGTTTTCGGCATCTAAAAATCTCTCCTCTGTTTCGGTCGGCCCGTTGTTGTTGTTGTTGGTGTTCGGCATGTTAATCGGCGGGGTCACCACTTTAGGAATACCTTTTTGGTATCTTATGTTTTATTTTTGCGTATTATACTAGAAAGTTTTACAGCGCAATTTTAGAATTCAAGTAATAAAAAATACAAGGAAAAGTATGATGATAAACAGAGATGTTAAAACTGGTAGTTAACTTTGAATTCCAGCATTGCCAGCCTGCACCAACATACAATGTAGTAGAGTCTTTAACCCCTACACTAGTAACATTGTTAAAAATATTTTTATCAACAACTCTTTAACCGGTTACAACCGCGCTTTATATTTAGCTGCTACTAAGATTAAAAGGGAGAAACATTTTAAGTGTTTGCGGTTCAAGAATTCAAGACTACATATAAGAAAGACCGAAAATGATAGAGCTATTGTAATTAATACGTTTGAAGATCTGGCTGATCTGTCCACTTAGGTGGGTTTTTTTTATTATTATTAACTTTTAAAATGAACAATAACAATTTTATAGATGACAGCCCTATCATTAACGTCGTAAACGAAACAAATATGTTATCAGGAGCAACAAACACATTAACTATTGTACATCAGAATGTGCGAAGTCTGCGAAGGAATTTTGATTCATTGTGTTTAAACCTAGAAGCCTTTGAGTATCTCCCAGATATAGTTTTTGTATCGGAAATTTGGATTTTCTCCTATTTATTTATTTTTATTTATTTATTTATTTATTTATTACAGTCTTTTTTGACTTATATTATATCTTTACTATCACAATGACATTATCTAAAAGGTAGAGTCTTACAGTAATTAAATAATAATTGGTAATACTATTGCAGTCTTTTATCTCACTTAGTAGCTCATTATATGCCCTTAGCCCTTCATAATATATACTATTTTTATCAAACTCAGATCTTACAATAGGCAAATGAAAATTGTTCATATTTCTTGTTTGATAGCGGTGCACCTCGTTGTTATATCTCACTCGGTCTTTTATGTAGTTCGGCAGATTACCTGTTCATGTTGTGTATGAATTTCAAAGTGTGGTATTTAATGATTTGTTTAACACTAAGCAAGTTCAAATTCTCCGGCATTTCCAAGATTGGAGTATCAAATCGTTTTTTGAGTATAAATCGCATCACTTTGTTTTGCTTTATTTGTAATTTATGTATGTGTGTTGATGCCAATGTGAAGAGGATCGTGGGACAATATATGAAATGGGGTTCGATAATGGATATATAAACCATTGTTTTGTAATGTCTGCTAACGTATTTACATGATCGTATCATAAAGCCTATCTTTTTAGATATTTTTTTCTCCGTGTATATAAAATGCTCATGAAACTTCAGTCTATCATCTATTATTATTCCCAATATTTTATTTCATTCACTTTTTGTATAGGGGTATCAGCTATTTTTAGCATCACATTTTGCTCTTCTGTAGATTGTCTTCGCATAATCATCCATTTCGTTTTCTCTGTATTTATTTTGAGTTTATTTTGGCACAACCACACATATATATGTTGTTTAGGTCAGCTTGTATTTTTGATATAGCCTCAGGTGAAGATGAAGCTGACCATCTTCACCTGAGGCTATATCAAAAATACAAGCTGACCTAACCTAGTTAATAAAGCATCATCCGCGAAGAGTCGTACATGTATTTATATCATTAATATAGATGATGAACATAATTGCTGCTAGTAGTGATCCTTGCGGTAGGCCTAGTTCAATGTTTACTTCGTCCGATACTGCATTTCGTATTACTGTCCGCTGTTTTCTTCCATCAAGATATCTTTTGAACCAGTTAATTGCAATGCTACGTACACTGATGTTGTGCAGTTTCGTCAGCATGATGCCCCTGTCGATGGTTTCAAAGGCTCTTTTAAGATCAAGAAAAACTGGCACTGCTGTTTGTTTACTGGACATGCTTTCTTTCCACTCTGCTATTACCAAGTTGAGTGCAGTTTCACAAGAGTGCTTAGACCTGAATCCCGATTGTCGCTTATAATAATTTCGTGTTCATTAAGATATTCCAGTAGCTGCTCTTTTACAATGCTTTCCATAAGTTTCTCATCGCTAGGCAGTGTGTTGATAGGTCGTATCTCTTCAGGTTTCACTGTTCCTTTAACTTTTTCTACTGGCACAATTATAAAAGTCTTCCAGCACTCCGGGAAAACACCACTGTTTTAGGGGTGTAAGAGTAGGTCGCCTCCCCGTTGGTGCACCCTATTGTAAAATACTCGTTTTGAGATGTTTCATTGTTCATGTTGACTGCTTCTTTGAGACATTTCCACATTAGCCGTTGATTATCACAATTGTAATTGATTCTATTTTCCATATATTTTTTCTTTTTAATCTGATATCAATATAATTTACCCAAATATATGTTCTTACCCCCGAATTCTGTAAGCTGTCTCTAGTCACTAATAGAGACAATTCGTGTTCCAATTCCATGTTGTCCAATTACAAACCCCAAATTACAGGTGTAAAAGTAGGTCGCCTCCCAGTTGGTGCACCCTGGGTAACGCTAAATGACGTACATGGCCTACACGGCTAGTTTCTTGTATTGCCGGTTCTACGAGAACGGTACCAGTACTTGTGCTGTACCCATCGTGCCGAAACGACCCGGGCCGTTTTCTTATATCGACCCGAGCAATACACTCGGGGTGACCCTGTCTGACATTTAGGCAGGGCTACACCTCGCTACAACAACAACAGATCTCAATTTTGTGACTTGAGATGAGACCATGATAAAAATACTACAGGTAAAACCGTTAATGACACTAATGACGTTTTTAAGCTTTTCTCATACTCATTTTTTTCTCTCATTACTTTTCTGAATGGAGTTTTCAATCAAATAAATTACAAATCAAAATATTTTTTTTTTAATTTTTCTTGAATTTACGCTTAAATTTCTTGCTATAATTGTTAAAAATAGGAACTGTGAAAGCGGAGCGGATGAGCCCCCTCTAGCAAACTCATCTGCCATCTCATTTCCTGGCATACCACAGTGTCCAGGCATCCACTAACACGTGCATTGTAAATTGAAAAATATTTTTGGATTTTGTCTAATTTTTTTATTTTAAAATTTTTAAATATTTTTTTCTGTTTGACTGACATATTTTATATTGCTTAAATGTGTCAAAATAAAATCAGAAGAGAGAAAGGTTTTACCTTACAGTATTTTTATCATGGATGAGACAAAATTACAGAATTCCGGGGTAAATGCCAGTTTGTAATGTTCGAATTTCACTTTGTTCAACTCAGTTAGCTCGCGGTCGTACCATTTATTCATAAGTTTAATTTGTACTCGTTTTTCAAATGTTAGTACTTCCATTATTTCACTCAAGACATTGTGTATTAACCAAAGTATATTAAACAAAGTAATAGTGAACTTGACAGTTCTCTCTTTTCTGTAGGAGTTTTTCCGTCAAATGAAAAAAAATATTAACCCGTCCTGTTTAAGATTTTTAAATTTTTCCAATAGTGTGAAGAAAAAGCAAATTGTTTCATATAAATACAATACACTTGCCTTAGTTCCTTGCACGTTTAAATAAAGATTATAATTCGGATTAGCTAAACTCTAGCACATTGGGTTTGGAATATGCCCATGGTGGAATGCTTGTCGCAAGAGGCAACTAAAATCCATTTCGACCACGGTCAGGGGGTTGGTGGTTCGGCAGCTGTAAGAGCAAAGACTCAATACCGTACAACTCTGTTTGGTCCGTCACGTCCCTCTTACAACAGCAACAGCGAGCCGATTAATTTCTCGAAACCGAAAACTAAATCGTAACAGTTATTTTAATAAAAAAAAAACGAAACAGGTCTAAAATCCAGAACCGGTTCCAAACAAGTTTGTACTTTTTTTTATAAATTGATTACTTCATTTCGCGGACCTTTTCCTTGATAAGACGGTACCCTGGTTTTGACTTCAGTATAAAAAACTCGAATGAAAACCAATCCACCAGTTTCTGCGACACTCTGGCGGCAACCTTCTTGTGGTGACATCGGCGGAAATCGACAAATATTCAATACTCGCCATTCCTATAACGCAAAGGTCCGAAAAGAGGTACATAGATTCAAAAGTAGCCAAAGTTATTCCGTTACTATTTGGGATAGCATATATCGCGGTATTGATCATTTTTTGGCCTGAGCAAATGCTATCTAATTTTTCAGTAAAACAATTGTATGAGATACAAAAACTGTACATGGGTGGCAAAGGGTTAATACGCTTATTTACATTTTTTTGAAGGAAAAACTCCTACAAAAACAAAATATTTCAGTTGTCAATTCTACCTTGGTGAATTTGCCTTGGTATTAACTGGATTTTCTGCCCGATATCGCGTTTCGATAGTTCTGCTATATTGAAGTTCCTTAAGCCTCAACTACATGAAGCTTTGTTAACCTCACCTGACATTTGCAGCCTCAAAACTTTGCGCTCAACTTCAGAGGTATGCTACAATGAACGCTTTGACGCCTCTCTTTTATACATTTGTTTTCGTTATTTATTTCTTTGCTTTCAGAATGTTTTGGTAAATTTATTAATTTAATAGAGAAAAAATTAATTAATTATTATTTCCACCTAGTTTTAATTCTTAAATTAAAGCAAAATCATCAACATCTGATTGTCAAAGCAAGCAAAATTTGAGAGTTTGCCAAATTTCAACCTTGCTTCAACTTACCAATCCAGGGTGTTATGCGAAACCGTGCCCATTGGACGTTTGCAGCCGGGAGGCAAATCGTGGCTGTATTTGAACGGAGCCTCTCTGATACCGGGTCGCCTCAGAGAGTAAGCATGGCCTTACCACGGTACGGGGCTCCGCCGCGGCGGACGTCACATTTTCCCCTACTCTTCCCTTGACCCTAAGCTGGTATTGTCCGGCGATGGGTCGTACGAACAAGATGAACTCAAATAACCTAAATAAAAACGAAGATTTAGTACAAAGCATAAAAAACACGTATTGCCGGTTCTGCGAGAACGGTATTTGTACCTGTACAATACCCTTCGTACCGAAACGACCCGGGTTTTTTTTTATAATGACTCGGCCAAGAGCAATACATTTCGAAGTGACCCTGTCTAACGCGTCACGATTCCCTCACCTATTGTCATCCCCGGAACAGCCCCTTGCAGCACGGCTGCTCCTTATTCTCTTGATCCGGGCTGGCATTGAGCCAAATCCTGGCCCAAGAGAATGGTTCTGCTGCGTTTGTCGGAAGAAAATATATACAAGACGATCACACTCAGTACAGTGTGCATCATGCAAAGGTTGGTTGCACAAATCTAGTTGCTCCGGACTAGATCCGAAAACACATCGGCCCATTAGTTTCTATAAAAATTTTGTGGCGCCCTGCTGTTCACGTCGTAGGACGTCCCGAGGCAAGCGACGCTCATATGTTGCTCTATCGCCCTCTAATAATAATCAAGTCTCCACGACCTGCAATAATTATATTGCCCAGCAGAATATATGTGTTCCCGGCTGTAGCTTACTTCCTAGTGCATCAACAGCACAAGCACCCACTCATGGCTACTTTCTTCGTAGCACATCAGTTGATGCTTGTAGCACTACTGAGCTTCAGCCCCCGTCTCTAAACTCTTTAATAACTTCTTCCGGCACTAGCACGAATGAAAGTCAAGTCCATCAACTTCTGGTCCCTCACTCTTCGTGCACTGTATGTCGGCACAGGATATATGCGTCTGTGGCATCGGTCAAGTGCAACTCCTGCCTAGGCCTGTGTCACCTACGCATATGTTCTGGGCTCGCAAACAGAAATCTCTGGACTGATGTGTTTGTCGCGCCTTGCTGTCGAGTTGTGCAGCCCTCAACGCCGACGGATGTACACTCATCTAATAGTGAACGAATTCCGCCGGCTTCAGGACTGCAACGGAGATCAATATCGCGACATAACCTACCACCATCTAGGCGAACACATCAGTCTTTAACTCCCAGAGTGGCCATTGCCTCTCCTTCGCAATTTAAATTGTTGCAATTTAACTGCAACGGCTTGACCGGCAAGATTGCGGAGATAACCACATTTATGCAGCTACATAAAATCAAAATTGCTGCAATCCAGGAGACAAAACTTGGCCCCCACTCGAATCTCCGAGCGAGTGGAGGCTACCACGTACTCCGGCATGATCGTACAGACGGCGGAGGTGGTCTCGCGTTCCTTGTACACCATACGGTGCAGTATAGGGAATTTGATATCAACACTGACCAAAGTGACTTACCTTTAGAGTGTCAAGGTATAGTTATACAAGCTGGTGGCGTTGATCTCGAGCTAATCAATATATACATTCCTCCCGTCACCTGCTGCCCCAGAAGTTATCGTCCTGACCTTAGGGCGTTTCTTTGTGGCGATAACCGTATCATCATGGGCGATTTTAATGCCCATCATGATATGTGGCATTCACACCTTTCGGTGGAGGGCAGAGGACGGGAATTAGCCGAGCAAATTGATAACTCCTCTTTCTGTACTGTGAACGGAGACTCCTCAACTAGGATGGCTGTTAACTGCAGTAGCTCCCCGGACCTAACTATTGTTAGCCCGGGGTTAATTAACAGCATCAACTGGCAACCTATGGTGGCCCTGTCATCCGACCACCTGCCTATCATCCTGTCTGTCGATCGTGCCACGGATTTTATCACGTCGGAGAAACGAACTTACGTGAATTTCAAAAAGGCCAATTGGGTCGGCTTTTTGGAATTCACGGAGAGCTCCTTTGGTGATCTTCCCATTCCCACTGACGTACACGTTGGCGAGCGCAACATACGTGAGGTCATTAAAAAGGCTACAGCCCGTTTCATACCAGCTGGTAGGATAAAAGATATTAGGCCTAACTTCCCAGCTGAGGCCGCAGCCTTGGCCAACGAACGTGACCTCATACGCAACATCGATCCATCTGACCCACAGATCGGTGATCTCAACGTGGAAATCAGAAGGCTGGTTAACGAACACAAACAAACCAAATGGGAGGAGCACCTCAGGTCTTGTAACCTCTCTACCGGTGTTGGGAAATTATGGTCCACCGTCAAGTCCTTGTCGAATCCTTCGGGTCCACCAAAAAATGTCGACATCACCTTTGGTGACAAGACAATAAATGACCCTAGGAAATGTGCACAGGCTTTTTGTCGACAATATGTCCCACACCCTGCGCAAGACAGGGCTAGACGTGGAATCTTCAGGCGTGCGCATAAACACAAAAACTATGCCCCCGTTCCCATCACCGCTACAGAGGTTCAAGAGGCCATCCGGAAGGCCAAAAACTCCAAAGCCATCGGCCCTGATGGCATAGCCATGGTGCATCTAAAACACATCGGCCTAGCGGGAGTCAAATATTTAACGGCCGTCTTCAATTTGTCTCTGATCACAGCTGTCATACCCGACAAATGGAAGCAGGCAACTGTGATCCCACTACTAAAGCCTGGCAAGCCAGCTAACGTTGGGGAGTCATATCGCCCGATATCACTCCTCTCGCCAGTAGTAAAGACACTTGAGGCGGTCCTACTCCCGCTCTACACATCACACTTGATGTTAGCCGAGCACCAACATGGCTTCAGGAAAGGTAGGAGCACAACATCTGCTCTAAATGTCATAAACACTCAGATAACTGACGGTCTTAATCAAAATAGGCCTAATGACAGGACGGTTCTAGTTGCACTTGATTTGAGTCAAGCTTTTGACACAGTAAATCATGGGCAACTTGTAGCTGATTTGGAAGACTCGTCACTCCCCTCCCCTCTCTAAAGCGTTGGACCGCCAATTATCTCAGTGGTCGTCGGTCGTCTGTTGTATTTAGAAACAAAAAATCTAAAGCCAGGAAGATAAAACAAGGGGTACCACAGGGTGGTGTCCTCTCCCCGTTATTGTTTAACTTCTATATTTCGAAGCTTCCTCCTCCACCAGAAGAAGTTACGATTGTTTCTTACGCAGACGATTGCACGATATTGGCAACTGGTACTTCCGTTGATGAGCTGTGCTCCAAAATAAATGGTTATCTCCCCTCTCTAGTCGAGTTCTTCACTGCCCGAACCTTGACATTGTCGCCAACAAAGTCTTCGGCGACCTTATTCACGACGTGGACGGCGCAGGTTGGCATGGAATTAGAAATCTATGTAGGTGATCATAAAATACCTACTGTCGCTCACCCAAAAATTTTAGGAGTGACTTTTGACACCATGCACACTTTCGCTGCCCATTCAGCTGCAATTGTCTCAAAATTACAGAGCCGCAACAAAATCCTCAAGTCACTAGCCGGCAGTACTTGGGGTAAAGACAAAGAAACGTTGTTGGTAACGTACAAGGCAATTGGTCGGCCGATCCTGAACTATGCGTCGCCGATATGGTCGCCGGGGCTTGCAGACGTTCACTGGAATCAGCTTCAGGCCTGTCAAAACACCGCGCTCAGAACCGCTACGGGGTGCGTCCTTATGTCACCTATATCTCATATACATAATGAGGTGGAAATGCTTCCAGTTAGGGAGCATAATGAAATGCTTAACAAGCAGTACCTACTGAACTGCTGTAAACCACAGCATCCCGGTAGACAACTGCTTGAACTCATTCCGCCTCCTAGGACCATAAGGTCGCATCTACGTAAACATTTTGATGAGATCCGTCACTATATAACAACGCCGTTTGATCTACAGGTGCACAAACAGGCCTTGGGGCATATCCATACAACGTCTGTTGGCCATTACTCTGCGCTCTGTCCGCTAAACAATGTCTTACATGCCGCAACACCTGGCATTTCTGAAGAGGAGCGTCATCTTCCTCGAGAGACAAGGGTCACTCTGGCTCAATTACGCTCTGGATATTGTAGTAGGTTAAACTCCTACATATCTAGACTGAACCCTGATGTGCCGAATGTATGTCCGGCATGCGGCTCGTCCCCCCACAATACCAATCACTTATTTTCTTGCTCATTTGAGCCCACTCTTCTAACACCCAGCTCTCTTTGGTCCAATCCTATTGAAACTGCTAGTTTCCTTGGACTCCCGTTAGAAGATATTGATGACAATTAGGTTAAGGAAAAATACGCGTTGGGCAGGACTACACATCGTTACAACAACAACAATCAACAAGAAGAAGCTCGCACAAAATTCTCTCTGTTAATATCAAACTATGCAACAACAAACAAACAAAGCGTAATAGACAATGCAATTACTGACACAGTGGGGCAAACAAAGAAATTTTTAAACGAAAATAAAAACATACGAATTTTAACATCCGATAAAGGGAATAAAACGGTGGCAATGGAAATCGACGATTATAATAAGAAGATGGAGGATATATTAATGGATCTAACAACATATAGAGTTCAGAGACAGGATCCAACATCACGTTTGCAAAGCAAGAACAATTTACTAGTAGATAAACTTTTTAGCATGGAAATAATTACAAAGACGGAGAGAAAGAAAATGATAACTACCACCGCGCTACCACCCAGAATCTACGGCCTCCCGAAGATTCATAAGGAAGGAACTCCATTAAGACCAATATGCTCAGCAATTGGGTCACCTTCTTACGCACTGTGTAAATATATGGCAGACATTTTAAAAAACGTCACGTCGAGTTCTACTTACAATATTAAAAACACAATTGAATTCAAAGAAAGAGTTAACAATACATATATATATGATGATGAAAAGCTTATTTCCTTTGACGTAGTTTCGCTTTTTCCTAGCATCCCGATACAGCTGGCACTTGAAATAATACAAGAAAAATGGAATACAATTAAAGAATACACAAAAATACCAAAACAGCTGTTCATGGAAATAATTAAATTCTGCATTCAAGAGAGCAGATATTTCCAATTTAATGACACTATCTATACGCAGCTAAAAGGAATGCCAATGGGGGCACCCACATCCCCAATAATAGCAGATATAGTTATGGAAAAACTATTAGATGATACGATGAAAAAATTACGACATAAACCACGAATACTTACCAAATACGTCGACGACTTATTCGCGATAATAAAAGAAAATGAAATACAAAACACACTTGACACACTAAATGCCTTTGACAAGAATTTAAAATTCACTATAGAACTAGAGACCAACGAGGAATTACCTTACCTCGACTCAATAGTAAACAGACGAGGAAATCAATTAAAACTGAAGTGGTATCAAAAGCCTACAGCGTCAGGACGAATTATTAATTTTAATTCAAAACACCCGAAAACTATGATTATGAATACAGCAATGGGCTGTATACGAAGAATGTTGCAGACGTCAGATGAAGTATACCACAAAGAAGTTAAAAAAGAAATTTTTACATTACTAAGAAATAATGATTTTCCGAAGAAAACCATAAAAACTTTATTAAAGAAAACCAAAAATCAAAATAGACCAAAAACCCCAGATAAGCCAATTATTTTCAAGTCGGTGGCTTATGTACCGCAACTATCAGAGCGACTAGCCAAATCCGACTGTTATGATAAAGAAAACACAAAAATTGCACATAAGCCTACGAACACCTTAAAAAACATTTTTAACAAAACAAAATCGATAATACCAATCATGGAAAAAAGTAACGTAGTTTACAAGATACCCTGTAAAGGCAATAGTAATGAAACGTGCAATAATATATACGTAGGTACAACTAAGTCCAAGTTAAAAACGAGAATTTCACAGCATAAATCTGATTTTAAATTTTGCCGCCAAGTAATTAATCAAAAAACAGCACTCATGGCCCACTGTGCAGAGAGCGGACACACACCTAACTTTGATGAGACTAAAATACTGCAACAAGAACAACACTACAGCAAACGCTTCACCCTGGAAATGTTACACAATTAACATACCGACAAACACACGTCTTAACTACAAGAGCGACATAGATAACTCGGCACATATTTTTAAACACTTACTAAATAAAAAACAGTACCATACTCCACGTCATACAGGGCAGACGTGTCAATAAAAGTATGTATCAATGTATGTGATGTGTTAAATGCCAAATTTGTTTATTGTTTACTTTTTATATTTTTGTCCTGAATCCTGAAGATGATTGCCGTTGAGCAATCGAAATATATCGATTTTTAAAAGAAAAAATCAAAGTGTGTTTTAATTGTTTTTCAATTATTGAACACGGAGCTCGAGCCAGCTAAAAATACGTATAAAAACGAAAAATCTAAAAAACAAACAACGCCAAATTTCACTCCTCAGCAAAGGAGAGCTATGGAGGAGCAGGCGAGAAAGCAACAACAACGCCGGAGGACAACCTCCTTTCCACAATCAAGGGGAGATCGACAGCGATGGCAACTACGAGTCGGTCAAAAGATGCAATAGCCTAGTACACTACAGCGTAGGCCAGATCGTTAGGGGTGTAAAAGTAGGTCGCCTAGGGGTGTAAAAGTAGGTCGCCTCCCAGTTGGTGCACCCTGGGTAACGCTAAATGACCTACATAGCCTACACGGCTAGTTTCTTGTATTGCCGGTTCTACGAGAACGGTACCAGTACTTGTGCTGTACCCATCGTGCCGAAACGACCCGGGCCGTTTTCTTATATCGACCCGGCCAAGAGCAATACACTCGGGGTGACCCTGTCTGACATTTAGGCAGGGCTACACCTCGCTACAACAACAACAACAACAGCTTGCCAGGCAGGGCACGACCAAGCAGGTTCTTCAGGATAAAGAGCGCTTAGGTATGCCGTTTGCCACATGCAAACTAATGCTGAAGGAGCACACACTCCGTCAAGCCAACGAAAGATGGCTGCAATCCCCAGGGTGTCGGATATCGAAACAAACCTGGCCAAAATGGGATCTTAAAAGGGGTAGACGCATTTATGCCCTAATTAGGAGGGAAATCTGCATATTGACGGGGGTATTAATCGGTCACTGCCTCATTGGTAGGCACGCAGAAAGCCTAATACCTCAATTCTGTAAGCTGTATCTGGTCACTAATTGAGACATTTCGTGGTCTATTTCACATTTGATACAATTTGGTATTCAGTAAGCTGCCTCACATCTCTAGTCTCAATAAAGAGTCACTAATTTGTCATCTGCTTGTAGGCAGCTAACAAACACAATTAATTAAAGAAAATTTGTTAATCAATTTAAAAAATTAAAAAAAAAAGTGAATTTACCAATTAGAAGTACTTAAATGTTTAAAAAAAGTTAATTAAATTTAAAATTTACTGTCTGCGGACCGGCACTTGAACCTGCGACCTCCCACGTCATAATCCGGACGCTTAACGCCTAGGCTACATCGATATCTATAGGATGGTTGTCAAATACGTTACTTAAAATTTATGCAATTTTTGTATTCACCACACCTTAAAATGACCGAGAGGAGACTGTGGTAGATTTCTTGTGACTTTCTCTTATAGAATACCGGAATCATCTGAAGTCACAAAAATTGTATCTAATGAAATATCTCAAATTTAGTGACTAGATATGAGACAGAATTACAGAATACTGGTATAAGTGTGCCCCAACGACGATGGTGCTGGAGTTGCAAAGATGATGAGGAGGAGGAAACAGTGGAACACCTCATCTGCAACTGTCCGGCTTTAAGCGGCGCGAGAACGCGGTTTTTGGGAGTTCCGTTCCTAGATAGCCTAAGCCAGATCGCGGAACTGGACATAAAGGACTTGATGGGCTTCATAAAGTCATCTAAGTGGTTCGAGGAGGAGTAACGGTGTCGGTTTAGGAGTGTCAGTCCCGGGATTCTGCTATGTGCAAAAACCCCACAACTCAGGGATTTTCCATATGGCTGGGTCCTGGGACTGATTTTCCTTGTGTTGGTGGTATCACAACGGGCCTTTCAAAACTGGCCTAAGTGTGCCTCTGCGGCAGCCTACCTACCTAAGTATGAGTGCGAGGTAACGCGACTCTGCCTTGTCAGTGCAGATATTATGAAAATAGATATGAAAGTATGTAATAAGCTACTGAGCCTTGTTTGTGTGTTCAGACTTCACTCTGTTCCTTTACATTCATTTTATGAAGAGTTTTCATTGTTTTGATCAGGTAAAAACTGCGAATCTAGTTATTGTAGGGGATTTTAATATCGATTTATTCGGCAACAACTCTGCAGTAGACAATCATCTTGAGTTAATCGCAAATCATGGTTTGTCATCGTATCTGTCACATGTTTAGACCATATGTACGGACGCTTCGACGATTCTACATTTTGCCCATTTGTGGCTTTAAACCTTGACCTGGGCGTTTCCGACCATTGTATGATCGGTCTGCAGATTACTTGTTCAAATTTGATTCGTAATAATAATCGTAAAAGGGTGACAACTGCTAGTAAAACTAAAATTAATTTCAGAGATCTTCTGCTATCACTTCGTTACGAAAAATGGGAGACTGTTTACGCAGAACAAGGCATGGCGTACAGTTTATTTTTGTCTACGTTTAAAGCTCACATTACTAAATCCAGCTCCTTAACTTATCCGAAAAGTTCGGATGTTATTCTAAAGCCCTGGATTAACCACAATTTACTTAAAAAAAATTAAACTAAATAATAAATTACGAGCTAAGAGTTACAAACATTCCAGTAACAGTCGTCTCCGGAAGCGTGTGAATCGTCTTACAAGCAGGTAAAGAAACTCGTGTAAGTCGGGAACGTTTTTATAAAAATAAGCTTATAGCTGCAAACTTCGGCTTAAAAAAAGAATGGAATGTTAATAATATTCTTCATCGGAATTCCGACAGCAAGGGTAATTCTATTGTTTTAGATATCAACGGAGAGGATGTCTCTCACCCAGTGGACGTTGCTAATCACTTTAATGACTTTTTTGCTACAATCGGAAAAGCTTCCTTCCCCAATAATACCATTATTAGCTGCGGATGTAACATCAACCATTTTTATTCAGGAAATACTTCAGGAATTAGCTTCTTTTTTGAACCTGTCTCTGGCACAGAGATCCTGAGGCTAATAAACTCTTTGAAGAACTCTAAGCGTGTCCGCACACGGAGCGATTCGTCATAGACGCGTATTAGACGCTACTTTCGATTTCTGTACGCTTTGTTGCTGAACACATATATTAGCAGGAGAGCTGCACACGAATCGGCAGCTGCATGAAAGTGACAGAGCATGAACGCTACATGCTGCTCAGCGTATGACAATGCTGGTCGCCAGGCGTCGTACGCTTAGAAAATAGGAAGAAGAAGCATTTGTTTACATTTTTCATTTTCGATTTTTGTGTGCCGTGGCTTTGCTTTCTTTTTTCAAATAAATTAATTGTTTCTTTTGAAAGAAAAAATAGAAAATTTCTACAATCGGAAGAAATAAGTGTTAATAATGTGCGGAAAATGTATTAAATAATTAAAATTGCAATTGTTACTGTTCTGTGTGGTTTTTTTTCTGCAGCGTCGTTTGCAGATCTTGAGACGCAGGAAAATTCATGCTCAGTGAAATGACGAGTACGCGTCTATGACGATGCGCCTCGTCTGCGGACTGCCTTAGTTGCGACGCAGAATCTAGCAAAGCTCTTCAGGGAATAAGAGAGCCTGCTCTATTTTTTTCATACATTATGGCAGTTGCCAATAAAACGAAATCTTTGGTCATTGTGTATAACATAAAGTGTGAAATGTAGCTTTGACAGAAATGTCAAAACACACTTCAACGTCAATCAAAACACACATCCATGTCAAAAATCTGGGTTGCTATTGTGGTTTCTGCAAACCAGGGTTTTGTGCGAGACCGTAAAACATTGAAACAGGGTTCTTGTTTGCAAAAAAGTGTTGCTGTGTTGCACAACCTTTTCATTCAAATTTGTAAGGAAATTTTTAGTGCCCTTATGGCAATTATAAACAAATATTTCAAATCTCACGCTACTGGCATTTCATTAGCAAAACTGATGCAATGCCAACAGCAATGTTTATCAACAGATTAGGCACTTCCTCAAATGGCCTAACCATTTCTCAAATTTCTTTCCATTTCTCACGCATCGGTAGCTCACTAGGTGTCAAGTTAAGGTAAACATTAAGTTAGCTATGTAAGGTAATTGTAAGTTATAAATAGGAGTATTTCATTGAATAAAGTTAGTTTTTGGCAACCGCGACAAGCGGCAGAAACCCAACCCAAATTCTTTTTAAAAACCTTACCCTATCGGGTAAAACGGTAAGTCGCGCCCAACATTGTAAAAATAAAAAAGTATCCTCTGTGAAGGAGGAAAAAATTAAAAAAAAAAACAAGTATCCTTAATAAAGGAGAAAAGTTAAAAAACTCGAATTAAAAACAATGAAAAGAATCCTCATTTGAAGGAGAAAAAGATATAAAAAAAGTATCCTCAGTGAAGAAAAAAAAAAATTAAAAATAAACAAGTAACCTTAATAAAGGAGAAAAGTAAAAAAAACTCAAATTATAAAAAATAAGTATACTCGCGAAGGATAAAAACAGTTAAATAATAGATTTTAAGTGAGATCACAACGTTGAAGCTGAATAAGCAAAATCACAACAGTGAAAAGTTAAACTACGTCAAAAGAAAAGAAATAGATAAAGTGTGATAAGTGGTGAAAAAATGAATCGCATATTTTAAATTCTTTTTAAATGTCTTAAAAGTGTTAAAAAAATTTGTGAAAAATATAAAAACAATTCAAATATATGTCTAATATCAACGTTTAATAAAATAAGAGCAAACGCACTCGTCCAAATATACATTTGTGCGTCGCCAAAGAGATTGGCTTATCTAAGACAGTTAAAAACGTATGAGCTACATAATAACTACTTTAAATAAGGGCTAATAGAAAAGAACAGTGTTTGTCGATATATTTAAAAACAACAACAAAAGCAACAAAGGATAAGAAAAATTCAGGATCTAGCAGTGAACGATACAGAGGATGACTATATGGTCTAGAATTGCATTGAACAAGGAGCAGCAGTGAACGATACAGAGGACGACGAATAACAGATAGAGTAAAACTAATTTTTATAAATTTTAAATTTTGGGTGTTAAGAATATAAGAATTTACAGTTAAATTATTAAAGATCTAAGTCTGGACTCATTAATAGAAGCTTTTGCAAACATGCCGTTCGGGAATGGCGATGAAGCCACAGCGGCTAGGTTAATAGCCGCAACTAACGCTTTCTTAAAATTAGAGGTAGCGGAATTGCGTAGGAAAACAGAGGGAATAACACAGACATCTTCCATTGCGGAGTACCAGCCTGAGGGTATAGATCAGCAGATAAAATGGGATGAGTCATTGGAAGTTATAAAATCTTTGCCGGAATTCACAGGGAATCAAAGCAAGTATGTTAGTTGGAGGGAGTCCGCAAATAATACCATGAAAATAACTAGAAAAGCCATTTTGGCAAGGCTAGATTTCGCCTACGCGGATAAGAGACCAGCTCACATCATTGAGCAGGAAATGAGTATCCTCAGACAAGGGTCTAACACAATAATAGATAACTATAATAAGGTAACGATTATGACTTACGGTTCGGACAGTACAGTCACTAAAGAGCTTAACGCTAAAAATAGGAGAGAAGTTTTACGCATATTTATAACGGGCCTGAATTGGAACTTACCAAATATCCTATTTTCTTTGTCGCCAAGCGACTTGCCAAACGCTCTGGCTAAGGCCCAAGAGCTAGAATCTAATAATATGCGTGCAAATTTCGCATTGTAATTCAGTAAACCAACATACTTTTCGTCCTTGGCAAATACAGGCCAAGGTAACTATTACCAAAAAAATAGCTTCGCTAATAATAATTTGAGGTTTGAACCAGCACAGCCTCGGGGGAATTTCAACCAAAGAGTTGAAGGAGTGCAACCCTGACCGACCCCAATGGATGTTGATTCCAGCATCATGGTACAAAATCGGCCGCAGCACAAACCTCTTTATAATAACAAAAATAATATCAATCCAAGTGGGCCACACGGTAGCACGCAGCAGACCATGCAACCACCAAACAAAACATTGCGCATTAATAATATAAAAGAGGACCATTTTGTTAGACCAAAATTAGCTGTGCCATATATTTTCATGTATGACAGGGCAATAGGAAACAATTTTAAAATTTTAATTGATACAGGAGCAACTAGCTGCTACATAAGGTCAGGTATTTATGAAAATAGAAATGAACTGGCTATATAAAAAAGAGTTAAAACAATTAACGGGTATTCGGTAATACGATGCTACCATTTTATAACGTTGTTCGGTAAAAAGCAAATTTTTTATGAAATTGGAAATTTGGAAGCAGATTTATTAATTGGGTATAAGTTTTTGAGAGATATAAAAGCTGTCATTAATCTTGAAAAAAGAAAGTTAATAATAAATCATGATAAAGAAGAAGAAATATTCAGCTGGCTGCCGCAGAGGCACACTTAGGCCAGTTTTGAAAGGCCTGTTGTGATACCACCAACACAAGGAAAGTCAGTCCCGGGACCCAGCCATATGGAAAATCCCTGAGTTGTTGGGATTTTCCACATAGCAAAATCCCGGGACTGAAACTCCGACACCGTTACTCCTCCTCGAACCGCTTAGATGAGTTTATCAATGTCCAGTTCCGCTATCTGGCTTAGGCTATCCAGGAACGGAACTCCCAAAAAGCGCGTTCTAGCGCCGCTTAAAGCCGGACAGTTGCAGATGAGGTGCTCCACTGTTTCCTCCTTCTCATCATCTTTGCAACTCCTGCAGCATCGTCGGTAGGGAACACCTAGCCTTTCTGCATGCCTACCAATGACGCAGTAACCGGTTAATACCCCTATCAATATGGAGATTTCCCTCCTAGTTAGGGCAAAAATGCGTCTAGACCTTTTAAGATCCCATTTTGGCCAGGTTTGTTTCGATATCCGACACCTTGGGGATTGCAGCCATCTTTCGTTGGCTTAACGGAGTGCGTGCTCCTTCAGCATTAGTTTGCATGTGGCAAACGGCATACCTAAGCGCTCTTTATCCTGAAGAACCTGCTTGGTCGTGCCCTGCCTGGCAAGCTCGTCTGCTTTACAGTTTCCCTCAATGTCCCTATGTCCCGGGACCCATATGAGGTTTACGCGGTTCTGTTGGGCCATCTCCTGAAGAGATCGACGACAGTTGAGCGTCAGTTCAGAGTTGAACGTGTATGAGCCAAGGGATTTGATGGCCGCTTGGCTATCGCTGAAAATAGCGATATCTTCTCCGATAACACGTTTGCTTAACCCGGCCGCGTCGTCCAGGATTGCCGAGACTTCCGCCTGGAAGACGCTACAATGATCAGGTAGTCTGAAGGAGAGCTCAAGGTCCAAATCCCTTGAATAAACCCCGCCTGCAACTCTGCCGTCCAACTTCGAGCCGTCGGTGTATATGGAAGTACCACCATTTCTTTCGGGACACCAATCCGTCCTCTCCCAGTCTTCTCTGCTGGGAATGTTTATTTTGAAACAGCTATCTCCGGCTGTAGTGGTCGCACAACGATACAGATCATATTGGATCTATGGACTTTCCGCAACAGATTCAGGTATGTTGCCTTGCTAAGCACAGGCCACCATACGACGACTCCATACAGCATGATTGGGCGAATGATGGCCATGTAGATCCAACTGCATACTCTAGGGCTGAGCCCCCAGTTTTTGCCAATGGCTCTTTTGCATGTGTAAAGAGCGATGCAAGCTTTCTTCTGGCGCTGAAGAACATTCTCCTTCCAATTCAATTTCCTGTCCAGAACTATGCCTAGAAACTTGGCCTTATACGACAAGCCCAGGCGCGTGCCATCTAGTTCTGGTAGGCTTAATGGCGGTATTTTGTGCCGGTTGGTGAAGAGGACAAGTTCCACTTTCCCCGGGTTGATACTAAGTCCCCAGCGAGAGGACCACGCCGAAACTTCTCGCAGTGCTACTTGCATCAGGTCACACAGAGTTTGTGGGAACTTGCCTCTGAATGCAATAGCTGAATCGTCTGCGTATGCCACTATCTTGCCGCCCCCCCAGCTTGTGCCACGTAACAACGAGTTGACTGTGAGGTTCCATAAAAGCGGGGAAAGAACACCACCCTGGGGCGTTCCCCTTGTGACATAGCGTGATAACTGCTAGCTATTTTCCTTCCCCTTAAAAGTTGGTCAATTAAACCAGTTAGAGGTCTATCTATGCCCAGATTAGTTAAAGCGGAGTTGATGGCCTCCGGGCTTATATTGTTGAAAGCCCCCTCAATGTCTAGGAAGGCCACGAGACAGTAGTCCTTTTCACACAGCGATTTCTCAATGACAGATACTAGGCTGTTTAGAGCAGTTTCTGTTGATTTACCTTTGGTGTATGCATGCTGATAGATAGAGATAAGGTTGCTATCAATAGTCGTTGAGAAGTAGTCGCTTAGTATCCTCTCAAAGCTTTTGAGTACAAAGGACGAGAGACTGATCTGTCTGTAGTCTTTTGGCTCGTAGTGGGATGAAGAAATTCGTTTCAATATACAACCTTCAATTGATTTTGGCAATCTTGCACTTTCTTCCGAAGATGTCGTTAGAGGCATCTCTCGTCTTAAACAGTCAGCAAACACTGATGTTGATGGTTTGTCCGCAATTCTGTTTAAGCAGTGCGAAGCTCTTGTTTATCCTCAGGCACTTTCATTGATCCGTGGAAACTGGCTTTTATTACGCCTATCTTCAAGAGTGGCAACAAAAATGACATTAGCAATTATAGACCCATCTCAAAACTTTCCGCCACGTCAAAGCTTTTTGAATGCATCATCCAGGAAAAATTAATATTTTTCGTGAAGAATATCGTGTGTCCAGAGCAGCACGGCTTTCTTCCGGGACGTTCAACTGTGACTAACCTGGCTATTTTTTCTGATGACTGCATCGCAGCTTTTCAGTTTGGATGTCAGGTTGACACAGTTTATACGGACTTTTCTAAAGCATTTGATCGGGTTTCCCATGTAGTCCTGCTCAAGAAGCTTGCCTGTATGGGTTTCCACTCAGTGTTTCTAAAATGGATTGAATCATACCTACGAGATCGCTGCTGTAGGGTCATTGTGGACAATGTCAGGTCTTCTCCCTTCGTTGCCTGCTCTGGTGTGCCACAGGGAAGCATCTTAGGACCACTTTTCTTCATATTGTTTATTAATGACATTCGCTCCTGTTTTTCTACTGTAAAGTTTTTACTATATGCGGATGATTTAAAAATTTATTCACTCATTTACAGTCACGATGACTCTGAACTGATGCAATTAGATTTGGATAATTTAAGTGCTTGGTGTAATAGCAATCGGTTAACTCTTAATTTAAAAAAATGTTTTCATATCACTTTTTCAAAACGCGTTAACGTCATTGAAACCTCATACCATTTATCTAACTCGCCCCTTACAAGGGTTAGTGAAATAAAAGATCTGGGAGTAACTTTTGACTCAAAATTTACCTTCGCAAAACATATTAACCTTTGCATTTCGAAATCGTATGCCATGCTTGCTTTTGTTAGACGTCATAGCTCAGAGTTCACTGACCCTTATACGTTAAAGCTTTTATATACAGCGTTTGTGCGCTCTAAACTTGAGTACGCCTGTTTTATTTGGTCGCCTTATTATCAGTGCCACATTGCAAGAATCGAACGGATTCAGAAGGTATTTTTACACTTTGCTTTGCGCAGCTTACGCTTTTCTGAACCCATTCCGACTTATGAGTCCAGATGCCTATTGATCAACTTAAAGTCACTGCAGAACAGGAGAATAATTTTGTCGCTATCGTTTATTTTTGACGTTTTTCGTGGTGCTACTGACTGCCCCATGCTTCTGGAGAGGATTTTCATAAATATTCCCGCCAGAGCCCTTAGGAACTTTGAGTTCTTCAACGTTCGTCTGTTCAAAGCTCTTTATGCTATCAATGCTCCTATTACTAGATCTTTGATTGAGTTTAATAGAATTACTAATTTTTTGGAAATAGATTTTTCTTGTTCAAAAGAGTGCTTTTTAAGTACAATAAACCCTCTTTATAAGTAAGCCATTTATGTATACTAGTAAGTTGCCTACTGTTATCACATATTTCTACCTAGCCTGTAAGATTTTCTAGTCTGATTGGCTTAATATATAAATAAAGAAATAAAGAAATAAAGAAAATGTGTATTCAAGAGCAGCTCAAGGGTTTCCTCTTCCGTGCTGGTCCAGGATCCGTCAGGTTTCGCAAATAGCTGATGGCTGTTTGACTTTTCGAGAGGACTCGTCTAAATCTCGCTGTGTCGTCGACCTTTTCGACGCCAGTGCAGAAATTTCTCCACGAGGTCCTCTTCGCCTGTCTCAGAGCTTTTTTGTAGGCCCTTAGTTTAGTTTTATATTCGTGCCAGTGAGGCTCAGAGCCGAGGCTCTTGGCCTTGTTAAATTGTTTCCCGCATGATTTGCGGAGCGAGTCCAAATCGTAGGACCACCAATGTGGCCTGTGTTTACCGCGTGGTTTTGGCACTGGACAAGCCTGTCCTAGAACATTTGAGAGCGCCGATGTAAATGTAGTAACAAGATCCTCCAGCTTCTCTACTGATGTGGGGGCTTGTGATGGCAGTACTGGTAGGTCTCTGTCTAATATTTCATTGTGTAACTGCCAATTAGTGTTACATGGATTGCGCTTCATGATTGGTTGTTCTACAATAAAGTCTAAAACCATTTCTATGTAACGGTGGTCGGAGAATGAATGTTCTTCCAGAACCCACCATTTTCTGACCCACTCATAAGCGCCTTCACTACAGATAGTGAGGGCTATGACCTCCCTGCGGGTCTTAGTGATAAAAGTAGGCTCATTACCCACGTTGCAAATTACCAGGTTGGTTGTTAAGAGGTAATCAAACAGAGACACGCCCCTGGCATTGATATCGGAGCTCCCCCATTGGACATGCTGAGCATTAGCGTCCGCTCCAATAATAAGATTACCCGTGCAGAAATTTGACACCAGGTCTTTCACCTCCGTTTGTGGTGGAGGTTCTTCGGCGTCGTAGGGCATATAGACCGACGCCACCGTCAGGCGAGTGCTGTCTACCGTTAGCCTGATAGCGGTAATATCACCATTGGTGTAGTTAGGTAGGAGAAAGGAGTTCAACTCAGGCTTGACCAAAATGCACGTTCTGACTTTGCTCTCCTCGCTGGCTCGAATGAGCTTGAAGCCCTTAGTCCCCAATCCGCAGATTCTCGAGCTATTGACCGAGGGTTCTTGGATGAGGACCACATCGACGTCGCCTTTAGAAAGACGACTACTTAAAGCAGCCGAGGCCACTTTAGATTTGTGCAGATCTGAAGCACCACCAACATGAGAGCGCACAGACTTCCCTGCCGTCCCCATATCGTCAAGGTTTGCCCCATCCCGGAGGTTGCCTATCAACGACGAGTAGTGCCGATTAATTGCCCGATATGGCGTTGCGGGAGTCCTGCTGTCTGTAGCGTTAGATGTTAATCGCTCAGCGTTGGCTGCTACCACCGTGACGTCGATGACTTCCTCGTCCTGTAGGCTGTCCTCCATCTCCGAGTTGATCACAGCATGCTTTCCGCATCGGAATCCTTCGCTTCCTATGCTGGTAATTCGTCTTCCGGTTCCCCCGGAGCAGCCGAGAAGGCAGCACGCTGAGCATCACCACGATATACGTGGATAACGATCTGGCCTACGCTGTAGTGTACTAGGCCATTGCACCTTTTGAGGGGCTCGGTTGACTCTTTATTTATGGTAAACACCACCTGTCTGTCGGGCCCTACCGCATCCCCGACCAGATTGACACTCCAGTCATGCGTTGGGAGGGACGGATTCATTAGCCGTAGCATCCGGAGAATTCTCTGGAGCTGGAATGTCCTTCGAGTCGACGACCTCGATCTTTGCGCCCTTGTAGACTTCACCCAGTTTAGCAGCTGCTGCCTTGTACAGTGCTACGGTTTTTGCATCCTCGCATGCGAGTAATTTAATCTGACCCTGGTGCCAAGCCGCATCCGTTACTCGCGCCGAACTACCCGGAAACTCCGGAGCAACGTTGAGAAGAATGTTGCCGAGTTCATTTCGCACGTAACGCCACCGGTCCTTGGGGATGGCCAGACGGTCATTGCCTCGGTAAAGGACGCCTTTAAGGATCCTGTCCTTGGTTACCTCAGCAAAGCTTAGTTTGCCCGCTCCAGGGGTATTCTGATGCCGCTTGGGAGGGGGATTTAACTCCAGGTCCGATCTCTGGCGCTTGAAAGGGTTAACTTTTAACCTCTTTGGCATGTAAGTATTTTGGAAATCCGGTATCACAGCTTTCGCTAGCTCTACCGATTTACTGGAATTCGGCGACAGCGATTCCTGCGGTACCCCTTCATACCTCTTCAGGATCTTTGCAGCCAATCTTTTCTCGTGGTATGTGAAGCGGCGGGGAGATGTCTCCCGGGAGTGCGGACCCGTAGTTGCCATCGCGGTCGCTCCCTTTGCCGAAATCTTAGTTGCAGCTTCCTTCTCCTTCGAAACTCCGAGGCCAGGTCGTGATACCGCTACCACAGACGTAAAGATACTGGTTTTCATATCAGCGGTTGATGGGAGTTTAGCATCCGCCGTTGTCCGCTTAGCTGCGTTGGCAACCGCACTGGTGCTAGCTCCCATCAAGTCAATCCTACTCGATAGAGGTTTGGTTAGCCGACTCGTAGTTGCCATCGCTGGCGATCCCCCCTTGATTGTGGAGCGGAGGTTGTCCTCCGGCGTTGTTGTTGCTTTCTCGCTTGCTCCTCCATAGCTCTCCTCTGCTGAGGAGTGAAATTTGGCGTTGTTTGTTTTTTAGGTATTTCTTTTTTATTTACGTTATTTGAGTTCATCTTATTCGTACGACCCATCACCGGACAAGGCCAGCTTAGGGTCAAGGGAAGAGTAGGGGAACATGTGTCGTCCGCCGCGGCAGAGCCCCGTACTGCGGTAAGGCCATGCTTACTCTCTGAGGCGACCCGGTATCAGAGAGGCTCCGTTCAAATACAGCCACGATTTGCCTCCCGGCTGCAAACGTCCAATGGGCACGGTTTCGCATAACACCCTGGATTGGGAGGGGGAAGATCTTTGTCGTCGCGCCAGAGAGGCTAGGCTGCTCGCGTGATGAAGTGCCGTACGGAGCTATGATCACAAGGGCAGCGTAGCCCTGTGGCTATCGACTTAAGCCCTCGTACCGCGG
The DNA here is from genome assembly GCA_964058755.1 of Campiglossa producta. Taxonomy (NCBI): domain Eukaryota; kingdom Metazoa; phylum Arthropoda; class Insecta; order Diptera; family Tephritidae; genus Campiglossa; species Campiglossa producta. The sequence continues at coordinate 50,268,524 of CAXKVI010000004.1, forward strand.
CAAGCTATCCACCCTTCACGAGGGAACAGTTTCGGATAAGTATCCGATTCCTGACACTAACGTCATATTGCCCAATTTAGGAGGTTCAAGATATTTTTCCACAATTGACCTTGAGTCGGGATTTCATCAAATTTTGATGAGTGATCGCGATGTAGAGAATACAGCTTTTTCGGTTAACAATGGGAAATATGAGTTTCTAAGAATGCCGTTTGGGTTAAAGAACATCATCATCATTTATTGGCGCTTAACCGCCTAAGCGATTTTGGCCGTTTCGTATCAAAGCACGCCAGTCATTCCTTTTTAGCGATAACGGACGCCAATTGGAAACCCCTAGGGAGTTCAAGTCATCCTCCACCTGTTGTTTCCATCTCAGTCGAGGCCTCCCCCTTCCTCTGCTGCCGAATTCAGGCGACGATAGGAAAACCTTCTGTGCTGGAGCTTCTTTGTCCATTCGCATAACATGGCCCAGCCAGCGGAGTCTTTGGGCTTTAATTCGCTGGACTATGGTCAGATCTGCGTAGAGCTCGTACAGCTCATCGTTAAATTTCCTTCTATACTCGCCGTTGGCATCACGGGAAGGACCATAAATCTTCCGGAGAACTTTTCTCTCAAATACTCCAAGGGCCATCTCATCTTCTCTTGACATTGTCCATGAATCTGAGCCATATATCAGGACAGGTATGATGAGAGACTTATAGAGCGTGATCTTTGTTCTTCGAGAGAGGACTTTACTTCTCAATTGCCTACTCAGCCCAAAGTAGCACTTGTTGGCAAGAGTGATTCTCCGCTGGATTTCTAGACTGATATTATTTTCGGTGTTGATACTGGTTCCCAAATAGACGAAGTCCCTCACAGTTTCAAATTTGTAACTATCAACAGTGACATGGCTGCCAAGGCGCAGGTGCGCCGATTCTTTCTTTGATGACAGCAAATACTTCGTCTTGTCCTCGTTCACGGCAAGACCCACTTTTTTCGCTTCCTTATCCAGTCCAGAGAAGGCAGCGCTTACGGCGCGGTTGTTAAGGCCAATGATATCAATATCATCGGCATACGCCAGCAATTGCACGCTCTTGTAAAAGATTGTACCATTGCGGTTTAGCTCTGCTGCTCGAATTATCTTCTCCAGCATCAGATTGAAGAAATCGCACGAAAGGGAGTCGCCCTGTCTAAAGCCTCGTTTGGTTTCAAATGGCTCAGAGAGGTCCTTCCCGATTCTGACGGAGCTGTTGGTATTGCTCAACGTCATTTGACAAAGCCGTATAAGCTTTGCAGGGAAGTCAAATTCTGACATGGCGGCATACAGGCAACTCCTTTTTACGCTGTCAAAAGCGGCTTTAAAATCGACAAAGAGATGGTGAGTGTCGATTCTCTTATCATGGGTCTTCTCCAGGATTTGGCGTATCGTGAAAATCTGGTCGATGGTAGACTTACCAGGTCTAAAGCCACACTGATAAGGTCCAATCAGTTTGTCTACGATGGGCTTCAGCCTTTCACACAACACGCTAGAAAGAACCTTATATGCGATATTAAGAAGACTAATTCCGCGGTAGTTGGTGCGGTTAGCGGGATCGCCTTTCTTGTGGATTGGGCAAAGCACACTTAAATTCCAATCCGGAGGCATGCATTCGTCTGACCATATTCTGCATAAGAGCTGATGCATGCTTTTTACCAGCTCTTCGCCTCCGCGTTTGAACAGCTCGGCGGGTAGTCCGTCTTTTCCAGGCGCTTTGTTGTTTTTGAGCCGGGATATAGCTATCCTCACTTCATCATAGTCAGGTGGTGGGACGACTTTTCCATCGTCAGGGATTGGGGTATCGGGTTCGACGTCTCCCTCGCAATTTAGCAGTGAGGAGAAGTGCTCCCTCCATAATTTAAGTACACTTTGTACGTCGGTTACCAGGTCGCTATTATTGTCCTTACAGGAGCTTGCCCCGGTCTTAAAACCTCCCGTCATCCGCCGGATCTTTTCATAGAATTTTCGGGCATCATTCCTGCCAGCCAGCATCTCAAGCTCCTCACACTCACGCCTTTCTGCCTCACTTTTCTTTTTTCTGAAAAGGCGTCTCTCTTCTTTCTTTGCCTCACGATATTGTTGCCATACACTGCGGGTTGCGCCCGTTCGCAACGTCTCCTTGTAGGCAGCGTCCTTTTTTTTCGAGGCAGTTTTGCATTCCTCATCGTACCAGTTGTTCTTGCGGGCTCGCTGGAACCCTATAGTGGCCTCAGCGGCGGTACGCAATGAGTGAGAGATATGCTTCCATTGCTCAGTTACATCGTTAGTTCGAGGATTGCCCTCTGCTAGCAGGTGTGAGAGTCGAGTTGTGAAATTATCAGCTGTCTGTGTCATGCGCAGCTTCTCGACGTCAAACTTTCCTTCCGTTACTGTGCGCACTTTCTTCGTTGTACAGAGGCGTGTGCGTATCTTGGCTGCGACAAGATAATGGTCAGAGTCAATATTGGGACCACGCAGTGTACGCACGTCCAGAATGGTGGAGCTATGTCTGCCGTGAATCAAGACATGATCAATCTGGTTTCTAGTTCTTTGATCAGGGGACAGCCATGTGGCTTGGTGTATTCGCTTATGCTGGAACCTGGTACTACTGATGACCATATTGCGAGCAGCGGCGAAGAACGCACCCAGTATTTTTTAAAGGGCGATGGATGACGTTCTTAGAAGCTACATTGGCAAATTTTGCCACGTGCATATAGACGACATCATTGTGTTTTCCAAGACACTTAAGGGTCACACGGAGGATTTAAAAAGGGTTGTTGATACGATGAAAAAAAAAGCGAATATGAAAATTTCGTTGGAAAAGTCGAAATTGTACAGGGAGGAAGTAGAATTCATGGGGTATATTGTAGCAGGCAATGTTATTAAAACTGATCCGGAAAAGATTGAAACAATTTCTGGGTATCCATTACCTAAAACAGTAAGGCAACTTCGTAGTTTCCTGGGGATGACGGGGTATTATAGGAAATTTATTAAAGATTATGCCCTTAATTACCAAATAAGATTTTGCCTGGCTCTTCCAGACATCGAAATTCTCGCGACCGCGAAGTCGCTCGACGGACATGGAAAATATATGCGAAGTCATTTAACTAAAGAAATATTATTATACGAATATAGCCAACGAGTTAAAATGACGCGGCAGAACTATTTAAAACGATTTTATTGGCGGATTGCTTAATTAAACTCTGCGTAGCAAAGGCCCATAACCTGATGATACGTGCAGAGTAGTGGAGTTAAAATAAAAAGCGTATACTCTCGGTAGCAAAAGAAAACGTAAGGGAAGAAACTTTATTAAGAGCGAACTTAGTTGCGATACATATGAAATGACATCTGTCAGTGTTGAATACATAAGTAGTTAATAAAGGGTGCTTAGTAAATATTGTAATTTTTCTCACAACAAATTCTTTTAAAATTGTTATAAAATTACACCAGAGGATCTCTATGCGATTAAAGTTAAATTAAAAGAAACGTTCACAAATAAATTTTTGTATACCAGGAATTTTCCTATAGATGAAACAAATAGGGAGGATCAGGGCGCGATAGTCGAACAGACGCATATTAAAATTTTTTGGTGATTAAACAAATTGAGGATAAGATTGGACTGGAAGATAAGGTATTCGAGATTTTACAGGGCTTTCCTAATGTGAAAATGATAACACTAGATACCGAACCGGGACTCACTACCGTGCAATTTAGAACCCTAATGCAGAGACTTAATATTGAGACTCACTTTTGCTGATTCAGGAGGTGTGGAAAAGTCGCATAGATTGGGATACAGCGTTACCAGAGGAGCTCCACCAAAATGGTTCGCTTGGTATTCAGAGTTTCAGGACATTGCTGAGGTAAAAATAAAACGTTGATATTCGCCGCACTTAAAATCACCAGTTTCGATCCAGCTGCATGTGGTTGTTGACGCCAGCCAAGTCGCCTTCGCCGCAGCGGCATATTTTCGCATTAGCAGCTCAGAAAATAATGGCGTAGCCTTTGTAGCTGGAAAAACTAGAGTCACACCGCAGAAGCTGCTTTCAGTGCCCCGTCTCGGACTACAGGCAGCAGAGCTGGGAGTGCGACTAGCCAAACTCGTATGTCTAGGTCACAGCATTCCTCTTGATGCAACCACATTTTGGTCAGATTCCCAGACTCTGTTGCAGTGGGTGAACTCAAAGGAAAGAAAATTTAAACCATATGTTGGGCATCGAATCACAGAAATATTAGCGTCGTCAACTCCTGCACAATGGCGTTGGATACCTACCGAGGCAAATACCACAGACATCTCTACACGTCCTCAATGGCCGCCAAAACTAAGGAACGTTGGCCCATGGCTTCGAGGTCCTGAATTTTTGCGAAACGCACCCGAATGCTGGCCAAGATTGTCTGGAGGAAGAAGTACAACCTCGCCGTGCCATGCACATTGAGGTGACAAATATATTAGACTTTAATCGTTTTTCATGTTTTTTAAAGTTAAAACGAGTGACGACATGTTTCTGAGCTGTAAGCGCGCGAGTAATACTACCGCGCTCCATAGTACAACATTAACATCATCCGAGCTCAACAAAGCAGAAAAGTTTATCATCAGCAAAGCCCAGCATGACGCATTTAGCAAAGAGTTTGAAGCGTTGGAGAAATCCCAGAAGATCCACAAACAAAGCAGCATTCACTGCTTGTTGCCATATGTGGATGACGAGGGCATCATGAGAATTCGCGGGCGTATGGATAGTGCAACCTGCTTACCGGAAGAAACTAGAAGACCCATATTGACGCCACAGCAACATATTGTATCCCAGTTAATTATGCGACTATATCACGAGAAGTTTCACCACCAAAACTCCGCGGTTATATTAAGCGATGTTCGTCAAAAGTACTGGTTCCCACAATGCAAGAAATTTCTCAAAACGGTCCAAGGCAACTGCATTCGTTGTCGTATTGATAAAGCCAAACCAGTGCCACCAATGATGGGGCAGCTGCCTGAGGATAGAGTTACTCCGTACGTTAGACCTTTCACGTATAGTGGTGTAGATCTGTTTGGACCGTTCAACGTTGCCATAGGCCGCCGTAGAGAAAAGAGATGGGGAGTTATATTTACTTGCCTTACGACTAGAGCGGCTCATTTGGAGCTCGCACATGACCTGTCGACTTATGCATTTCTGTTGTGCCTACGTAACTTTGTTAACCGCCGTGGGACCTCAGTGCGACTACGAAGCGACACAGAAGGAACTCAAAGAGTCAGAACGGATTTTAGATTTCGAGCGCCTTGCAAAAGACGGCGCCAACCGAAACATTGAATGGAAATTTAATTACCCAGTCAACCCAAGTTCCGGAGGATGCTGGGAGCGACTGATCCAGATAATTAAAAGGCTCCTGTCCAAGATTTTACGCGAGGATGCTCCCAGGGAGGAAACCCTACGCAGCGTACTAATAGAGATCGAGAATATTTTAAATTCTAGGCCGCTCACTGAAGTGCCATTGGATCAAGCATCGGCGCCCCATAGATCTTAAGATCAGTCAAACAAGTAGGATTCATCACACAGACACGTTGCGCTTTTTGTTTACCAAATGATTTAGTCGTCGCTGGGCAAGGGGCGAAACCACATTGCGTGGGGGTGTCGCTTGTTTGGTCAGCGAATGTTAAAAATATAGTTCGGACGATCACAGTGCGTGTATAAGCGTTCTCACTTATACACCTGCATTTACAAATCTGCCGACCCATGCATTGGATGCAGAGGATCAGGACCCGATAACGCCTAATCATTTCTTGGTTGGATGCGCTAACTCGACACAAACACTTCAGCCGGCCGACACAAATATTTGCCTCAGAAAGCAGTGGCGCATAGCACAAAATCTGGTTCTGGAAGCAATGAGTACGCCATTACTTGCCGCAACTACTGCTGCGTCAAAAGTGGCACCTTGTGCCTCAGGTTTCATTCGCATCATTCCACCTGTTCGTTGCTGTAGCCCTTGCACATTTGCTAATTGCCATTTTCAATTGAGTTATAATTTTACGCCGAAGAGGATAACAGCGCCGATAGACACAAAAAACTAATTTGGAAACAAGCCACGTGCCATATCTAAGCCAGTAAATCTAAAGTAGAATTGATTCGTTTATTGTAAAGCATAGTGTACCAATACAAGTGTAAACTCTTCTGCATAAACGTCAAAATTCCAAAATGAGTTTAACACCTGTTCATCAGAGTTGTTTTTTTGGCAAAAGAGCATCATTTTGCGCCGAGTTGCATTCGATTTGGTATAAAAAATTAGTAGTAGGTTGCATAAAAAAGTAGTTCGCTAAAACTTAGAAATTTGATTTTTTTAACATAAATAACAGCGAATTATATAAAATTATTAGTTAGAATAACTCTTTCGAGTCTGCTCACTATTTTCTATTAAACAAATAACTGCTAATAATTAGCTTCAAACCCCAAAATTTGGTATTTGTTTCCTTTAGGGGTCAACTCCTAATAAATTAGCTAGAATTATGGAAGATAGCTCAAAATACGGGTTTTGGCCTGAGGATCACGAATCCGGAAGCGCTTTTTAATTTTTTTGTGTCTGTGGAAAGTTATGGTCAAAAAACCGAAAATTGATCCGGGTCCGGTACCAAAATTGGGGCGGGTTCTCTTCAGAGAAGCAAAATATTAAAAAAGTGCTTTCGGATTCGTGATCCTGAGGCCAAACCCCGTATTTTGAGCTATCTTCCATAATTCTAGCTAATTTATTAGGAGTTGACCCCTAAAGGAAACAAATACCAAATTTTGGGGTTTGAAGCCTTCTTTGTGCTAAGATATGTATTTGATAGTAAATCTATCTAAAAACATCGCATATACATGTTTCCAAAAAAAAACGTTTGTTTTCATTTTCTGTCTAATTTCTCATTTCGAAGATGCTTACCTCAAAATTTTTCTGTAAAATAAATAAAATTTACTAGTTTTAAGTTTTTTTATTTTGTCTTTTTTTTTTCTTTGATATAAAGTATAAACTGAAAGATTCGCTTAAAAGTTGCTCTAGAAACTGGAGTGAAAAAGTTGTGCAACACAGCAACACTTTTGTGCAAACAAGAACCCTGTTTCATTGATATTCGGTGCTGCACACAACCCGATCGCAACGAAAACAACAATAGCAACCCAAATTTTTGACATGGATGTGTGTTTTGACATTTGTGATTTGACGTGGAAGTGTGTTTTGACATTTCTGTCAAAGCTACAGTTCACACTTGTATTGATACACTATGTTGTAAAGCAAGCATAAATTGCTGTAACTTAGTGTTAAATCGCAATTGTAAAATCGTCTTATTCGTTTAATCGTGTGTGGCCACTCCAGCGTTCCGTGTAAGTAAATATACATATAATAAATTATTTGTACGCGCAACTTAAATCGTGCGCCAAGCTTGAGCTACGCGCAGCACCATCGACAAGACATCAATCCACCAGCCTGACGAGTCAGCATAGGGGCCAACAACTACATTGGTATTAAGAGGACGACAACCACCAATTGTAACAAACAAATTTTATATCTGTCGAATACGTCAAATTATTAACTACAAATAAAGCAAATTTATTTAATATTCAGCATATAGGTACGTAGTCATTTCATTTAAGCCATTACACCTAACATTCAACTTAATCTAACTATTGTCGGTAGTACGCATGTGAATGTGTACATGTGTATACATACATATATCTTAAGACCCTCATACAGTTCCGTGTGAACGTGAGCGTGAATGAGTGGAGACTTTCTCTTGCGTACGCAAAGGAAAAGAATTCCAAATCAATTCTTTTGTGCGTTCACGCACATCTGTCAAATGACTTCAACTCTCCAAAAAATGTAAAAAAAAAATCACAGTTTGGCGTGGTACTTGCCAAATTTCAACACTCACTTCCGAAGAGTTTGTGTCCCTTTGCGTTCGCACACAATTCACTGTGAGATAGTAAAATAAGCATTTCAAAGCATATTTAACACTTTCACTTAAGTTTAAAAGCAGTAATATCAAAGATATTTTAGTTGTTTATCCACTTACGGATGATTTTTTTTTGCAAAAGTGGAGTAATATAAACATATTACACAAAAGAAAATTGTTCACGCTCACCCACGTTCACGCTCAAAAATAAGTGTATATAGGGCTTTATAAATTACGAACTTGAAGACCCTCATACAGTTCCGTGTGAACGTGAGCATGAATGAGTGGAGACTTTCTATTGCGTACGCAAAGGAAAAGAATTCCAAATCAATTCTTTTGTGCGTTCACGCACATCTGTCAAATGACTTCAACTCTCCAAAAAATGTAAAAAAAAATCACAGTTGTTGTTGTTGTTGTAACGAAGCGTAGCCCTGCCCAGCGTGTACTTTTCCTTAACCTAAATTGTCATCAATTTCTTCTAACGGGAGTCCTAGGAAACTTGCAGTTTCAACAGGGTTGGACCAGAGGGAGATGGGTGTTAGAAGAGTGGGCTCCGAAGAGCAGATAAATAAATGGTTGGTATTATGGGGTGACGAGCCGCATGCCGGACATTCATTCGGCACGTCAAGGTCTAGTCTGGATAAGTAGGAGTTTAACCTGCTACAGTATCCAGAGCGTAATTGAGCCAGAGTGACCCTTGTCTCTCGAGGAAGATGACGCTCCTCAGCCGCGACGCGAGGTGGTTTGGCGTGCAAAACGGCGTTCAGTGGACAGAGCGAGACATAATACGCAACGGACGTGTCATGGATGTGCTTCAGGGCCTGCGTATGTACCTTTGGATCAAACGGCGAAAGTGTGAGGTGCCGGATCTCATCAAAATGCTCACGTAGATGTGCCCTTACGGTCCTAGGAGGTGGCTCATACTCAAGCAGTAGTCTGTTGGGATGTTGTGGTTTGCAACAGTTCAACAGGTACTGCTTGTTTAGCATTTCATTGTGCTCCAAAACTGGGAGCATTTCCACCTCATGATGTAAATGATGTTTTGGAGACATAAGGACGCATCCCGTGGCGGTTCTGAGTGCGGTATTTTGGCAGGCCTGCAGTCTTTTCCAATGAACCTCAGCAAGCCCCGGCGACCATATCGGCGACGCGTAATTCAGGATCGGCCGACCAATTGCTTTATAGGTTGCCAGCAACGTTTCTTTGTCTTTACCCCAAGTGCTGCCGGCTAGCGACTTGAGAATTTTGTTGCGGCTTTGTAGCTTAGAGACAATTGCGGTTGAATGAGCAGCGAATTTGTGCATGGGGTCGAAAGTTACCCCTAAGATTTTGGGGTGAGAGACAGTAGGTAATTTTTGATCGCCTACGTAGATTTCTAACTCCATGCCAACTTGCGCCGTCCAGGTCGTGAATAGTGTCGCCGAGGACTTCGTTGGCGACAATGTCAGGCTCCGGGCAGTGAAAAACTCAACAAGAGAGGGGAGATAACCATTGATCCTGGAGCATAGCTCATCAACGGAAGTGCCAGAAGCCAGGATCGTACAATCGTCTGCGTAAGAGACAATCGAGACTCCATCTGGTGGGGAAGGAAGCCTCGAAATATAAAGATTAAACAGAAGCGGGGAAAGGACACCACCCTGCGGTACCCCTTGTTTAATCTTTCTCGGTTTTGATTTTTTGTTTCTGAAAACTACAGACGATTGACGACCACTCAGATAATTGGCGGACCAACGCTTAAGACAGGGGGGGAGCGATGAATCTTCCAAATCGGATACCAGTTGTCCATGATTTACTGTGTCAAAAGCTTGAGACAGGTCAAGAGCAACTAGAACCGTCCTGTGATGAGGGCTTTTCTGGTTGAGTCCGTCAGTTATCTGAGTGTTAATGGCATTTAGAGCAGATGTTGTGCTCCGTATTTTTCTAAAGCCATGTTGGTGCTCGGCTAACCTCAACTTTGATGTGTAAAGAGGAAGTAATACCGCCTCCAATGTCTTCACTACTGGCGAGAGGAGCGATATCGGACGATAAGACTCCCCTACGTTAGCTGGCTTGCCAGGCTTTAGTAGTGGGACCACGACTGCCTGTTTCCATTTTTCAGGTATGACAGAAGTGGCCAGGGACAAATTGAATCACAGTTTGGCGTAGTAATTGCCAAATTTCAACACTCACTTGCGAAGGGTTTGTGTCCCTTTGCGTTCGTACACAATTCACTGTGAGATAGTAAAATAAGCATTTCAAAGCATATTTAACACTTTCACTTAAGTTTAAATGCAGTAATATCAAAGATATTTTAGTTGTTTATCCACTTACGGATGATTTTTTTTGGAAAAGTGGAGTAATATCAACATATTACACAAAAGAAAATTGTTCACGCTCACCCACGTTGACGCTCAAAAATAAGTGTATATAGGGCTTGAGGGCGATGGTGAACGTGACAGAACGCGTCGTGTCTAGTCACCGAGATTTAGAAAATCAGGGCTTAAATAATGGCAGCCCTGTCCGTCAAAATTAGGTAAACCAAATGTTGGTTGTTTATTATGTATTCATATCTTTAGAATTATTTGTGCATATTTTATTCTTTAAAAAGTGTCAATTGTGGAAGGCGTTTTCAGTGAATAAAAACAACTGTATATGCATTTTTGAACACATCCTCGGTGACTGGTTAAATAGACGAAATGCTAAACCAACAACCTCAAGGCCAGGGTCAGCAGACGCATTCTCAGGTCTCTACACAGTTGTTGTCACAACCTACGGTTGTTCAGAATAATCCTTCCAACGTAGGTAAATTGGGTGACTCTCATGGGCTGACATCTATTGGTAAGTTTTTCAGGTATTTGTTTCCTTTAGCACCCAACTGCTAATAACTTAGCTAAAATTATGGGGGAGGCCTCAAAAGATGGGTTTTGGCCTCAGGATTAGGAATCCGGAAGCACTTTTGGTATTTGTTTTCCTCAGGGGTCAACTGCTAATTAGCTAAAATTATAGAAGCTCAAAAGACAGGGTGGTATTAGTTTCCTTTAGGGGTCAACTGCTAATAAATTAGCTAAAATTATGGGAGATAGCTCAAAAGACGGGTTTTGGCCTCAGGATCACGAATCCGGAAGCGCTTTTTTAATATTTTGCTTCTCTGAAGAGATGTTTGCAATGATTTTGCATGTGGTTGTTGTAATTTTATTAGGCTGTACCTAAAAACGTGCGGTATTTGTTTCCTTTAGGGGTCAACTGCTAACAAATTAGTTAAAATTATGGGAGATAGTTCGGTATTTTATTTTGAAATTTTTTGTTTTGGTGAAAAGTTATGGTCAAAAAAACGAAAAATGACCCTTGTCCGATACCAAAATTGGGGCCAACTCAAAAGACGGGTTTTGGCCTCATGATCACGAATCCGGAAGCGCTTTTTCAATTTTATGTATTAGTGAAAAGTTATGGCCAAAAAACCGAAAAATGACCCGGGTAAGATACCAAAATTGGGGCGGAAGCCATGGTATTTATGTACAGAACACCGTTCTGAGTTGGCGGCCTTCGGCCGAAGTCCTTAATGAATGTCCGTCAAGTTAGCACTACAACTTTGAAAAAAAAAATATTACTATATGGGATTAATTCCGGTATTAGTTTCCTTTAGGGGACAACTCCTAATAAATTAGCTAAAAATATGGGAGATACCTCAAAAGACGCGTTTTGGCTTCAGGATCACGAATCCGGAAGCGCTTTTTTAATATTTTGCTTCTCTGCAGAGATATTTGCAATCAAAGTTTCAAGTTTTCATGTGGTTGTTGTAATATTATTAGACTGTCCCTAAAAACGTGCAAAAAATGTCGCGCCGTGGCGGTAGCCACGGTTATGTCACACGTCCGGACTTGGGATGGCGTAGCCCAGGGTTATTTTTTATAAGCGCGGCCGAAGGCCGCCAACTCAAAAAGGTGTTTCGTACATAAATACCATGGATTCCGCCCCAATTTTGTTATCGGACCCGGGTCATTTTTCGGTTTTTTGACCATAACTTTTCACTAAAACAAAAAATTAAAAAAGCGCTTCCGGATTCGTGATCCTGAGGCCAAAACGCGTCTTTTGAGGTAACTCTCATATTTTTAGCTAATTTATTAGGAGTTGTCCCCTAAAGGAAACTAATACCTTAATTCCCGTTTTTTAACCGTAAACACACAGTGAAATCCAAAAAATTTCCGTTTTTCATTTTTTAAAAATAACCCCTAGTAATGCCAAGTTGACAGTCAAGTTAGCACTACCACCCTCGAAAACAATTTAATTCGATTCTAAAATTAAAATAAATTGCGCATATAATTCCCGTTTAATAACCGTAATTAAGTAGTGCTAATGAAAAAAATCGAAAAAATTTTTTCTCAAATTTTATTAAGAAAAAGAAAATAGTAGCATTACCAACACGAAAAAAGAATTCCGCAGTTAAATGCTGCTTTCTAACCGTAAACACACGGTGAAATCCAAAAACTACCGTTTTTGATTTTTTTTTTAAATAACCCTTAGTAATTCTAATTTGACAGTCAAGTTAGCACTACCACCCTCGAAAACAATTTAGTTCGACTCTAAAATTGAAATCAATTGCGCATATAATTCCCGTTTAATAACCGTAATTAAGTAGCGACAAAGAGAATATATCAACAAGATATGGAGATAATCCATATATTTAAATTAAAAATTATCATTACCAATATTTATTTTATTAAAAAATATATTTTCTTTTAGATCTTACAAAAATTTTTTAATAATGAAATTTTTCATTTTGAGATTTAACAAAAAACAATATTGACGAATAACAAAAATACAAACATTTAAAAGTAGATTTTTCACAAGTACATAACCCCATATTTACTCCCCCTCCAGTGTAACGATCAAGATATTAGTCATAGATAAAAATTAGTTTAAATGGTTTTTATTGATAGTCGAACTTTTTGTTGATAAAAGTTGACATTATTTGAAGTTATGATTGTGATTTTTGTTGAAGTTGAGGTCTGAGTTTGTAAATTGAAGTTAAGTTGTTCGTTTTGTTGTATAGCTGAAGTGACCGGGGCGTCGTTACCTCTTGCCGTCTACAGCTAAAGTTTTGTTATTGATAAACCATTCGTAATATTTGAATATGTACATTAAGTTGACGTTTGTGGAGGGGATTCGAAGTAGATATGATATTATTAAATTGTGAATAAATAAGGTAAAAATTAGTTATTTCGAAAACAAGTTTAACATTCTATTTGTATTAATTAATCATTTTCGATGATAAAATTCGATGTTTTATAATTTTGAATTGATTCGTTGTGTCCACTGGGATAGTACTGGAGAATATTGTAATATTGATGCACTTTTGATGTGAATTACTTTTCTTGATCACGCAGAACCGAAAATAAATATGTATTTATTGAAATACACTTTTTGTGGTATTGTCTTCTATGATTCGCTTTAATGGTTCAAAGCAGGATCGCCAAATTATATGGAGTTATTCCATATAAATATTTAAATAACTTTTATTTAATGTAATTTTGGATTTCTGGCAATTAATACAAGATGATGTCCATTCATTAATTTCTTTACGCATACTAGGCCAAAAATACTTTGTTTGAATCAATTTTCTAGTAGTACGAATGCTTGGATGAGATAGACAGTGAATTTTGTCAAATATAATTCTTCTCATAGAAAGTGGGACATATGGCCTAAATGATTGGTGTGAAACATCACACCAAATATTTAAATTTATGATTGGAATATTGACTTCTTTTAAATTACTTTTAGAATTTGGATCAGAAATAATTTCTTGTAACATTTTATCTGTTTGCTGTTCTTTGAATAAAGTTTCAAAATTAATATCTTGAGTTGAAATTGAATTTACTTCTGGAATACGGGAAAGTGTGTCGGCAACTATGTTGTCTTTTCCACGTATATATTGTATATCATTAGTGAATTGTGCAATATATTCAAGATGACGTATTTGACGAGGAGATCTATCTACTTTAGAATTTAGAACATGGGTTAAAGGCTTATGGTCGGTATAAATGATAAATGTTCTACCTGTATATGTAGGCGTTATTTATACTTTGTATATAATACTTTGATATTTAAAAAATATTCTTATTTGCCTTAGCATTTAAATTAATATTTTGAAAATTGAAAAATTAGAAATTATTATAAATTTTTGAATAGAAAAATAAACATCTCAAAATTACATTAAATAAAAGTTATTTAAATATTTATATGGAATAACTCCATATAATTGGCGATCCTGACTAAAGAACTTATCAAGACTAATAACTGTTATATCAACCATTATACGAAATTCTAAACCAATACGCAAATTTTCAACAATCAACGGCCGAAAAAGATTGGAATAGCTGCGCAGAAACCAATTGTTTAAATTTTATACCAAAAAAAATAGCAATACATATATCATTTGAAAAATCGCTACTTCCACAACAACCAAATTTTCAAAACTTTTGTTAAAGTTTGTTTTTGAATTTATTTTTACATACATACTAATTTATTACCTATCAATTATGCATATATAGCTTCTAGCTTTTCTCTCCCTCATAGATATAAGTATTAAAATGTGAAATATGTTGAATGATTAATTACAACGCAACAACTGTCGGCGGCTAGAGGTATTGCAGCTGCAACACCCCCGTCACTTCAGTTTCAATCACAACAACACAAAGCTCAATATATAGCTTTCTTTCAATTTATTATTACAAATGCAACTTTAGTCCACTTTTATAAAAAAAAGTTCGACTATGCAATTTACTTATATTTATGTAAATCATTTCAACACATTTTCATTTCACATTTTTCTTCAAATGGAGGGGGAGTATATGTAGGCGTTATTTATACTTTGTATATAATACTTTGATATTTAAAAAATATTCTTATTTGCCTTAGCATTTAAATCAATATTTTGAAAATTGAAAAATTAGAAATTATTATAAATTTTTGAATAGAAAAATAAACATCTCAAAATTACATTAAATAAAAGTTATTTAAATATTTATATGGAATAACTCCATACAAGAGCCACCACTCGTTATGAAAGCAACGAAAAAGATGGATGCCGTTTTCTTTCAGGGTTTCGGTAATTTCGATATAAAAATGTTATTGTCTAATCAAAACAAAATGTGTAAAAGAAAATAGACGAAAAATGAAATAACACAAAAGTCGAAAAAAAAATTTACCAGCGCTCGAATTTACAAAACTGAGGAAAACAAAATTACCGAAACCCTGAAAGAAAACGGCATCCATCTTTTTCGTTGCTTTCATAACGAGTGGTGGCTCTTGTTGATATATTCTCTTTGACTGAGCCACCTACAATTTTTTCGACGGCCATGTATATGTAGGTTTTTATTACCTTAGCTTGTATTTATTAAATTGAATATAAAAGGCAATACAAATACAAAACTTGAACTTAAATTAAAATGTGTGCTTGCGTTTTTGTCGAAATATAGATGTTGAATGAATTTTTTGAAGTTAGCGCTAACACTGTCCTTGTGTAGATAATTTATCGATTATCGACTTTCAGTGTTGCCGCTACACCACCCCCTTCCTTAGAGGAATCCTCATAGACTAGGATCAAGCCACTAAAGTGTACATGTTTCTTTAGCTTCGAAGCTGTCCCGATAGCTGACAACTCTTTGTTTGGTACGTATGCTGGTTTCAACCTGTCGATGCTCACCGTCATAGCTTTACTCTTTACGAGGATAGTGAACGTTTTAGGATGGCGTTCCAGCACTTTGAATGGTCCTTGGTACGGAGGCTTCAATGGCGCCTTTATCGTGTCATCTCTCAGGAACACAAATTTGCAAAATCGTAAGTCTTTCGGAACGTCAACTGCTTTTTTTCCATGCGTTGTCGTTGCAATAGGTCGAAAATTCTCAAAGTAGATATGTAATTTTTGTAAAAACTCGTGCTCGTTAGCTCGTGGTGTGTCATCTACGAAGAAAAATTCCCCAGGTAGTTTGATCGTCTGGCCATAGACCAGTTCTGCAGTTGAGGCTCCCAAATCTTCCTTGACCGCCGATCTCAAGCCCATTAAAATCACCGGGAGTTGATCTATCCATTCAGCATTTTCTGCATGGCATCGCAACGCTGCCTTAAAAACTCTATGCCAACGCTCAACCAAGCCATTGGCTTGTGGATGATAGGCCGTGGTTCGCAAATGTTTAATCAAGGAGTTTAGTCATTTCTCTAAACAAATCGCTCTCGAACTGACGTCCCTGGTCCGTAGTTATATATTTAGGCACCCCGAACCTGCATATCCAACCGCTAAATAAAGCCTTGGCTACGGTCTCTGCTGTGATATTGGTTAGCGGTATAGCTTCAACCCATCTCGAGTACCGGTCTATGCAGGTGAGGCAATAAGTATAGCCGTATGATTGCGGGAAAGGACCCACCAAATCAATGTTTATATGCTCAAAGCGATTATCTGGCACGGTGAAGGTCTGGAGTTCGCTTTGTGTATGGCGCGAGACTTTACATCGTTGACATTGTTGGCAATTTTTTACTAACGTTCGAATGTCAGAATTCATGCCCTTCCACACGAACTTACTTGCGATAAGCTTAATAGTGGTTTTTACACCCGGATGAGCTAGTCCATGCAAGGCGTTAAAAACTACTTCGCGAAATGACTTGGTCACATAGGGTCGAAGTCGCCCTGTGGAACTGTCGCAAATAATCCTTACGTCCGAGTTTTGCAATTTGTGTTCATCCAACCGCAACGAAGTGGAATTCGATTTTAACAGGTTCTGCAACTTTCTACACTCCATCTGCTCGTCTCGAAGGGCTTCGTAATCAACCGTTGAGTCGCCGTTTACAATCTCAATGCGTGACAACATGTCCGCCACAACGTTGCTTTCACCTTGGATGTGTTCGATTGTAGTCGTAAATTGACTGATAAAATCAAGTTGCCTTGATTGCCTAGGTGAGAGTTTCTCCCACTTCTGTTCAAAGGCGTGTACCAGCGGTTTGTGGTCCGTATAAATCGTAAATTGTGTACCTTCCAAAAAGTACCTAAAATATTTCACGGCAGTGTACACAGCTAATAATTCGCGATCGTACGTACTATACCTCTGTTCCGTGTTGCTGAACTTACGGGAGAAAAATACCAACGGCTGCCAACCACTATTTACACTCTGCTGTAGAACTGCTCCCATCGCTTTATCGGACGCGTCGGTCATAAGTGCCAGCCGTGCACCTTTAATTGGGAACGCTAACAAAGCTGCGTTTTTAATTGTTGTTTTAAGCTGTCGAAGGCCGCGGAAGCTTCAGGCGTCCATTTCAGCAACGTTTTGTCACGTTTTTTACAAGGCCCTATGATCTTCTGTAATGGTGTCTCAATCTCTGCTGCATGAGGCAGAAAACGTCTGTAAAAGTTGACAGCGCCTAAAAAACTCCTTAGCTCATGTGCCACTTTGGGCTTTGTTCGAGCGAGAAGAGCGTCGACCCTGCTTGACAGAGGTTTAATACCCTCAGCCGACACCGAGTGCCCTAAAAACTTTACCTCTGGTAGTCCAAACTGACATTGTATGTATGTATGTATGTATGTTTATTTGAATATTTTCCTGGCACAACAATTTAACAAAATTATTCTTACAGTGCCAGTCAGGACTAGTATAATTATAATCGATTTAAAATTAAATGTAAAATTAAAATTAAATTAAATTTGAAGTAGAAATTTAAGTTTAAATCAAAATTAAATTTAGTAAGTAAAAATAGGTAACAATATTGGAACTTAACCTAAGGAGTAAGGTATGGAAAAGAGAAACGAAGGGAGGATAATTAGACAGATGGGTAGTAGTGTAGAATTGTGAACGATAGAGAAATGAAAGATAAAGCAGTAAAGGAGTAAAGGCAGAAACTACCTATCGTCATCGCCAACGCCATACCCACAACGCTAATCAGCCGCTCCAACCACCCTTTGGAAATCAATATAAAAGCGTATAATCGATTACATTGATTTCCATAAGTTTGGATGGAACAGCTGTCCAGCGCTATGGGCGTGGCGCTAGCAATAACGATAACTAATTCCGCCTAAAATCTTAGTAAAAATTTGAAAAAGCCTACTAGTTATTATAAAAGCGTATTAAACATTCTTTAAAATGCTGTGTATTGGCAATCAACCTTAGTCTAGCTGGGAGAGGGTTCCAAAGACGGATCGATATGATGTAGAATTGCCGCTCGGACACTAGCATACGGTACTTGATGTGTGTGAGAAGCACTGACCTAGACGACTGGAGAAAAATAAGTCTACTATAGAGATAAAGAGGTTCCTTCGTATAAATGATTTTGTGAAGAGCAGTTACCGTTCTCACTTTTAGTAAATTATCAAAAGAAATGTTTAGCAACTTTTTAGCGTAGAATGAGACGTGGTCAATCCTTTTTAGGCCAAATACATATCTAGCAATGTTGTTATAAACAACATTTAATTTCATCTTGCTTACATAGTCACAACTTGAAAAAATCTCACAACTATATAGGAGCGTAGGTATTAAGTACGCTTTCGCTAAAAGTAGTCTTACATGCAGTGGAGTGTAGTACTGTGTTAACCATAGTGTACGGAGCATACCATACACTTTTCCTACTGTGCGAAAAATGTGATCTTTCCATGTCAATGTTTTGTTAAATACTATACCTAGGTTTTTTGCTGTATCAACGTATTCAATCACTGAACTCTCAAAAGTAACTTTGTCTAAGCCATCTGTATCTAACAGCTTTCTACAAATAACAATACATTTAAATTTTTTCGGGTTGAGACATAAGCCATTCATAGAAGCCCATGTTTCAAATCATAATTTAAATTAGTAATACACGAGCTGATGCGATCACAAGGACAACACATATATAATTGTACATCATCAGCATAGATATGAACGCTGCAATACTGAAGAACATCGGGCAAGTCGTTTATATATAAAGCAAATAACAGAGGCCCAAGGATTGAACCTTGAGGAACACCTCTTGAGACGCTCAAAAAATCAGATTTTTTACTACCGATACATACGGCCTGAGTTCTGCCGCCAAGGTATGATCTGATAAGATCAGTAGAATGGTTGGAAAAATTAAAAAGATTTTGAAGCTTCTGGCAGAGCAGGGCATGGTCGACAGAATCAAACGCCTTCGAGTGATCAAGAAGTGTTAAAAACGCAGTCCAATTATCATCAACTCGCTCACGGATGTCTTCTATCACAGATAATAGTGCTGTCGTACAACTTCTCTTTCATCTGAAACCCGACTGACTCTCAGTTAGAAGCTTGTTGTTCTGAACATATGTTGTAATTTGCCAATGTATGATTCGCTCGACAACCTTCGACAGAAACGGTAAAATGGCTATAGGTCTATACTCGTTATTCGACTTCCGGATTGGGATGACTTTAGCAGCTTTCCAGCATGTCGGGAAAACATAGGTCGTCAGGATTGAGTTGATCAAATATGTTACATAGGGAAGTATTTTAGGGAGGATAATTTTTAAAAACTTAACACATATACCATCAAAACCCATAGCATTAGACTTCACAGAGAGTATGGCTTGCACCACGTCACAATCATCAACACGAACAAAGTCAAGAGGACTAACATTTATGTTGTTACGAACACAATAATTAACAGTACTGATATTAAGGGTAGGTAAAGGCAGGTTAACAAAGTTAGAATTTAAATCATTCACATCGACATCAGGGAGGACAGATGACTCTTCTTTGGATTTACCTATCCCAATTTCCTTTATCTTTTTCCATGTTTCCTGTGAATTCACAGCAGAGCTAAACCTATCCTTGTAATAATTTTCCTTAGCCAACCGAGTGGCTTTGTTTACAGCGAGCCGGGCGGCTTTGAAGCAGTTATGCGTTTCCTCAGTTTTGTAACGTTTCCAGCGGGAGTAAGCATAGTTACGCTGGTGAATTAAGTGACTGAGGTTGGCGTTAAACCAAGGACAAGTTTTGTGCCTAGCTGATTTGAGTTTTACAGGAACGTGGTTATCAAAGAGCCAATTTATTTTGCTTTGGAGGAACAGAGTCTGATCATCAACCGATGCCAACGTGCGAATCACACCCCAATCAACTGACGCCACTTCTGCAGCAAGAGAACTGTAATCTATGTTTCTGAAATCACGATAAGTAAACGAAGTTGATTCGCATGATGTTTGAAAATCATAAATTAAGAATATTAGATCGTGTTTTGAGAAGCAACTTGCGGAAAATTGGCTATAGTGGAGAAGTTTCTGAAGACCGCTGAAATTAACTTGGCGATTGGGACGGTACACACAGCCTTATTGTTATTTTGGGAAAATACCTCAACGAACACATACTCGACGGGGTCACCAGGGTTAGAACTACAGCAAAATTTACACGACAACCCACATTTAACATATATAGCAACACCACCACCACGACTAGTTCTATCAGCCCTAAAAAGTTGATATCCATTTAATTTAACTAGGTCATTGGTATGGTTTGAAGCGAATCAGGTTTCAGATATGCATATTAAATCAATATCGGAACCTTCGCACAAGTATTTTAACTCATCAAATTTCTTGTATAAACTTTGTGCATTAATATGAATAATTTTTAGTCCTTTAGCTCGTTTGCATGCTATGCGTAACAGTGTACGTAAGTTGTCTTCGGAACTTGACCACGTATTATTTAAGACCATCATTAAGGTTAAGAATAAGTGATTGCACCGCACTGCATTTAGCTAATGAAAACTTAGTGGACATTTTACTGAAAGTTTGAGTGAGGATAAAGATAAGGAGGAAATAGGTAGAATAATAACAATGACAACATAAAGTATGATTAAAAATATAAATATAAAAATTAAGAATATAAAAATAAAAATCAACATCCTTGGTGACTGTCAGACAGTACTCGCAAGTTGCGTGCCGTCGTCACGAAAGGAATTCCCGCTACCAGCATCGGCTTCGACTATAGCTTCGAGAGATTCTAAGCTAACTACTTTTAGGGGACTGTCGTTGGCTTTGATTTTGATGTGAACGACGCCCCTTATAGTAAACGCCGAAGATACCTTTTTTCTTTTCTTGAGGCGTATCGCTGCTTTAAATATTTGATAGTTGGATTTCGTGAGCGATGCGTTCACGAAAATTGGTGCTTCGGAATTTATGCCCACGTGAATTAGTTTTAGAGCTTTATTCGTATTATTTCCTGAACGCCTGAAATTCGCAATTGATTTTAAAAGATGATTTCGATCAGATGGTGTGTGAAACTTCGTTCAGCTTGCGTGGCCGAAAAATACCCTTAAGAGAAGGAGGCCGTATATTTATATTGGTGCATAAGGTGTTGTAGATGGTATGCAGATCCTCTCCTTCCTGATAAGGAATTCCGGTGAGACTAACCTCGCAAGAAGCAATTTGGTTACCAATTTCGTTTTGTTGCTTTAGCATGTTTTGCTTCATTGTTGCTAATTCACCTTCAAGGCGCTCGATATGATCGAACGCGTTTTCCAAACGAGTTATTCTTTCGCTCAACACATTCAGGTCTTGTAACAACTCTTGCTTCCATCCCTTGAATTTGTCCTCCAATTTCGCACAGACAAAGGCAATTTGTCTTCTTTCAGAGTCCACAATTTGTTTGGACAACACCTGAGTGAACTTGGCGAAACGAACATCCAAGTTGGTAAATATTCTCGGGGATGAGACACTAAGACGCGAAGCCTTGGTTACGATTTCACCCCCAGTCTCGTTTGCATCGTCGTTACGGCGCTTTCCAGCATTTACAAATATGTCTTCCATTACAATTGAAAAATAATAAAAATACCTCAGGTGAATGCGCAAAATAACGGAGTGGCAGCACAGGCAATAGGTGTTGTAGTAGTGCTATCAGATGGCAGATGGCGCTGCGTTTAGTATGGTATGCTTGTGTGTAGTGATTCAAGCAATACGAAGAGCGAGAAACAAAGCAAAAGCAAAAACTGCAGGTGCACCAATTATGCAGACTTCTTCAAAAATAATAATTGAGATCAGCGGAGCGCAAGATTTTATATGTCACGCAATGGAAAACAAGTAGATATTAAAGCAGAAACGTTTCAAAAACTAATTAAAATCAAAATATTCAAACGGACCGCGCAAAGTTGTTTTCACACACACCAAGGTTGCCAGATGATTTTTGTCAATGTTGATAATCAACCCTTTTTCCCGATACCGATTTAAAAGCGCACGCAGATGTTCCACATGCTCCTCGACTGATGCTGACGCCACCAGCGCGTCGTCCAAGTAGGGAAATACAAAAGGAAGGTCCTTTAGGGTATCGTCCATGAATCGCTGGAAAGTCTGCGCAGCGTTGCGCAGTCCGAATGTCATATACCGGAATTCAAATAAACCGAATGGCGTGCTAATCGCAGTTTTAGGTACATCAGCTGGACTTATCGGAATTTGATGGTACGCTTTTTTGCAATCGATTACGGAAAATATCTTTTTACCTGCTAGTTCACCAGCGAAGTCCTGAATATGACGGATTGGATATTTGTCGGGAATCGTTTTAGCATTTAAGCGCCTGTAATCCCCGCAAGGCCGCCAAGAACCATCTGACTTACGTACTAGATGTAGTGGGCTGCTCCATTGACTTTTCGATCGAGCGCATATACCCTTATCTAAAAGGTAATCAAACTCTTTTTTTGCTATAGCCATCTTTTCAGGCGCCAACCTACGCACTTTTTGAGACACAGGAGGTCCCTTCGTTTCAATGAAATGGCGTATTTGCGTCTGCGTAGTCTCCTTCAATAGGTCAGTGTACTGAATAAGCAAATCATGAAACACACTAGATGACTTAATCGTGGTTATATTTTGATGCTGTTGGCAGAGCTGTTTACATGAACTGCGTGTGTCACATTCGCTGTGTACCAACTTAGCGTTTTTTAGATCAACGACTATACCGAAATGTTTCAAAAAATCTGCCCCTAATATAGGATGTGTTACGTCGGCGATGGTAAATACCCAAACGAAATTTTTACTGAGGCCAATGTCTAAAGTAAGCTGTTTTTGCCCATATGTATTTATGTGTGTGTTATTTGCTGCTGCTAGCTTCGCTAGTGATGCTTGAGAATTGTCGTTGCTGTTGCGTGGAACAACCCGTGTCTATCAAGAAGGAAATTTTAGAATTTTTGTCTTTAATAAAAAGGCGACTTGCGTAAGTCCCCACCCTTTGATTAGCCGCCGAAAAGGATGGGCCCATTAGTTTCCCTGTACGCTGGGACGAAAATTGCATGGTGATCTACATTTGGTAGCGCGTGTACTGAACCTGCGATGATACCAACATATGTCGCTTGACTGTGAGCGCGAACGGGGCGTATCACCACGTCGACGATTTGCATTGCGAGCATTTTGAGTATTATCGCCTAACTCTAAACGCTCTAGTCGCTTGTTTAATGCCCTAATCGAACCTAGCACAGTAGTATCCTCGTCCAAGTCGTTCACTTCATTTATTAAAGGCTCATTATCGACAGCCATTATTTTGTCTGCTTTCTCAGCCAATGAATCTAGATCACCCTCAACTGTCTCCAAAATTTGCTGAACATTTCTGGGAAGTTGTCGTAACCACAAAGATCTTAACGCTGTTTCGTCTAGGTGGTCGTCTGCCAGATCACGCACCTCTCGAAGAAAAGTTGTCGGCTTTTTCCCATCCATTGTGTTGTTGCTTAATAAGCGTTTCATTCGCGCATTTTTTGATTCGCAGAACTCTTTGATTAACCGATCCCTTAGCGCGCCGTACTTGTTGTTATCCGGAGGATTTCTTATAATATCTGCTGCATGCTTGAGCACTTCGGAATCTATTTCCGCCACCAATGTATAGAACTTGGTCTCATCCGTTGTTATATTTGGACGAATAAATTGCGCTTCTACTTGCTGAAACCATAGCCGAACGTCAGGTTTCCAAAATGGCGGAGGCTTTACGGCAACACGAGCAATTTGCAAAGCATTTGTAGCATCTACAAAAATATCTCCGTCTGTACTCATTTTTTTTATCGTCGGGGTCACCAATTTGTAGGTTTTTATTACCTTAGCTTGTATTTATTAAATTGAATATAAAAGGCAATACAAATACAAAACTTGAACTTAAATTAAAATGTGTGCTTGCGTTTTTGTCGAAATATAGATGTTGAATGAATTTTTTGAAGTTAGCGCTAACACTGTCCTTGTGTAGAGAATTTATCGATTATCGACTTTCAGTGTTGCCGCTACATATATATTTCAATGAAAGTTGGTAGTATGGCTCACAACGATTAAACAAAAATACGTATATAACAATTTTTCGAAATTCGAATTATTTTCAAAGTTATAGCTATCAACACTTTTCGAAATTCCTCACTTTTTTATGATTTTCTCACGATCGGTCAAACCTTCGGGGAGTGTTTTGCTGTTAACAACAACAACAACCTACAAAAGCGCCATCTGACCACGATGGAGAAGTTAAAAATTGCGAAAAATGTTAAATTAGAATCGTCGTTTGTTAGAAGATACCACCTTTTATATATATTTAAAAAATTAGCAAAATCGGTTGGAGCAATCGTGAGAAATTCATCAAAAAGTACGGAATTTCGAAAAGTTTTGGTAGCTATAACTTTGATAATAATTCGAATTTCATATTTTTTTCTTGTTGTTGTGAACCATACAAAAAAGTTTCAGAGAGATAGTACAACTTCGAAAAAAAAGTGGCTCACTTCACAAAATTCAACTCTAGTGCTAATGAAAAAAATCGAAAATTTTTTTTCTCAAATTTTATTAATTAGCATTACCAACGCTCTATTAAGGAGAAGAAAGTATCGGAAGGAAAAAAGAGTTCCGCAGTTAAATGCTGCGTGAAATCCCAAAACTACCGTTTTTGATTTTTTAAAAATAACCCCTAATAATGCTAACTTGACAGTCAAGTTAGCATTACCACCCTCGAAAACAATTTAGTTCGAACCACCAGACAAACACCTGGCCAGCTCAAATATACAAATCGATCTGTCAATGAGCAACCTTAAGAAAAGCAACACTTCCGCGGAAGTATACAACCAAATATTTCTACGCTACAAAGCAAATCATCCAAACTATAGCTTCTATTACACTGACGGCTCTCTAATTGCACAAGCACCATCTTACGCCGTAGTAGAACAGCTAATGGAAGGAACCTTCAAAACAATTCATCAAGCTCTTATATCACCACAAGCTGGCATTTTCAACGCAGAATTATCAGCAATCAAATTTGCTCTTCATGATGCAACAAAAAACAACAAACAAGCCATCATCGCCT